>CM074076.1:281938-394438 GCA_037178815.1 Barbatula barbatula | reverse complement strand
GTATCCAATACCAGTAAGGGTGCGGAGACCAATAAAAGGAGCAGGCCGACAGACGGGTGTTGAGAGAGCCGCGGACTGAGCACGAGAACCGAGCTACATGTGCGGAGACTGTTCGTGGTGTGCTGGAGAATTCGCCACCCAGTTATTTTCTGTTGACCACCCAGAGTGCGTTTCTTTTTGTTTATGTAATAAAACTCAGTTGTCGGACTCGCAACCCTCGTCCTCTTCCTTATCTTAGACTGAACCCCGCTACAGCTTGATTCTAAACAACTAAAAACATTTCAATAAATAGTTTTGAAGAAAAAAATGTGTTTTCATTGATCCAAAGAAACTTAATAATGTTGATATAATGATGCCGTCTCCATGCTACGGTAATGATAGTAGCAAGTCATACCTCTGTGTTCACATATATTAATACAATTTTGACTTTATTATTTGTGTCCCCTTCAAAAATTGCTCTTAAGAAATTTTATGTTTACACACACACCACACACACACCTCACACACCTCACAAACCACACTCACACCACACACACACAAAAACCACACTCACACTCACACTACACACACACCACACACACACACCCCAAAACCACACTCACACACTAACCACACTCACACCACACACACCTCACACACACACACACACACACAAACCACACTCACACCACACGCACACACAAACCACACTCACACTCACACTCACACTACACACACACCACACACACAAACCACACTCACACACTAACCACACTCACACCACACACACACACACTTCACACACATACACAAACCACACACACACCACACACCACACTCACGCACGCATGCACGCACACACACACACACACACCCCACACACACATACACCTCACACACACAAACACCTCACACACACAAAGAGGTAAAACACACAACATGGTGTCTATATAACAAGTTAAATGATTCTAGTAAATAATATCTAATGTCAGCATCTCCTGGTGGGTTATTTATCATATTTAGCATGAAGTGAATGTTTGGCTGAAAAGATGTGTCTTAAATCTAGATTTAAATTGGGCGAGTGTGTCTGATCCTGGAATAATATCAGGAAGGCTGTTACAGAGTTCAGGTGCTACGTATGAGAAAGCTCGGCCCCCTTTGGTGGATTTAGTTATGGTATTATCAAAAGTCCTGCGTTTTGAGATCTTAGAGAGCGTGATGGGTTGTAGTGTGATAGAAGCTCTGTTAGGTAGGTAGGGGCTAAACCCTTTAAGGCTTTATAAGTGATTAAAAGAACTTTAAAGTCAATACGATACTTAATGGGTAGCCAGTGAAGGGTTGATAACATTGGGGTTATGTGATGGTATTTTCTGGACCTGGTTAGAACTCTGGCAGCTGCGTTCTGAACTAACTGTAGTTTGTTTATTGATGATTCAGGACAAACACTAAGTAGTGCATTACAGTAGTCAAGTCTTGAGGTCATAAATGCATGAATAAGCTTCTTGCGCGTCAGCAACACATAGAATATTTGATCATTTGGCAACATTTCTGCCTATTTGGATAGCTGGGAGGAATCATCTGGTCTTGATGAGATATATAGCTGAGTATCATCTGCATAGCAATGGAAGCTAATTCCATGTTTTTTAATAATGTTTCCAAGGGGCAGCATGTATATGGAGAACAGCAAGGGTCCGAGAACAGATCCCTGAGGTAATCCATCATTTACTTGCGTTAGATTTGATGATTTCCCATTTTAATGGGGGGGGGGGCTGCTAAAATTTTATAGTCTTATTTGATTAACACTGCATATAGGAATTTATAGTGTGTCTGATATTTGACCTGTGTTTTGACTTTCATAACCTTACATGTTTTGCTTATAGTCAATGTTTTCTTGTACAGCTGCTTTGTAACAATGCAAATTGTAAACAGCTCTATATAAATAAAGCTGACATGACTTAATGATCAAACTGATGTCTGTCTGATAAGTAAGATCTGAACCATTGTAGTGCCTGTCCCTCAATACCGGTATAATTGTGTGAGCGATCTAGAAGTATGTCTCTTGGTGTGTTCACACTATTAGCTGCAAAAGACATCTGTAAAGAGACAACGGTGTGTGTGTGTGTGTGTGTGTGTGTGTGTTTGTGTATGGGTGTGTCACTTACTGAGGTTACAGTCTATCCTGATACAGTCTGGTGAGAGAGAGAGAGTGAGATGATGAGATCAAACAGAGAGAGAGAACAGTTTACATCCTTCAAAGTTCATTCTGCAGACAAACATTAGTGTGGATCACTATCCGGGGACACGAGCTTGAGTCAGCGAGCCCTCCGTCACCACAGCATCTCACATCATCATATGCATCGAGCGCTGGACTCAGGAGTTCTGTTCCTCTAAACATCAGGAAGCGGCTCGCTGGACACCTCGACCTCACGCACAACACTTCTCAATGTTCACCTCATCTCTGATGTGTTATGTGGGCTCTGAGGCTGAGGTGCATCTCAATGTGTCAACCGCTACAGAACAGTGAAGACAAACAGCCGGGGACCGTCTCACTTTCATCACCGCCGTGCGTCAATCACTGCGACATGTCTTTGATCTACAGCGGTTCTCATCATTTCTCTCTTTCAGCTATGGTTTCACTCTTGACCCAAGGATTAAACACAGAACTGAAACCTTCACAGATTTAACCATTTCGAGTGTGACATCACGCGTCTGTGGTCCAATGAGAAGGTCTCTTTCTCCAGCTGTTTGTCACAGTCGCAGACTGACATGCCATTGAAGGGATGAAAGGTTCCATCATCAGAACCAGAAGAGATGAAGGAGAGACAGAAAGAGAAGCAGAGAAATGATGATGGGTTGTTTGATGTCCTTTCCCAGAATGCACCACTGCTCTGTGTCATCCTCCTCTCTGTCAATCTGCGAATCTCATCCCAACCGTTAAAACTACAAATACACAGTCCTAATTGTATTCTCATAAACAATAAAGTATCATTTGGGGCCAATTGAGGCGACTCTTCGTCTGCTGCAAAACGCATAAGGCGATTTGAAATAGATTTCAAATACATATTATTGAAAACTCTTGTGTCATGTCTCCCTCCGCTGGTGGAATGTGTGATTTACAGCCGTTGATTTGTTTGATCAGAGAGGAGAGACCCAGGGTGAGGGAGCGCCTCAAGACCAAACCCAAAGAGAGAAAGAGAAATGCGGGTTACCGAGGTTAACCGTGAGTTTCACTCGTCCTCCGTCCAACTCCAGACGAAGAGTGTCTGCCGATTCTTTGGATGTGGTGGCCATGAGCAACCCATACGCCCGCTGAGACATGAAGCGCAGGGCCACGTCTTCAGCTTCTGTGTGCATGGTGCTGGGCATGATGAGCTTCAGATACATGCTGCCATCATAACTCAACACCGTCGCCTCTGTCACAACACAAACACACAAGGAAACATGAGGATGATGCTACTGCCAGAGATGATGAAGGCATCACTTAGCATGAAAACCAGCTTTAGCTAAGACACCATGACACATGATTATATACAGAGACGAGAGAGAGAGAGAGAGAGAGAGAGAGAGAGAGAGAGAGAGAGAGAGACAGAGACAGAGAGAGAGAGAGAGAGAGAGAGAGAGAGAGAGAGAGAGAGAGAGAGAGACAGAGACAGAGACAGAGACAGAGACAGAGACAGAGACAGAGACAGAGACAGAGAGAGGCAGAGACAGAGAGAGAGAGAGAGAGACAGAGAGAGAGAGAGACACACAGAGAGACAGAGACAGCGAGACAGAGACAGAGAGAGAGAGAGAGAGAGAGAGAGAGAGAGAGAGAGAGAGAGAGAGAGAGAGAGAGACAGAGAGAGAGAGACAGAGAGAGAGAGAGACAACCCCAGCTTCAGACAAGCAGCTAGAGAAGAAAGACCCCCCAAACACAGAACAAACTAACTACACCCATTCACACTGCTACTGTATGGATATGAGAGAGAGATTCACAGCCATGGAGGGGGAGCTGGTATAGCTCAGAGAAATAACTCTTTCTCTGCAAACAACACAAAGTAAAGAACAAACCAGCAACACCCCCACAGCCAAACAAAAAGAAAAAGACAACATCAAGAAAGAACTGTATTTACTGCAGGCCAATGTCAAAGAGCTGCAGCAAGAGAAGGAGAGACTAAATGTTCAGCTGGCATCACTGGAATCCCAGCTCTCACAGCAGACAGAGAGTCACTGGGCACAGTTAACGGCTCTAAGGGAGGAGATAGGTGAAATGAAGTAAATAAAAGATACCTACTCCAAAGACTTCAACTCCACCAAGGACCCACTACAACAGGTCACCACTCAAACTGACCACAGCCCTCAAAACCCAGTGGAACAACTCAGCCAAAACCTTCTTCCCCCACCAAGCCCCATACCCAGCACACAACCAACCGAAGAATCAGGCAACGCCCCAACACCCATAGGTGACACACCAAAACCAGACGTTGTCCTTCTAATAGACTCAAATGGGAAGTTTATAGATGAAAAGAAGCTCTTCCCTAAACCCAGGGTGTCCAAACTCTGGTGCCCAAATACTTACAGCGCCCTAAAGCTGCTAAACGAGGAAAAACTAGGATCACTGAAACACATAATAATCCACACTGGCACAAACGACCTGAGAGTACAACAGGAAAGAGTGGCCACATCACTACAGAGAGTGATCGAGAAAGCCACATCCACCTTCCCAAACGCTCAAATTACTGTGTCCACACTGCTGCCACGGAAAGACTTCCACTTAGACACAATTCAACGAATAAATGCATCCCTCTCAAGAACCTGCGCACTAAAAACTCAAGTGCACCTGGCACATCACCCTACCCTAGACCTCACATGCCTTTATGACCATGTGCACCTGTACAGAGCAACTGTCCCTGTCTTTGCAAAGAGACTAAAAGATGTTACTCTAAACCGCAGCACCAACACCACTACTCCAGGAGCAGAGCAAGACAGCATCCACCTAGAACAGGGATGAACCACACAGTACCTACAAACACCCAAAGACCACAACCACCCACTTACCATCGCAACAGTCAACAGATGAGAACATCATCCCTGCTGCCTACACCCATCACCCAGCACACGCAGCAGACCCCGGGCAGCCTCAGCTATGCCCAGACAGTGAGCAGAAACCCCACACCAACATCCGCACAAGCTCCGACAGCCGAGCTGAAAGACATCCACCAGATGCTGAACCTGATCTGTTCACACCTACTGTCTTAAGACAAAACCCGCTAATTTAAAAAACACCTTATGGATAACAAAGCATTTACTATATCATGTTGGAATATTCAAGGCCTGAGGTCATCTGCTTTTGGTCTAAAAAGCAAAAACATAGACTTTACCTCAGAAACCAAAAACTCAGACATTATCATCCTACAGGAGACATGGAACAGAGGAGACAGACCCACGGGTCGCCCTACAAACTACAGAGAATTCATCCTCCCGTCCTCCAAACTACCGGGAGTCACACAAGGCAGAGACTCAGGCGGAATGCTGATCTGGCATAAGTCCGATCTCGCCCACTCAATAAAAACTATTAAAACGGGCCTGTTCTATACATGGTTGGAAATAAACAAGTCCCTTACTTCTACAGAGAAAAATATCTTCCTGTGTGCAACCTACATCCCGCCTGCAGAGTCACCGTACTTCATCGAAGACAGCTTCACAACCCTAAAAGGAGAAATCAACTTCTTCCAGTCACAGGGCAATGTTCTGATTTGCGGTGACCTGAATGCCAGGACCGGTGAAGAATCAGACACACTTCACTCCCAGGGAGACAAACACATTCCAGGAGCAGACGTCTTTCCTCCACCTACGCAAACAAAAAGACTCAACTATGACAAAACTACAAACAAAAACGGATTACAACTTCTCCATCTGTGTCGTACACTGGGTCTGTACATAGTCAATGGCAGACTGCGCGGAGACTCATATGGTAGGTATACTTATAGTTCCAAGATGGGTAACAGTTCAGTAGACTACTTCATCACCGATCTAAATCCAAATTCTCTCAGAGCGTTTACAGTTAGCACACTAACCCCCTTATCAGACCACAGTCAAATTACTCTTTACCTAAACAGATCTAAACCTAACACTGAGGCACCAAATCAAACTCAACTCCATAGCCTTAAACACGCATACAGATGGAAACAAAATAGTGAAGATATATACCAAAGCGTAATATGTGAACCAAAAATTCAAAACCTACTTATTCCTAGATACGCCATTTTCACACAATAACGAAGGCGTAAACTTAGCAGTAGACAGAATTAACAATATATTTACATATCTGCAACACTAGCCAACCTAAAATCAACAAATACGAAAACAAAAAAGAGACCCGCCAATGAGAAATGGTTCGACAATGAGTGTAAAAACCTTAGAAAAGAAGTACGAATTCTGTCAAATCAGAAACACAGAGATGCGGATAATGTAAACACACGCCAACTCTACCATGAAAAACTTAAAGAATATAAAGACACCATAAGGACAAAAAAGAAACAAGATATACAAAATCAGCCAAAAGCAATTGAACAATCTCTAGAAACTAACTGCTTCTGGGAACATTGGAACGCACTTAATAAATCTCACCATGAAGAACTACCCATTCAGAACAGAGATGTGTGGATAAACCACTTCTCTAACCTCTTTAGTAATATAACCAACAACCACGAACAAACTACCCTTGAAGACAAACTAAGCACCCTAGAATCAACTATTAAAGATTACCAAAACCCTTTAGATTACCAAATTACACTAGAGGAACTATACCATAATATATGCAAACTTAAATCCAGAAAAGCAAGCGGAATTGATGGCATTCTTAATGAGATGATTAAAAACACGGACCAAAAATTCAAACTTGCCATCCTTAAACTGTTAAACACTATCCTTAATACAGGAATATTCCCCAGCATCTGGAACCGAGGTCTTATTACCCCAATCCATAAAAGCGGAGACAAATTTGACCCAAATAACTACCGTGGAATATGCGTAAACAGCAATTTAGGTAAACTCTTCTGTAACATCCTAAACAGCCGACTCACCAACTTTCTAAATAACAGAAACATTCTGAGAAAATGCCAAATCGGTTTCCAACCAAAATACCGCACATCAGATCATATTTATACCCTTCATACTCTAATCGACCAAGAAATTAACCAAAATAAAGGAAAACTCTTTTCATGCTTTGTTGACTTTAAAAAAGCTTTTGACTCAATCTGGCATGAGGGGCTTTTCTTTCAGCTTATTCAATGCGGCATTGGAGGAAAAACCTACGACATCATCAAATCAATGTACACGGATAACAAATTTGCAGTTAAAATAGGCAACAAGCACACAGACTTCCTCTCCCAGAGTCGTGGAGTAAGACAGGGCTGTAGTCTGAGTCCTACTCTATTTAACATCTACATTAATGAATTAGCTCGGGCTTTAGAACAGTCACCAGCACCCGGTCCCATCCTACTAGACACTGAAGTGAAATGCCTTCTGTTTGCAGATGATCTGGTGCTGCTGTCACCCACAAAAGTGAAAAGTGAAAGTGAAAGTGACCTATTTGTCAGTTATGGTGAACCATACCTGAAATTTGCCCTCTGCATTTAACCCATCCAGAGAGTAGTGAACACACGCACAGCAAGTGGTGAACACACATACACCCGGAGCAGTGGGCAGCTATCACTGCAGCGCCCGGGGAGCAAGTAGGGGTAAGGTGCCTTGCTCAAGGGCACTTCAGTCATCACCTGTCGGCCCTGAGGATCGAACTGGCAACCTTCTGGTCACGAGTCCGACTCTCTAACCATTAGGCCACGACTGCCCCAAAAGAGGGTCTACAGCAACATCTAGACATCCTGCACACTTTCTGTCAAACATGGGCGCTATCAGTGAACCTTAAAAAGACCAAAGTTATGATATTCCAGAAAAGGCATAGTCGACAAAACCAACATCACAACTTTAAACTCAACAACGTGCCTTTAGAGCAAACCCAGAATTACACATATCTCGGTATAAACATCAGTAACACCGGAAACTTAAACAAGGCAGTGAACGACCTGAGAGACAAGGCACGAAGAGCTTTTTACGCTATCAAAAGGAATATAAAAATCGACATCCCAGCTGGAATTTGGCTTAAATTAATCCAATCCGTTATAGAACCAAAGCACTTTATGGATGTGAGGTTTGGGGTCCCCTCACCAACCAAGAGTTCACCAAATGGGACAAACACCCAACTGAGACACTGCAAACAGAAATGTGTAAAAACATTCTACGGGTACAACGCAAAACCCCAAACAACGCCTGCAGAGCAGAATTAGGACTATATCCTCTAATAATTAAAATACAAAAAAGAGCGATTAAATTCTATAACCACGTTAAGAACAGCGATACAGAAACACTCCATCACAAAGCCTTACGTCATCAGGAGCTGAACCCAGAGAAAAGTTGTCTCATCCAACTGATCTCAGAACTAACTCTAAAACCCCAAACGTGTCCAACTGAACCCCAAACTCCAGCCAGAATTAACCAAATGATAAAAACACAAAAAGAAAAATATCTCAAACACTGGACAGAAGCAACAGCTCAGCAAAGTAAACTTGAATGCTATCGGTCATTAAACAGAGAATATAAAGTGGCAGAATACCTCAAAAGCGTATCAGACCCTAAACTAAGAAAAGTGTTGACCATGTACAGACTCAGTGAACACAAGCTCACTGTGGAGACGGGCCGACACAGACAGACATGGACTCCAAGAGAAGAGCGACTGTGTCCACACTGCACACAGAGACAAGTGGAAACAGAGCTGCACTTCTTAACCTCGTGTCCAAACTATACGGACATCAGAGAAACATTCTTCCCCCAGTTCACAAACTTCCACAAAGACTTCAACCAGTTTCAACAACAGGACAAGATCTCATACATACTGGGAGAAAAGCCCATCAGCTCAAACCTGACGGCGAGATACGTCAAGTCCTGTCACGACAGAAGAGCAACAACCAGCACAACACACACAACACTGACACAACACACACAACACTGACACATCACACACAACACTGACACAACACAACACAACACTGACACAACAACAGGACAAGATCTCATACATACTGGGAGAAAAGCCCATCAGCTCAAACCTGACGGTGAGATACGTCAAGTCCTGTCACGACAGAAGAGCAACAACCAGCACAACACACACAACACAGACACAACACAACACACACAACACTGACAAAACACACACAACACAGACACAACTCAACACAACACACACAACACTGACACAACACACACAACACACACAACACTGACACAACACACACAACACAGACACAACACTGACACAACACACACAACACAGACACAACACTGACACAACACAGACAACACTGACACAACACACACAACACTGACACAACACAACACTGACACAACACACACTGACACAACACAACACAACACACACAACACTGACACAACACACACAACACTGACACAACACTGACACAACACACACAACACAGACACAACACTGACACAACTCAGACAACACTGACACAACACACACAACACACACAACACTGACACAACACAACACTGACACAACACTGACACAACACTGACACAACACACACAACACTGACACAACACTGACACAACACACACAACACAGACACAACACAACACTGACACAACACAGACAACACTGACACAACACTGACACAACACACACAACACACACAACACTGACACAACACAACACTGACACAACACTGACACAACACACACAACACAGACACAACACAACACTGACACAACACTGACACAACACAGACAACACTGACACAACACTGACACAACACACACAACACACACAACACTGACACAACACAACACTGACACAACACTGACACAACACACACAACACAGCAACACAACACAACACTGACACAACACTGACACAACACAGACAACACAGACACAACACTGACACAACACACACAACACTGACACAACACAAAACACACAACACACACAACACACACAACACTGACACAACACAGACACAACACACACAACACTCACACAACACAGACACAACACAACACACACAACACTGACACAACACTGACACAACACTGACACAACACACACAACACTGACACAACACACACAACACTGACACAACACAACACTGACACAACACACACAACACAGACACAACACAACACTGACACAACACTGACACAACACACACAACACAGACACAACACAACACTGACACAACACAGACAACACTGACACAACACTGACACAACACACACAACACACACAACACTGACACAACACAACACTGACACAACACTGACACAACACACACAACACAGACACAACACAACACTGACACAACACTGACACAACACAGACAACACTGACACAACACTGACACAACACACACAACACACACAACACTGACACAACACAACACTGACACAACACTGACACAACACACACAACACAGACACAACACAACACTGACACAACACTGACACAACACAGACAACACAGACACAACACTGACACAACACACACAACACTGACACAACACAAAACACACAACACACACAACACTGACACAACACAGACACAACACACACAACACTCACACAACACAGACACAACACAACACACACAACACTGACACAACACTGACACAACACTGACACAACACACACAACACTGACACAACACACACAACACTGACACAACACAACACTGACACAACACACACAACACAGACACAACACAACACTGACACAACACTGACACAACACTGACACAACACAGACAACACTGACACAACACACACAACACTGACACAACACAACACTGACACAACACTGACACAACACACACAACACAACACTGACACAACACTGACACAACACACACAACACAGACACAACACAACACTGACACAACACTGACACAACACTGACACAACACAGACAACACAGACAACACAGACACAACACTGACACAACACACACAACACACACAACACTGACACAACACAACACACACAACACACACAACACTGACACAACACTGACACAACACAGACACAACACAGACACAACACACACAACACTCACACAACACAGACACAACACAACACACACAACACTGACACAACACTGACATAACACACACACAACACTGACACAACACAACACTGACACAACACACACAAACTGACACTTATGACAGGATCCTGTCACTTTGACTAAGAACTTTTTGTCAATACTTCGCACTTTTATGTCTGTATTGATGTGTACATATTGTTTCTTATATAGGATACTCTTATTTTATTTTATACAGAATGTTTATATTTAATCTTCCTGCTTTGGCAATGTAAACACTTTTTATCTTGCCAATAAAGCTTTTTTGAATCTTGAAAAAAAAAATCTTGAGAGAGAGACAGAGACAGAGACAGAGACAGAGAGAGAGAGAGAGAGAGAGAGAGAGAGAGAGAGAGAGAGAGAGAGAGAGAGAGAGAGAGAGAGAGAGAGAGAGAGAGAGAGAGAGAGAGAGAGAGAGAGAGAGAGAGAGAGAGAGAGAGAGAGACAGAGAGAGAGAGAGAGAGACAGAGAGAGAGAGAGAGAGAGAGAGAGAGAGAGAGAGAGAGAGAGAGAGAGAGAGAGAGAGAGAGAGAGAGAGAGAGAGAGAGAGAGAGAGAGAGAGAGAGAGAGAGAGAGAGAGAGAGAGAGAGACTTTGACTTTTAAAATCCTTTTAATTTACCCCATTTTCGAGCACATTACAGAGCTAGTATACAAAATGCAAACAAAACACATACGCATTATTACCAATTAAAGACCACATCTCCAAACTCACTCATTGTCACTAAAGCATCTTTCACGCCCCACCTCATTGTAAAAAAAGGTACATTATCAGTTTGTTTGTAATATGCAAATACAATAACAACCCTAAATTCTACCAATGATTTACAAAGAAACAACAGATCAACATCCCGACCAGCATTTTTACATTGATGTGTTTTCAGGATTGCTAACTTGGCTTGACCCATTAAGAAATTGGCAAGGACACACTGTTCGCGCCATGACTGTTTATACTCGCAACCAAAAATAAACAAGGTATTCGTAAAAGAAAAACCCAATTTAACCATTAGTTTATCCAAAATTGTAAAAAGTGGACCCAGTCTTGGGCACTCATAAAATAAGTGAAATACAGTATCAGAGGCCTTACAGAATGAACATTCAGGTAAAACCGCTTTGTTAAATTTAGAAACAAAGTTGTTTGTGGCTAACACGCTGTGAAGTATTCTCCACTCTAAATCCCCACATCTTTTTGGAATCGGAGGCTTATACAGCAGCCTCCATGAGGGACTCACTTCTCTGGGCACTGAAAGGTACTCCCTCCATTTAGTATGTATCCTTTCCTTCAACTGACCAAAATGTGCAGATTTAGCACAAACATGATAAACAGTTTTCTTCCCCATATTTTGGAAATCCATAAATTCAAACCCCTTTAACAAACAAACCTTAGTGTCCTCTTCGATCTCCAAATTCTTTGGCACAACGTTTAATGCTGGAAAAGTCTTTGGTAACAAGCCATTGTTTAGAGCAGAAAACACAACTGATGTCAATACTGGGGGCAAACAAAGCTTGAAGCTCTCGACTACCCCTTCCACTATTCTTACTGACCTTATCCCAACCTGGTCAGCAAGTGACTGAGCCGTACGCCACTGACCTCTTGTTATATCAAGCAGATCTATCACTGTAATTATTCCAGCATTCAAAAACATTTCAATTACAGAGCCTGACAAAGGAGGCTGTATCTTAAACAGGGGTTAAAAAACAAAGGTTCTGCACAACCATAATTTTCCTCACCCACTCTTGAGAATTTTAACATGCTCCATGATCGAAAGATTGATTCATAGAACTTTAAAAGAGAACAAACCACATTTCTAACACAAGGCTTCTCAATCAAGAATAACTCTTTGTCAAGGTCTGTTCCTCCGAGTTCTTTAAGAATATACAAAGAATATTCAATCCATGGCATACCATCAGAGCAGTACAGCAATTTTTGCAAAGTTTGCAATCTCATTGCTGCAATTTTGGATTCAACATGTATAAGACCTTGACCTCCCTCTGCAACGGGCAGATACAGCACTCCAGGAGGCAGCCAATGATGGCCGTTCCAAAAGAAATCAACAAATGCCTTTTGAACCTTCAAAAGCAGTTCTTTAGGGGGATCCAACACTGTGACTTTATGCCACAGCATTGAAGCGGCCAGATTATTAATCACCAGGCATCTCCCTCGATATGAGAGCTGTGGAAGAATCCACTTCCACTTTTCAATTTTGCCACTAACCCGGTCAAACACTCCTTCCCAATTTTTCTCCATGTACTGGTCAGTTCCAAAATAAATGCCATGAACTTTAAAACCCTCCTGTGACCATTTACAATGCTTTGGCAAATTAGGGGGTCCTGAACTATGCCAATCTCCCATCAGCAAAGAAGTACATTTTTCCCAATTTATACGTGCGGATGTAGCTTTCTGAAAAATATTCAAACATGAAATTATATTATCAATATCATCTGTATTTTTTATTATCAGAGTGACATCATCTGCATAAGCTAGAAGTTTTACTTGGGGAACTTTGGGGCAACCTGTAACACCAATACCACACAGCCTTTTTCTCAGCAGACTTAAAAAAGGCTCAATAGAAATAGCATAGAGTAAACCTGATAGAGGACACCCTTGTCGTATTCCTCTGGTCACTGAAAAGGGTCTTGTTAATGTTCCATTCACTCTTAACATGCTATAAATATCCCTGTACATGAGTCTGATAAAAGACACAAAATGATGACCAAAGCCAAAAGCCTCAAGAGTTTTGATTATATAGGAGTGGTCAACCCTGTCAAAGGCTTTTTCTTGGTCAAGAGATAGAAGACCAATGTCCAGATGATGTCTCTTTGCCACTGTAATAATATCTCTAACCAAAAAAAGGTTGTCAAATATTGTTCGGTTAGGAATACAGTAGGACTGATCATTGTGGATGAAAGTTTCTATACATTTCTTCAGTCTGTTGGTTAAGGCTTTTGAAAGGATTTTCAAATCAACGCACAGCAAGGAGACAGGACGCCAGTTCTTTAAGCAACCAAGGTCTCCTTTTTTGGGGATCAAAGTTAATACTGCTCTCCGACAGCTTAGAGGAAGGGTATCTCTTTCAATACTTTCCGCCAATACATTAAACATGTCTTCGCCAATTAAGTTCCAAAAAGCCTTATAAAATTCGGAAGAAAGACCGTCCAAACCAGGTGACTTTCCGGGATTCAACTCCTGGACCGCTCTCGATAGTTCAGCCATCGTTAAGGGGTTCTCAAGATCCATCTTGTCCCTGTGTGATAATTGAGGCAAGTCACTCAGAAGAATATCAGCTTCCACTCCATTGCATGGCTCCAAACGGTATAAGTCTTCATAAAAAGAAATAGCAAAAGCATTCATCTCTGTTTGTGTTGTTAACATTCTTCCATCTGGCAGCTTCAGTTGGTGGAGATGCTTATGTGGCCTTGGCTTCTTTTCAAGTCCAAAGAAAAATGCAGTAGGAGCATCCATGTTATTCAGGCGGATGAACTTTGCCCTTAAAAGGGCAGTTTATCCTTGTTCTTCCGCTAAGTTACGTAAGAGAAATTTCTTTCTTTGAAAAGATTCAGTGCATATAAGACCTGTAGCACTATTTCTGCTTTCTCCGAGGATTTCTTGTTCGAGGGCTTTCATTTTCTCCACTAGGGCACTCCTAGTATGTGCAGTAAACTGCTGACAAAAGATTTTTATCTGGACCTTGCCCACGTCCCACCATTGACTTAAAGATGGGAAATTTACTCTCTCCTCTCTCCAAGCATTCCAAAAGAGGTGAAAAGAGTGGATAAAGCAGTGATCCTGAAGTAACCTACTATCAAAGTGCCAAAGTGAATTATAAGATTTAGTGGACTCAACAGAAACAGCCATAGAGATATAATGATGGTCTGAGAGAAAAGTAGGCGAAATCGAATTCCTACAAAACCTTCCCCTATGACATAATCCAGTATAAAACCGATCAAGTCTAGCTCCAGACATAATATTTGAGTTCACTTTCATCCAAGTATACTGTTTAAGACCAGGAAATGCATCTCTCCACAAATCGACAAAAATATAATAATCAATTAGACTTTTCAGAATCTTGGCTGATGAAGGATGCGGTTCATTATGATTCCGATCCAATTGCTGATTTAGAGTGCAATTAAAATCACCCCCCAGTATAACAATATTATCCCGGGGACAGTGTGATAACGCATCTGATAGTTTCCCAAAAAATGCAATACGCTCCCTGCCCTCATTTGGCGCATAAACATTAAACAGAGAAAAAAACGTGTCACCCAAAGTAACATCTACTCGTAATATTCTTCCTGGTATTATCTCAAAACTCTTTAAAATACCACCAACCCGGGGTGAAAACAAAAATCCAAGCCTGCACTAACATTTGTGCCGTGGCTCAGAAGCACATTACCCTTCCAATCACTAAACCACTGTGACTGGTTTAACAAATCTGTGTGCGTTTCCTGAAGTAAGATCACATCAGCCTTTTTAAGAATTAAATAGTTGAAGAGATCATTTCTTTTTACTGTACTACGACAACCATTAATATTCAAAGACCCAATATTAAACAAAATCATGACCAGAATTATGAAGGGGTATAAAACAAAACACCACATCTGCCTTCTAACGCTTCTCATGAGATCAACGCTTTTTTATACGCGAGATTAGACTTTTTCTAACCATGCTCACAAGTTTTTTAAGCCTATAGCGTTTCGGTTGATCTAGTTCCTCCAAAGTTGCCTTTCGCATAGCATTGGCACCAGACTCCACAAAAAGTTCCAAATCAGGAAAGTGTTTTTCCAATTTGGGTTTTCTCTGATTTTTAGTAGCATCTAAAAAATTGCTCAACTCCTGAACTGTGTAACAATGAGGTTTTATATGGGGAGTAAGATGATTCCCTACAGAATTTCCTTGTGAAATTGCATCATATTCTTCATCTGAACATTCATTTTCAGAGTCATTCTCATCTTAAGTCATCAGTTCTCTGTGACAACAGATCTATATCAGATAAAGGCTGTGACAGGCTTTGAACTGATGAGTTCTCAAGCTCACTTTGCTTTTCTGGGTAACTTGAATCACTAACTACCCCTGAAGCACTGAGCTCCTCATCAACTTGAATATTGTCACCTTCATGTGTACTAATGACGGAAGCTCTATCTGTATCTTCAGTGGGACAATCTTGTTCAGGCAAATCAGAACTCTCTCCACTGTTAGGTACAACTGCAGTTTCATCTGTCTGTACGATTTCAGTAGTAGGCCTACTTTCTGTAATATTATTATCATTATCCACAGCGATATTTACCTGTTCCGTTGCAGAATTACTCTCCTTCTCAGCCTCTACATTTAAAGGACACATTTGTCTTACATGGCCCTGTTTTCCGCATTTAAAGCATTTCATTGAATCAACAGAGATAAAGATCGTATAATTTTTCCCTTTCAACGTCAGTTTCACAGCAACTTCCAGGTTTTGAAATTCAGCATTCAAAATCATGTACGTGTGACGTCTAAATGACATGATGTGCTTTAATTCTGGGGATTTTAAACCAAGCGGCATCATTTTGAGCGGTCCCATTAATTTTCCGTAACGCGCAAGAATGCGCTCAAGTGTATCATTTGGAATGAACGGAGGTACGTTTGAAAGGATAACCTTCTTCGAGGGATTAGACAGCGGCAAAACCGGAAAAAATGCATCTCTCACTGATAATCCATGCTCAACCAAGCAATCAACCATAAACGTTTCCCTCAGAAAAATAACGACTGCCTTGTTCATTCTTGATGCAGACAAGATGTTCGACGCACCAACTGCGTTACCAGCAGCAACTAAACAATCTTCTACAGACACAGTCTCGTCTGATAAACATTTGCACCCGTGGCGTGCCGATAAGGACGCAAATCCATCAGAATTCGACCCCATTGTTGCACTCTTTTGCCGACAAAGTCAGCTAAAACTTAAAAACTTGTACAACCAAAGAAATGTAGCCTACCTCAATCTATAAAGAGAAAAACGGCAAGATTTTGGAACTCACTCAAACACGCCGCTCAGTCACTCACGCACACTCCGCACATGCGCACAGAGAGAGAGAGAGAGAGAGAGAGAGAGAGAGAGAGAGAGAGAGAGAGAGAGAGAGAGAGAGAGAGAGAGAGAGAGAGAGAGAGAGAGAGAGAGAGAGAGAGAGAGAGAGAGAGAGAGAGAGAGAGAGAGAGAGAGAGAGAGAGAGAGAGAGAGAGAGAGAGAGAGAGAGAGAGAGAGAGAGAGAGAGAGAGAGAGAGAGAGAGAGAGAGAGAGAGAGAGAGAGAGAGAGAGAGAGAGAGAGAGAGAGAGAGAGAGAGAGAGAGAGAGAGAGAGAGAGAGAGAGAGAGAGAGAGAGAGAGAGAGAGAGAGAGAGAGAGAGAGAGAGAGAGAGAGAGAGAGAGAGAGAGAGAGAGAGAGAGAGAGAGAGAGAGAGAGAGAGAGAGAGAGAGAGAGAGAGAGAGAGAGAGAGAGAGAGAGAGAGAGAGAGAGAGAGAGAGAGAGAGAGAGAGAGAGACTTTTTGACTTTTAAAGTGTCTTTACTTAACAATAAAGAAACATTACACTAAAACCGACAACTTCCTTAAACAACAAACACAAACATCACATTAAAAAGAAAAGAATATATATATATGAAATATAAAAAAATAAAAGATACATAATAAATAATACAACTGCTTTCAAATGTGTAAATTTAGAAGGCCATTGTCAGTAACCTCGCAAATACAGTTATTACAACCCCACTTCCAATTGAACATCTCTACATTTTCCGTCAGTTTACAAAAAGCAAATTCTATTTTAACCCGAGATCTCACTAGTCCAGCCAAGATCATAACCACATTACTTTCTCCTTCACTACTCAGTTTTCTCTTTCTTGACAGCCAAATTGCAAGTTTTGCTTGGCCATATAAAAAATTCTGTAAAGCAATTGGTTCTTTCTTGCTGGCTTGATATTTAGGACCATATATAAACACCTTAGACGTAAATTCTTGGCCCAATTCGTAAGACCATTCTTCCAGAATACTAAAAAGAGGTAACAATCTTTCACAATTCAAAAATAGGTGAAAAATAGTTTCCTGTTCACCACAAAAAGGACACTCTTTGTTTATGCTTGGATCAAGGTGTGCTCTGTGTCTGTTTGTAGCTATTATACCATGCACAATCCGCCACTGTAGATCACCTGATCTTTTATCAATGGGGGGCTTGTACAAGGTCCTCCAGCTGCCTTTCGGTGAAGTATCCAACCCTAGCTCTTCTTGCCATTTAGTATCTTTGAGTCCTTCAAGAGTCTTAAGATGTAAAACCTTCACACATATAGTGTACAACGTTTTCTTACTTGTGTCACAAAAAAGACCCAACTGCGGTATTTGAAAAGTAAGCAAACTTCCTTCTGCCTCTTGCCATGTCCCAACTGCAGCTGAAATTTCAAGCTCTGGGAAAACAAGAACAGTTCCTTCTTCTGGACATAGTTGCATAAAGTCTTGTGGTAGCAAGTCTTTGATTTTGTTCAGCAGGTTTTGCACCAGTCGGGCTGACTTAATGTTGATCTTTAATGCAAGGTCTTCAGCTGATAACCATCCATCCTTCTTTAGTAAATGGCCCACCTTGGTTACACCTGCATTCCACATTAGATCTCTAAATGACATTGACTGCAATAGTTCCACCTCCATTGCAGGGTTGCACAGAAGAGGTTCTTCTCTCAGCCACAGACCAACTCTTGAAACGTTAAACACTTCCCATGCATTCAGTACTGATCTGTAAAAAGTTGATAATCCTGTTAAATTGAGTTTTTTAGTGTCCATAAGAAACAAGTGACGGTCCAGTAACATTCTGCCTGCTCTTCTCAAAACGGCACAGGCTACTTCAGACCAGGACACACCTTCACCATATAATAGTCTCTGGGCTGTCTGAAGTCTGAAAGCTTTTATCCGAGATTTTATGTCCACTAATCCTTGGCCTCCTTCATTTCTTGGCAAAAACAAAACTGGTGCTCTCAGCCAATGTTGGCCGGACCAAAAAAAATCTACAATATGTCTCTGAATAGTGTTTACAAGATCATGAGGTGGCTCCAGTACAGTCATCTTGTGCCACAAAGACGAGGCTACTAAATTATTACAAATTAGGACCCTTCCCCTATATGACAGCTGGGGTAGCAGCCAATGCCATCTAGACAACCGAGCACACACCTTTTCCACTAAGCCTACCCAATTCAGATTCCTATATTCTTCAATCCCCAAAAAGACTCCTAGATATTTAAAACCATTTTTTCCCCACTGCAATCCAGCCGGCAGCAATGGCCCGACCTCTTTGGTACTGCACCACAAGGTATTACTCTTATCCCAATTTATTTTGGCAGATGCAGCTTTTTCAAAGACTCTTAAACTCTCTTCCAAAAAAATGACATCATCTCTATTCCTTATAATTATTGTTACATCATCAGCATAAGCTGATAATTTAATAGAATGCTGTGAAGCGACAGTGTTTACCTGTAACCCTGTAAGCCCATTTCGCAGTTTACAAAGGAAAGGTTCAATAGCCATACTATAAAGCTGACCTGAGATTGGACAACCTTGTCTAATGCCTCTCAGTACCTATATAGGATTGCTCAGGCCACCAGCCATACCTATCAAACAGGTAGCATCTGTGTAAAGTAACTTTATCATAGAAACAAAACTTTTACCAAACCCAAAAACTTTCAAAGTTTTGAAGAGATACGAATGATCCACCCTATCAAACGCTTTTTCCTGATCCAATGATAAAACACCAACATTACTGTCATTAAAAAGAGCATAATCTGTGATATCTCTCATCAAATGTAAATTATCAGTTATTGATCTTTCTTTAATGCAGTATGATTGATCTCTGTGTATTATTTCACTAAGTACCTTATTTAGCCTATTAGCTAGGCACTTAGAAAGAATTTTATAATCTGTAGACAAAATAGCCACGGGTCTCCAGTTCTTTAACACGGCTAAATCACCTTTTTTAGGGAGCAATGCCAGCACTGCCCTTTGACAACTTATGGGAAGTACTCCTCTGTGAATGCATTCTTTAACTACTTCAAAATAGTCTGGGCCAATAAATGACCAGAAAGCCCTGTAGAAATCAGCAGGAAGTCCATCCATTCCGGGTGCACGACCTATGGACAGACTCATCATAGCAGCAGTCACTTCTGAGAAAGAAATATCCATTTCAAGCTCTTGTTTATGTTCTGATGAAATACTAGGAAGGTCTCTCAGCAGTTCATCTGCAGCCTGACCATCCAAAGTGTCTGCAGCGTAAAGAGTAGTATAAAAGTCCACAGCAATTTGACGCATTTTAATAGGATCTTCCGTATATTGACCATTGTTGTCCTTCAACCGATACATTGTCTTTTCTTGTCCAGCTTTATGTTCTAAGTTGAAAAAGTAAGATGTAGGACCATCCATGTCCCTTGTAGACAAGAAACTGCTCCTCACAAGAGCTGTTTTGACTTTAACATTTAATAGTGTACATAATTTTTTCCTTAATTCAGTCCATTTTTCATGTAAAGGAGCAGAATTATCGACAATCATCTTTTCCTCAACAACATTAATTTCTTTTTCGATCCAGTCTAACGTCATTTTCATACACTCTGTGGAATGAGAAACATACTGCTGACAAAAACCCTTAATATGTATTTTTCCAATCTCCCACCACTGAACAATGTCAACAAATCTTTCCTTTTCCTTTCTCCATGTTTCCCAAAAAACTTTAAAAATGTCATTAAACCCCTTATCATACAAGAGCCTTACATTGAATCGCCAAAAACAACTCTTAGGAGCTCTATTTTCCACACTGCAGTCAACTGTTATTAGCTTATGATCAGAAAAATCAACAGGGATTATGCTGTTGTTCAATATTCTGTTTTTTATATTTTCTGAAATGTAAAACCGATCTAAACGTGCAGCAGATACCGTTTTGCTGTTAAATTTCACCCAAGTATAGCGTTTGACACCTATATTACTCTCCCTCCACACGTCATAAAGATTAAACGATTTAATGACATTTGCTAAAACCAAAGCAGATGCCTGATGAGTCTCCTCCCCATTCCTATCTAAAGTAAAATTAAGCGTGCAATTCCAATCTCCTCCCACAAAAAAAAAAATCACCATCTTGTTGTTGGCTTAACACTTGTTGCAGTTTAGTAAAAATATGAGTTCTTTCATTCCCTATATTGGGGGCATACATATTTACAAATACAAAAACAAGATTATGAATTTCTGCTCTCACTACAAGTAATCTTCCTGGTTCTACTTCAATTTTAGAAATAATCTTAACCTTCAAGGTAGACGAGAACAAAATTGCAATTCCTGCACTCATATTGGACCCATGGCTCAAACAGCTTACACCATCCCACCATAAACCCCAATCTACTGCATTCCTATGGTCAGAATGAGTTTCTTGCAGAAAGACTACATTAATATTTTTCAACTTGATCATTTCTATTAACTTCTCACTCTTAGCTTTATCTCTCAATCCATTAGCATTAAGAGATCCTACTCTTAAGACCCCCATTAAGAGAGATAAAAAGAAAAACAAAAAACAAAAAAGGAATACAGAAAACCAAGATAATAGACAAGCCATGGTGATTACTTGTCTTTCCCCCTCGTTAACCTCCCCTTTTTAGACTTTTGTCTTATTGTTGTTACATACTTCTTTAAACGAAAACGTTTCTGTTGTGACAATTCTTTGTGAGAGCTATTTTTTCTCACCCATATCACAGAAGCCATAAACTTTTCAATATCAGGAAAGAATCTCTCAACCTCAACTCCTACTCTTCCTTTAGTCTCATCTAGGAAAGTGTTAATTTGTTCCACTGTGTATAAATCTTCTTTTATCGTATCACCACTTTCAGACCATTGCTCTTCACCCACATCAGTACATTGAGAAAGTTCATCCAAATCCTCACCTTGGTCCTCCACCAACTCCTCCTCCTCTATCCCTTCATACGTGTCCAGTCTATCAACCTCTGCAACATTTACAGCCTTCTGTTCAGCACTTACGTCAGCATTTCCAATATGACTACAACTCGGTTTTTCATTAACTGTGATGTTGCCTAAAATACCACTCACCTCACTTGAAGTCTTCACGCCCTTCACTTCGGTTATGTTCAAACTTCCATTACTTTCCTTGTCTGCACTCTCCTTCGTTTGCTCTGGTGCTGGCCGATCTTTGTCATTTTGTTCATTTTTATGCGGACACGAAAAACGTTTGTGTCCTAAATCCCCACACTCGAAGCATTTTAAATTATCCGTGCTCGCATAGATCATATAGGAGGTTTCACCGTGCTTAACACGAAACGCGATCTCTAGAGATTTCTCTGGCGTGGTTAAAAACATGTACACCTGTCGCCTAAAGGACAAAACATGCTTTAACATGCCGTTTTTGCAACCTAGAGGGATAGATCTCACTGGCCCTGCGGGCTTTCCGAATCGCGCAAGTTCTTTCATAATTGTTCCGTTTGGCACAAAGGGTGGTATATTAGAAATTGTAACTTTTGTAGCAGGAGCTGATAGCGGGGTCACTGAAACAAATGTTTCCTTAACCCAAATTCCTTTCACTATTAACTCATTTGCCAGCGTCTCGCTTTTTAAGAACACAACAACTGCTTTATTCATGCGTGACGCCGAAACTATGTTCACAAATCCCGATTGCTCTCCTACTGCCAACAGCACATCCTCCACAGTAACTCCAGGTTCAGTGACACATCTACAGCCATTCCTAAGTGACAAAGGCGGGTTTTCCTGTGCCGGGGCAGACGCCATACCGCCGCTCCCCCGAGCAATACCTCAAAAACAAATCTATCTCTACGTCTATACAAGGGGATCAGTCAACACGGGGGAAAGGAGAAAGAAAAGGAGAAAACGAAGATGGTAGAAAAAAGAAGGATAAAAAGCAAAAAGAGATAGAACTAGACTAGAAAAAAGATTAAAGATAAGAGTCGCTCTCACACGTGCAATCTCACGCAGCTACCCTCTACAGAGAGAGAGAGAGAGAGAGAGAGAGAGAGAGAGAGAGAGAGAGAGAGAGAGAGAGAGAGAGAGAGAGAGAGAGAGAGAGAGAGAGAGAGAGAGAGAGAGAGAGAGAGAGAGAGAGAGAGAGAGAGAGAGAGAGAGAGAGACCCGGAGGATAGAGATCATCAGACGGATTTATGACGAACCCCTGAACACACACACACACACACACACACATCTAAATCAGTTTAATTATAAAAGTGGTGTTGTGTATGTTTTTGTGTGGTGTGTGTGTGTATGTTTTTGTTGTGTGTTTATGTTGTGTTGTGTGTGTGTGTATGTAGGTTTTGTGTGTTGTGTGTATGTGTTTGTGTGTGTGTGTGTGTTTTTGTGTGTGTGTATGTTTTCTGTGTGTGTTGTGCGTGTGTTTATGTTGTGTGTGTGTCATGTCATGTCAAGTCAGCTTTATTTATATAGCGCTGTTTACAATTTTCATTGTTACAAAGCAGCTGTACAAGAAAACATTGACTATAAGCAAAACATGTAAGGTTATGCAAGTAAAAACACAGGTCAAATATCAGACACCCTATAAATCTCCAATTCAGCGTTAATGAAATAAGACTATAAAATGCTAACAGCCCCCCCGGCCAGGCAAACAGTATGCAGACAGTGGCGAGGAACCCAAAACTCCATTGGAGTGTGTGTTTATGTTGTGTGTGTGTGTGTTGGTCTCACCCCTCCTCCCCTCCCTCTGAAAGTCGACGTGACACCATTCTCCATCGTTGACTTTCTTGTTGCTGGTTTTGATTTTGATGCTGCCGGAGCCCATGTCCATCAGCAGGTATAAGAACCCGTCCAGCAGCTCCATGGTGAAGTAATCGCTCTTCATGTCGCGGCCCGCTCGCTGTTCTTTGGTGCTCTGAGGTCTTCCGTGGCTGAACAGCAGCAGTCCGCTGGGCTCCGTGGTGCGGAAATCAAAGGATATGGAGCTGGTTTTCTTCGTGTCCCAGCGTGGCAAGGTGATGTAAGACTCGGGGGTCTCAAATGTCACAGGGTCCAGGGCCGCTACATCCTCACAGCGGAACACCAGATCCCCGTGCAGACTGATCTTAGGGTCTCTGTCAATGGCCAGACGGGACAGTTCCAGTTTGAAGTCATTGTTCTTGTAGACGACCTACAGGGGGCGATACGACAGCTCTTCATTATGGAGGACAGACTACACAATACACCAAAGACATGTTTAATATTCCTTCCTTCAACCCACACTTTATCTTAAATGACTTACAAATAACATGTGACATTTGATCAAAAGCTAACACTGTGTTCTTCCATTCTTTTGCGTTTATCATCTAAATAGACATCAGCTTCCATCATTGGCAAAATCACTTTATAAATACGTCCTCTGTTCACTTGTTTATTTCAAGAGAAAACCAAGGAAGAAATCCTGAAGTTGAACACAGTTGTGTCTGAGAAGTTTCAGATAATGTGACCGTGAGAAACACACACAAACACTCACATCTTTCAAACAGCCCATGAAGTTGTTGCTGACTGGAGATCCGGGCAGATCCGCTGTGTTCGGACTTCCACCGATGTAGAAGAAATCATCAGAACCCAACATGGTGTAATCCTCCTGCGTATAACCAGTGGTGGTCAAAATACCATCCACCGATATGGTCACCTACCGGCCCGAGAGAGAGAGACGGGGAGAGAGAGAGAGTTTCCCAAAAGAAAAAGAGAGAAAGAAAGTGAATGAAAGAGTCATTGTGATGGGAGCGGTTTGGTTTTTCCATGTTGTGTGTTTTTCCAGCAGACTCTCAGTTTCTTTAAGGTGCAGTTGTACAGACTCGACATCAACACACTCATCATAACACAAGTCAACTTCACACACTAATAATCTGGCTTTATTAAAGACGCTCAGTGACGGACAGATGAAGAAAGAAACTGTATTTTATTATTCATTCAGATGAACAAACATTGACAGCAACAGGTATGTGTCGTCTGCTTCAGCATCAGGAGTGAATAACAATGATGCTTTTGTCCTTTCTGGCTGAACGTCTCCAATTAAAAACCTAAACTGATAAAACCTGACGCTGCACTAGACCGCTTTATCCCTCAAATGATGTTCTCTCAAATACCACACGGGTCATTATGATTCCTGTGAAACACAAACAAAACACAGACTGACAATTATTCATATCAGAGAATCCTGATTCACACAGAACAACTGCACCATAAAGAATCTGTTCTTCTCTGCTTTATTTCATCATCTCTTCACTGTACTTCCCTCAGCAGGGCAACACATTTTTATGTCTGTTTAATCCTGGAGAACCATCTTTCATTTGATACGCATCGGAATTTATTCAATAAAAATCTACCAGCTTTGAGTTCACAAGGTCTTTAAGACATCATATGATGTGTGTGTATGTGTGTGTGGTGTGTAATCATGTTGGCAGCGCTGCTTTCTGGCACACACTCCAGTGTTATTATGATAAATAAATCATTGAGACGAGTGAGAGAGAGAGTCGACCAGCTGCCAGCCACCTGTGAGACACAACTCACTGAAAGAGAGAGAGAGAGAGAGAGAGAGAGAGAGACTGTTAGCATAAAAACACAACAGAATGAAGAAAACACTACAACAACACGGCTTCTTGTCAACTGGAAATCTTTCATTTGAACCTTTCATTTTATCAAGGTGTTGTATACTTTCATAAACTGACAAGAAATCTTATCTTCATAAGGAGGTCTAGGATCATTCGTGTAAATAGTCTGTTTATCTAACATCATAGTCCACAAATCATTACATGCACAACTTTCAATGTTTACAAGTAACTACTGTGTGTAAGTGTGTATAATCGCAGAATGTTAACTTGTTTCAGGCCACAGTCGAGTCAAATAAGATAATGGATTCATGTAACCCAACAATTGACTTCGTCTGTTTTTGAATCATCCATGGCATTAAAACAAACCAGCACTTATATGTGTGCGTGTGTGGATGTTGTGTGTGTGAAGCAGAAGTTCAGAGTCTGATCTCTGAGCATCTGACAGTCAATGAAGGACCTTCATTTCAATAAATGGCTGAAGATCTAACAATGAAAGGTAGAACATGACATGACAGACCTACATTACTGTTATATCATCAAACCCTGTGTACACACACACACACACACACACTCACACTCACTTTGAATGAAGCTTCATCAGACTTCATGTTGTGCTGATAATGTGTAAAAGAGTTCACAAGCATCCAAACACCTGCAGATAACTGAAGTGATGTGTTTCTGCATTTGCTCCACAACACTAACACCAGCTGATAATGTGTTCAAGGGCCATTTGTCTCTTAGATATATTGACTTATTTACCCTGAAACCTCTCACATCAACACAACAACCATGTTCAGATAAACCTGTGTAATCTCTCTCACGCACACGCACGCGCCCGCGCACGCACACACACACACACACACACACACACACACACACTGCATCAGCAGCAGCAGCAGAATACTAAAGAGATTTCCTGGAACATCTGATGGTGTTAAATGGCTGTCAGTGTGTGTGTGTGTGTGTAATTCACCGCTAAAACACCACAGAGAAAGACTGCAGCGGTGAAAATAAATAAAAGAGACTCACTTTAAATGCACTTACAGACCTCATTCACAATCACAGAATGACAGCTGATCTCAGATCAGAGTTTCTTTAACTCAGAACTGTGCACAAACAGGTTTTAAGCCGGCACCAATATGATCATCCTGATCAGACTTCTCTCCATTTGAAATCCATCAGCAGACATGTTTATATGTAAAGCACAATAACTTCTGTCTAAAGCAAGCAGCTCCAGAAGAGTTCATCAGAACCTGTGAGATGCTTCTGTAAGAAAGAGCTAAAGCTCATCCTCACTATCCTCAATAGTAAAGGTCATTTGATATGATTATCGGACACGTGTCTCAGTGATCTTTATATATTTTCGTGTTATTTGTTGTCATTTGTAGAAAGGCAACGCAATAATAAAGGAAGTTGATTTTTGAATGAGCGATGGGTCTCACCTCATCTTCAGGGGCTCATCTGATGAACTCTTGAAGGTCCCTGTGAGGTTTTCTAACTACACTACTTACCTTTGACCTATGAAAAAAAGAAGATTTATAAGCACAATCAACCCCGAGGCTCAAACATTAAGCGCAGAAGCGTCCCGTCAGTGGCTGGCAGCTGGAAGACGTTCCTCTGACTCTCGCGGCCGGTGAAGGTCAAGAGAGATCAGGACTGAACTAGCCAAAGGGATGAAGGGATGAGTTAGTGAGATCTGGAGGAGCGGGGACGGGTGTAAGTCTGTTCTTATGGGCTTCATTCACTATGTAGGGTTGGAGGTTAGTACTTTAGTAAATAACAGCAGGTCAGACACAAAAATGGTTGTTAGTACAGTTACAACAAAGATTTCATTAGTAAGAGAATTTTGTCTTTTAGAGTAGCAGTCAATTCATGAAATCCTTTATGATTTGAGTCGTCAGATGGTCCGAATTGTCAGGTGTGGTAAAAAGGGTTTCGCGGTTAAAAGGAAATAAAAGAAGAAGAAAAAAAAACATCCACAATTCTCACATCATGGGGAAAAGCCATGCAGTTGAAAGATCCGATGAAGATGAGAATGTTCTGAGGAGAAAAACGCACATGAACGCGTCAAAGCAAAAGAGAAGCCCATGAAAGAGGGAAGTCCAAACTGATCTGAGGATTCACATCACAACATCAATGAGAATGAAAGAGGAACAGTGACGTTTAGTGGATTACGGGGTTAAAGTGAAGGCGAAACACCACTATAAAGATTTGCGTGCAAGCCGAGACGTCTTCGGCTTTAACATCGCAGACTCCCTCTTAAACTGCAGCAAGCCCATGAATTCATGCAAAAAAAGAATAATCACCATCACAAAACATCAAGTGAAGAGAGGAAAAGTGATGCGGGGGATGTTCGTACAGAATGCGCTTTTCATGTTGGGAAACACGCTGCTCTTTTGGTTGACTCTTTGTAAAGAGCAGCACGCAGAGGTTTTTTATGTTATTAGGTAGCCAACGAAACATCTGTCTGTCAGTCGAGGATTATAGACGCGAGCTAGCACTCTAGTCGATGCTAACTGTTAAACTTTAAAGAGGCGCTTGCTCTGACCTTGCTTGCTTAACCCAACACAAGTGTCTCTTTCATCACTGCAGTCTACGGACGTTTCAAGCAAAGGCCCCACACACGCCGTTCATTCGATTGGACTGGATAAAAAGGCTCATGACGTAAATCTAACAGCAAAAAATCTTTCTATGTGATCGGCAGTTTGTGTGAAAGTGATTCGATTTCATGAATCCTTTCACACTTAAATATTATTTATAGAATAAATGTAGAAATGCTGCATTCATTTGGATCCACAGTTGGGCCAAATATGAACAAAGCCGAATGCTGGGTTTAAATGAACTCAAACCATGTATATATTTCATGGTCTTTATTTTAACTAAAGCCTAGATCTACTGTGACGAACAAAACAAAACAAACACGACTTCATTGTTTCTGTCCTGAATGACATTTCTCATGAGTGCAGTTCAGGTTTAATAATGACTTCAGTTTTCTTATGGCCATATACACTTATGAAAGAACTGCTCGCACTGGCAAGAGTCATCATCTCCAAACTAACATCCCCTCAATTACTTGAAAGGAATAAACTGGCTGATGAATGAAGGTATCGCTCGAGCACTTTGAGTTCTGTTGTATTTCTGCATTGAACCCGAGACGCTTTGCTTCAAGAGCATTTTCATGTGATGAATAAATCAAGTGGGCTTCTGGCCCTCGTTTCCAGCCGTGTTTTATGACCGGGGTGGCCCGCTCTCAAGCAGGGGCAATAAATCCACCTCGGATGTCAGGAGGTCCAGGAGACATGGAGGTTCTGGCAGGCAACTATCACCTTGAGTCTAATATCAAAACGGCTAGTGTTATACAGCTAATGGATGTTGAGTTTCTGCCATATTGAGAAGCGCTATTGGACTTTAATAGCTTCTCAACGTGTGAGTTATGTCAGGAATAACAGCTAAAGAATAAGAAATGAACCATAGCTGTGACCACAAATGAACCATAGCTTTACTACAGTAAGGGAAGTTTAACTCGGGTATCTGTACTAAAACTGTGGTCATACAAATGACAAATAATCTGACAAAAATAAAACCATGCTAAAGGATCCTTTGGTATAGAGCGATGTATGAACGATGGCATTGACTTTATAATTGTGAAATAAAAAAACGGTGTAACTGTCACAGTATTCATAAACTTTGAAAACATTTTTGCTTGGAGGCCGACCAAAATCTGTGATGTCAAATGGTTGCAACCCTAAACCTGTTCTCTTAACATTACAGCTAAGCAAAACAATGTTTCCATATATAACAGTCAAATATGACACGTTAAACATACGATCAGATATATAAACACACAGGGACAGTACGTGGCGGTATGTCCCATTATGTCAGATAATGACCGAGAGAGAGAAGATGATAACGTTAAGCTACAGATGATGATAAATCAACATCAAAAAGTCAATATCTGCATAAAATGCTTTATTTTCATTCTTATTTTAGCATCATATCTTTATATTATCCTACAGAACCTTATATTTACCGAAGAACTGATAAGTGTATCTGTGTTTAGTTTGGCTGCCGAGCTGTGCGTGTAACCAGTTTACATTATGGACAAATAACATGGCCGCCTCCTCAGGTTGAAATGAGTATTACATTTAGGTTTTTTAAAGAATTGAAAATATTTGATGCGTTTCTAACGACAAATGCTAGTAGTGTGAGCCTATTACAACGCATTAAGCCATTCATCTCTCTATACACCAGTTTCCCTATAAGGGACAGGACAGTGAAATGTCAAAGTAATCCCAGAGTCCGATTAGTGGAGTCGAACCACTCTGTGTTCATTATTGCCAAGCGCCTCCAGCCAGTTATTACCTCATTCAAACAAGACGTGAAAGGAAATACTGATGTTTCTACAATCGCCGGCTAAAATCGACATTTAAAAATGATGTAAACTGTACCCTAAGGTTTGTTTCCTATGATCAAATTAAACAAATTATTTTTCATGTTGCTTTAGATAGTACACATGCACAAAAGCGGCCATATTGCGCCTCGTGTTTCTCCCTGTTCATTTCAATGGCAGTGACGCATCTTGTTAACATAAATATGTTTGGTGATCCTGATTATAGCCGAACATTTGAAAATCAAATACGGATTGTTTCCAGCGGGCATTTTTCACGCGCAGAGGGATGGAGGGGTCATCAGATGAATAAAATGAAGAGAAAAACAATGATCGTATGAGACGAGAAAACAAAAAGGAGTGCATATCTGTAGTTGTCATTGCTACCTTGATACCAATGGGATTTTGTGTAGTCAGTAAAAGCAAACAGAATATAAACAGGGAACGGAAATCCAGGGCAAACCAAAGTAGAAGACAATTAGAATGATATCTACCATATAATGCAGTTTGTTTACCATAGCGTGTCCAATGCCTGAGTGCTTTAAGAGAAAACAAGGGAAGGGAAAGAAAAATATATAGAAAAGTGACAAATCGTCAACTCAATAAAGGTCATTTTAAAAAGGGCACGCTTTTGTTTGAGGGTTCGAGGGTTGTTTCTTTTTTTGGGTCAAATATCAAGTCTCTTCATTGAAAGATTTGTCAACCAAAACAAAACATGACAACTGTATTGTTATTATTGTTAGTACGTCAGTACGCAAGTTAATTGGAAAAACAACAGATGGCCGACATTCCGTGAGTGTTAGTCGATTCAAAGAAACACAAAGACAAAAATAAACTGGAAGATCTGAAGCTGTTTGGTTAGTAAGAAGACACAAGAGTTAGCAGAAATCATTCTCCACATAAAGAAGGGACGGATCGGGGGGACGGCAGGGGGGGTGGGAGGTATTCTAAAGGAAAAGTAGAATTAGTATATTCATTCTGATTGGCTAGTCCTGTGAGGGGGTGTGGCCTGGTTTTGAAAAGGGCAAAACTGCCCAAACATGGTGTGTTGTTTTTTTTTGAAGCAAGAAATTGTTCTTCTTTTGTTGACGACTAAGGAAGCAAAAAAGAAATAAACAGCAGAATGAGAAATCAATCACTTCTAGTAAATCATGATGTTATTTAAGAAAACACAGAGAGAGATGCTGTCACCTTCGACCTGAAAAACAACACTGTTAAGATTATAAACATCATGTACAATAGACCTGAAGAATTCAGATTGTGATCAGACCACCGACAGACCCGTCTCTCTGCGCAGACACGCACGCACACACACACACACACACACACACACAGTGCTGCTTTAAATCTTCAGTGTTAAATAAGTATGTTACTTTTGAAAACAATGATTATACAAGGTATAAGTTTTGACTGGACCTCTGTACATATGAACATACGTGTCCACTCACATGACACAAACACTGCCGTAAGGTGAAAGGTGAACACACGGTTTTCTCTCAAATGTCACCTTATGACGCACACACGCAGAATAACTGCATTCATTCATGAGAATGTGTGTAAGCACTGATCATCACGGATCGCATCGCCGGAGATGTCTCATTCCTCCGTGACCCTGAGATTCACAGCTGGAGAGAGAGAGATGGAATTATGAATGCAGAGAAGATGCTCTCCACCATCAACAGCAGGACACCACCGCAAACGTCAGGAGGAGAAATTCAATTCATTCTGACATCAGATCGCAGGAGGTCTTGATGAAGAATTTAAAGAGACATTTTCCTGAGCTGAACCCCGCTGAGAGGCGATGCTCCGTCTTAGTATCTGCTGGCACGTGTTTAATCTCATCAACTACAATACAAGCTTTTAACATCAGCAGATATCAATCCGTCTCCAGCTGAAGCCTTACAATAACACATCAAAACTTACATCTTACTATCCTTCATGGCTCTCGTCCCGCCCTGCTCACCACAGTGATTTACATTGCATTATACTATACATTTGTTTCTGAGCATGTGCGATCCCAGGGACGGAACCCATGACCAATCTAACCCAGAGATCCAGGAACATTCTGAACAAACGCTTTAATGGAACACAATTATTCCTTTTAACACTACTACAACAATATACAACCTTTACTGTTCTCTCCAAAAGAGCAGGCATGTCCTCTACCTAACATTCATATATGCACACATTCAAACACACATAACCGTAATTCCTATACTCACCACACAGTGGCGCTGTTGTGTTGCATCTTTATATCTACTGTGTGTTTTTCATTTATTTTTGTCCAGTCTATTGAAATTACAAACACACACACACACACACACACATCCAACAGAGCTGAGCATCCTCCATTATCTGTTTGTGTACATATTTAGCTCAACGGAGATGTCCATATTTAATACAAATAATCATGAAAGCGTAAATGTAAATTCCTCTTAAATCAAGCCTTTTCTATGGGAGGATGCTCCAGCTTCTGGTCCAAGCTCTAGTTCAGTCTCGACTAGACTACTGCACTGCTCTTCAGACCGGCCTACCATCATCTCCCATCAAACCACTACGGATGGGTCAGAATGCGGCAGCAAGACCGGTCTAAAAGGTCACAACGCTCCTCATCGGCCTGCACTGGCTCCCGGTTGCAGCCTGTCTTCAATTCAAGGCTCTCTCGCTGACCTACAGGATGACCAGCGGCTCTGGCCCAGCTTAGCTCAACTCCCTCATCCAGTCGTGTGTGCCGTCCAGACGCTTGCGTTCTGCCAATGAATGTCGGCTAGTGGTGCCTCATCGAATGTTGGGTGACCATATGTGCCATTTTCCCCGGACACGTCCTGGCAGGATTTCGGCTGCGTCCTCATTTGTCCACCGACAAACGTCATCAAGGTTTCTTTTTTCCGGTTTTATTACAGAAAAGCGACGGTTACATTTTAAGGTAAGAATGAAACTATATGTCTCAAGAGAAATACATTTAATTTTATGATGTTATTTTGAATCATGAAATGTGAGAACTTCAATGACGTACAGTATGTGATGGACAAACGTGGCCTCTGGAGGACACACCCAAAATCCTGACCAGGACGTGTCCGGGACGTATGGTCACCCTACCAAAAAGGCACTGAATCTTGATGACGCTGATTTGCATGGACTGTTCCCCGTCGGTGGATCGACCTGCCCATCCATAGCAGAGGAGCTGAACCTTTCGTCAACATCTGACACAAGAACACTAGTACTTTCTGTTCTATCCTGTCCTTACAAAAATAATAATACTAAATCAAATCTAGCGACGTTCACTGTGTTTGAGCAAACTTGTGCACACTTGTGATGCTCTTGTACGGTTTGTTCTTTTGCCGTGCTGATTGCTTCATTGTTCCTCCTTATTTAAGTCGCTTTGGATAAAAGCATCTGCTAAATGAGTAAACGCAAATGTGAACAAACATTATTTTCATGTTTTCTGTTAGTCTATAGTAGCAACGAGTATAAAAACCAGAAAGAATTATGATTTCGTCTCAGTTAAACAGATGCTGAAAACATTGACGGTCCCAAAATCAGTCCTGAAGAGGTGACATCATCGGTGTGTCCAAACAATGGCGGACGGGACAAGTGACGAGAAACACTTGTATAATCCATCTGAGAGAATAAAGTGTGTAAATAAATTCAGTCCTGGACAAAAGATGTTACCATTTGTTTTCTGTCTGTTTCACACAAGCAGCCAATAGCGATGGCTGTTATTCCGTCTGACACGCCCTCCTGCGACCACAGCCAATTACAATGGCTATTATTATAGCTGACAAGCCATTCATCCCAATTACAAAGAGCACAGCAGAGATCGAATGAGCAAAGCCATTGTAAGTGAAATTGATCGAGTCTGCAGCATTCAACCCTTCACTTGATTTTATTCAATCTGTGTGTGTGTGTGTGTGTGTGTGTGCGTACGCTGCTTTCTTCTCAAAGCTCTTTTCATTAGAGCCGTGCGGCGGGTAAACCCCTCTCTCGGCCTTGGCTTGTTCTTTTAAGCTTTAGTTTGTGTTGGAACATGCGGCAGAAACGCCTGCTGACTGGAGAGTTTCGCTCGGATCGTCTTTGCTTTGTCAGTTTCTAATCATAATGGAGCTCTTTTAATAAATGATGTTGAACGCATCTCATTCCGCTGTGGCTCGTGGGCGCTTGTGTAAGCGTTTTGTGAGCTTTCTCTGTGAATTGAGCTCAGTGATGTGTGCTGTTATCAGTCACTTGAACACGTTCCTTCAGCTCTAGAGTCATTATAAGGAAAAGAACATCATCCCTGGAGTCTGTGATGAATCATATACGCAAGCTTGAAATGTCACCTGAAAGCAATAAAGACGTCCGTCCGTCCGTCAGCATGTGATCGCACATCAAGAGCTCAAAAACACAAACACAACCAAGAACGAAGATTCAATGAAACTCCACCTCTTCACTTTGATTGGTTGATTCTCATGTCAATCATTGTGTCAGTAGAAAAATGACCAACATCATATTCTCATACACGCGGTTTGTGCACAAAATCACATGTTTATGCCATGATTTAATCAATCCTGACACTTGCGTACACAAGTTATAATCAGACCGTGAATCTGTAAATCAGCCTGAACGGGTCAAAATCTACAAACTGATTAAAGCTAAACAACAGTCACGTCAAAACTGAATGAAAGAGAAACAAGACAACTACTGTATAACTTCATCATTTTACATGCATTCATACACACAAACATGTATGCACAAACACGCACGCACAGACACACGCGCACACACCCGCACACACACACACACACACACACACACACACAGTGTCTGTCCTCAGAACTGTTCACTTCATTACCTTAAGGCTAAAATACAGTACGAGACTTTTGCTCAGATCCTCAGTCTGCTCTTGTTGCAGAAAGTCTGTAGATTTGATCAGTTAATGTGTTTCTATCTGAAACTTTCAGAAAGTGTGTGACGTCTAGTTTAAAACAAATGGCTTGTTTGAGATGAGCAAAATCTGCGCAGTCCAGTGTCGGATTGAGCAGTCCAGCACAGTTGCTCTCCACCGACTGCGCTACTCAAAAGCATGATGGGAAACGGCTGACTGACGACATGTCAACTGATACATTTTCTCTTCATTATAAGAATTAGATTACACATCTATTTATTTATATTTACATGCAAACTAAACAAAAACATGCAAACACGCCTAGTGAAGTTAAGAATTAGGACTTGCGTTTATTTTATATTTCTCTTCATTAGAATTCTTCCTTGTTGTAATTTTCACAATTTTTCTATTGTATGTTTGTGTGAATGAATAAATGAATGAATTAATTTATTTTATTTCGAGCAATATATAATGACACATAACAAAGGTAATAAAGCATTTTGATTAGTCTGTACAACTAGTTAAATTCATCATACTTTAACATCACAATTCCAACTGTTGCTCGAAAAGGAGTGGATAGAAGTCAAACTTATTTAAAAACACCCCGGTTACAATTCACAGGAAAAACAACAAAAAACTAAAAATCAATCCATTAAAAATATACATGCACAGATGGTTAAGTAATTTAATTAAGGAAGCAGAGAGCATTTGGAACACCTTTCCCAAACAGATTTTTGATTCACTGGGAGGATTAAACTTCTTGTTGAAATGTGATTTTAAAATTGAGAAGTTACCTGTGAAGTTGGCCAACTTTCACAAGCATGCCCTGTTAGTCTGGAAAATGGTCTACAAACACAATTTTTCTCCCACGAACTGTTATATTTGGAACAACAGGAATATTCAATATAAAAATAAATCTATATATTACCAAAGATGGGTTGATAACAACATTCTATTAGTTGAACAACTCATGGAAGGTCAGATACTAACATACGACGAGTTTCTTTCAAAAGCAAAATTTCCTGTCTCCGCTAAGGAGTATGCTATCGTTTTTGATGCTGTGCCAAGAAATATCATTCAGATTTTAAAATATAACTCTACTGTTGTAAGTGGCACTTATTTGACTAAACAAAAGGCGACATTGACATCACTACCAAAAAATGCCCAAACAAATACATGAGGAATCTAATGCACACTAAAACACTTCCTGCAGCAAGACCCTTTTGGGCTTCTCGGTTTGAAGAAATCAAATGGGAAAGAATGTGGTTAATTGGGGACAAGTTCCTCTTAAATAATTAAATAAAGGAGGTGTCTTATAAAATTGTACATAGAATATACCCAGTAAAGAAAACTTTAAAGAGATTTCAAATTGATATTGAATATTCCTGTACCTTTTGTGGTAATTATGATGAAACAATTTGTCATCTGTTTTATGATTGTACATACAGTAAGACATTTTGGAGAGATGTTGAAAACTATATAAGATGTAAAACATTTAACATAGAGGGGAAAATATGTGTTTATTTACTTTGAAGATGGTGGAACAGATAAGAATTTTTCTTTTTTTGTCCAATTGTTTTTAGTCTTAGGAAAATTCCATATTCATAAGAAGAAATGGGCACAGTCCAAACCAAATTTTGAACACCTTTTAGCAGAGCTAAAACAATATCACACTATTGTAAGAGGTCTTAAAAATAGAAAGGCTATTAAGACCGATCTTGTACTCTCTAAATATGTTTAATTTGCACCCTTTTATGTAATTTGGTCTCGTTTTATTTTTAATTAAATTTTATTTTGTGGTTATTGTTTGTCTTGTATGCCTGTTTTAGCAGTGTATTTTGTGTATCAACCCTGGCATAAACAGATGTTGTTGTGTTATATTGTTAATACTGAATAAAAAAAAAAAAAAAACTTCAAAGGTCTTTTTTGACTCCTCCCCTTACTGCAGCCGCCTACCATGGGTGCCGTATAGGGGCCCCTACCTGACTGGTAGGGGCCCCAACAAATTGGTCAAAACTAATAAATTTTTTATTATATTATACACTATATAAATCATCATCATTTAGTATATTTAAAATAATAATAAAATGAATGATGTCTTTTATTTTACTTATTTTGGCAATAAAAGTTAAATATCCCCAATTGACCAAAAAGTAAACATCCATATTGACCGAGCACCCCCCTGTGTCTGCATGAAATGGTTTGGTCCTGCCTTAGCGCACTCGTCATCAGTGACGTGTATAGTTGCAGAAAGTCGCGACGCGTCAGAAACAGAGACCACTATGTTGCGCAGTAAAAAATCTGGTTTCCAAAAAAGATAAAGAAAGACAATTGAGCGAGGAGAGACAAAAGAAAGGGTGTCAATCTGTAACCCAGTTTTTCACCAAGAAAGGTGGGTAGCATTCAGTCTGAGTGGTATTAACCTGTTGTCCCTAGTGAAGTAAGCTAGCTAGCTGCAGGCTAGTGTCAGCCTACATTTCATTAACATTTAATCAGTGCAGGGAAACGCTTAGCAAGATATTCATATTAAATCATTGTCCATGCCCATCTTAGCAGACTTAACAACAGATGAGTCAGCAGCACCCCAGTCTCCCCATAACTGCACCCCTCCCTGTCCCAGTGAAGAAGGTGAGCAACATTGTGTTAATGACTTTACCATAACAAAAAAGAAAGTGGAATATTTATTAATGACAGAAATCAAACACAAATTATTTTCTCACATAATGACCATTATGACATAAAAAAAGAAAAAAAAGAACCTCTTGTCTGTATTAGATGCATTTAGAAACAATAAGTAGCTCACCTCAACCTGCATGTAGGTTACAGACAATATTAAAATAATCCAGTTTGATGTGTTCATTTAGACTGAATTTTGGCCGTTAAATGACATCTATAGATACAGACCTTATTATTCCCATCATGAAGGGCAATTTATTTCAGAAGCTTGTACACACACACAAATCCATCATATCTAATGTATGTAACCAAGTGATGATAATGCAGAACTATAGGTAAATTGGGTCAATGTTCTGTAGTGTTAGTGTCCTTTATTGGTATATATTTCCATTGTTCTTATTTGTACCATGTTAACGTCTCGGTTACGTATGTAACCTCTGTTCCCTGATGGAGGGAACGAGACGTTGTGTCGAACCGACAGATGGGGTTCGCCCCTGAGAACCTATCATCTTCTGACTATTTTGAAAAGGCCAATGAAATTGGCAAATGAAATTTGCATGCCGGGCTCCGCCCCCGGATATCCGGGTATAAAAGGGGAGCCGGCGTGCTCATTCATTCACCTTTTGTGCTGAGGAGCCTGAGAGCATCTCACGATCACTGCAGCGGACGGCTAGTGTTGTGGCATGAGGGACACGATGTCTCGTTCCCTCCATCAGGGAACAGAGGTTACATACATAACCGAGACGTTCCCTTTCTGTCGGTCTCTCGATGTTGTGTCGAACCGACAGATGGGGTTCCTATTGAAAACGCCAAAGCACTAAGCCGCGTCACAATCTCTAGCGAAGCGACGTTGACCGGCCTGGGCGAGCCACACGTGAGCGCTATCGCGAAATTTGTAACCTTCCAGTGGGCAGGCAGGGGCTCCCAGAGCTTTTGGCAAAGATGACGACATCTCAGACGGAACCACCCTAGTGGGGGGTTACTACGTGTGGGGCACTAGGTCCGGTTAGAGCTATATGTAATAACTCAGCTTGATACCCGGCCATAGGCAGCAGGGCTGCTCCGCCAAGCCCGCCGCCCTGAGTGCTTATTAATGGATGGACGGACTGCCTATTCTTAACCCTTGGGGAAAGAAGGGAGGCAGCCCATAGCACACTGATCCACCTAAGAAGGGGAATGGCGCTGTGCGCAGGCGTACGCCCTACGACCGCTGGTCTCACCTGTTGGCAAGACTCGAGCTGCCGGTTCCCAACGGAGGTTGCAAGCCTCTGCGAGGTATAGCGCAGCCCAACCCGCAACTCTACAGATGTCTGCCAGAGAGGCGCACTGAGCCGATGCCCACGAGGAGGCCACACCCCGAGCGGAGTGTACCGTCACTCAAATGGGCACGGGCTAGGATCGGCACGCCGTAGTGACGGCGTGTGCGATCCAGCGCGACAACTCTCCTCGGAGACAGCACTCCCGTTGCTGACCTCCATAACAGACAAGAGCTGCTCAGGGCCTTGAAGCCCTCCGCGTGGTTCGAGTAGAGGCGCAATGCGCTTACTGGACACCCCACGTACAGGTTGGGTCTTTCTCCCGGTGTGGGAGCGCCTGCAAGTTCACCACCTAGTTCCGAAAGGGAGGCGGCGGAACTTTGGGCACGTAAGTCGGCCGGGGTCTCAGGATCATGTGAGTCACCGGGCCTGAATTTTGCCAATCGGTGGACACAGAATGCTTGCAGGTGCCTCACCCTCTGGATGGACTCGAGCCCCAGCAGGAGAGCCAACCTCCCTCGCAGAACGAGGAAGGGGGCTCTCGGCAGGGCCCGAAAAAGGGGACCGAAAGGTCCACCTTAAGGCCCCAAGAGGGTACGGGGCGCGGACGAGGCCTTAGGGGTAGATCATCCAGGAACTCCTCGTCCCATCCAGGAGCCAGACCCAAAGGTCCGGCTCTGTGCCACAACGTGCCCATCCCCTGCGAGTAGGCCCTTCGCCAGGGGATTTGGCCAGGGGGAGTTGTCGTCAGGAGTATTAGCTCCGAGGACCAAGTGTAGTTGGGCCCGTAAGGCGCAACTAGCAGCACTTGATACTCCCTTCCCAGACCTTGCACAGGACCTGCGAAATGAGGCTCACTGGGGGGAAGCGTACTTCCGCTTGTCACGCGGCCAGCTGCGCACTAGGGCCCCGTGTCGAGGGGGGGCTCGTCCAGGGAGTGCCCAGCGGTACTCACAGGTCCCCCTGTGCCTGCCCAAACAACACCCAAGCCGGCCCGCAGGGGTGGAGTCGTCACTTCCCACGAGTTGTCAACTGACAAAAGAGTGCTTGGCTGTCTGGTTCAGGACACCCGGTGGGCGTGTGACATGCAGGGGCTTTTCCACCTGCTGTCTCCACCAGGGGTGGAGTCGTCACTTCCCACGAGGTGTCAACTGACAAAAGAGTGCTTGGCTGTCTGGTTCAGGACACCCGGTGGGCGTGTGACATGCAGGGGCTTTGCCACCTGCTGTCTCCACGGGAGAAGGCGTTTGGGCGAGTTGCGATGACTGCAGCGAGTGAATGCCACCCTGAGGTTTAGTACGCTACGCCGGTCGTGCTGTCCGGGCCAGTATGCTGGCTCTGCACGAGAGGCCGGAGCCTCATCAGTGCTAGCAGAACAGCTAGCAACTTGAGGGCAATGACATGCCAACGCAGACGGGGGCCCGTCCAGCGACCCGACACTGCGCGCCCGTTGCACACCGCACCCGCACCCCGTAGGGAGGCGTCTGTTGTTATCACAACCGGCCTCAAGACCTGCCCGGGGTTAGGATGCGACGGCAGCAGGCGTAATGACGATACGCCTACTGCCAGTGCGCCACGCTCTCCAGGGAACACATCTCTGTAGTCAGTGCTGTCGCGGTCCCATGTGCGTTCAAACCCGAGGGGGACAGGCCACCCCCGAGGACACCATGCCCAGGAGCCTCTGAAACTGATTTCAGGGGACCGCTGGCTGCTGCCTGAAAGTTCAAGCACCTCAGCACTGACTGTGCGTGCTCGAGAGCGAGCACGCCGTCATGGAGACAGTGTTGAGTTCTCTACCAGGTAAAGGGGAGCTCTGCGCCAGGGAGAGCTGCTCTTTTTCCCGGCTGACCCGTTACTGACATGACAGCCCCTCGACAGTGCCGAGGGAAACTGGACATGAGAGTATGCGGTCAGTTGTCATGAACCACTCCTGGCGTCTGACAGACACCAGGACGCGCTTCTGCGCCTCCTGAACGGCACCCTTGCAAGGTGCTGCTCAAGGTATGCAGCGACCCCTGGTTTTGGGGATGATAAAGTGCGGCTGTAGAAGCCACTGGACATCTCGTCCGAGGGGACGGTTCGATCACCTACGCCAGAGGGTGGCAGCCCCGGCCTGGAGCACGGGAACATCCCTGCCTCTGCTGAGGTAAGAGGATGCCCGAAGTCCGGGGGTTAATGGAGCGGTTCAATGACTAGCAGTGCAGGTCCCACCCGGGGGGAACAGCTCCGCTAAATCACCTGCCAGGCGATGGCGCAGCTCGACGCACCATCGAAGCGAGAGTTCTGAGGGCTGCTTTATACTCGCCATTGCGTGCCGTGCGGGCAGGACGAATCCACGAGGCTGCCATAGTGGTCGGACCCCCGAACACCTGCGGCAACCACCGTGTCCGTCCCCGTCCTCGATGAGTGTACTGCACCCAAGAGATCAGCGGGCAATGCCACGCTGAGGAAATTGCTCTTTTAGAAAAACACCTCTGGAACTGCCAGGACGCCCAGGGGAATCTCCGCTGCACCGCGTCGTAGAATTCGGCAATTCGAAGAATGTCATCAGATGCGAAGGCTCCGAAGAACAAAAGGTGAATGAATGAGCACGCCGGCTCCCCTTTTATACCCGGATATCCGGGGGCGGAGCCCGGCATGCAAATTTCATTCGCCAATTTCATTGGCCTTTTCACAATAGTCAGAAGATGATTCTCAGGGGCGAACCCCATCTGTCGGTTCGACACAACGTCGAGAGAACGACAGAAAGGGAACTAATGAGGGGGCCCAATTAGATTTTTTTGTCATGGGGCCCAATATTCCTGGCAGCGCCCCTGCCGCCTACTCTCGCCTACATTACAGGCCCCTTATCTGTACAGAATTGAAAAGTATTTCAGCCATTAGTCTATGTTGTTATAATTGCTTCCAATGTTTCCTCATCTCTAAGTCGCTTTGGATAAAAGCGTCTGCTAAGTGACTAAATGTAAATGTAAATTAGTCAATGTGAGACAGAAAACTGATCTCAGATCATGAAGTGCAGGTGCAGCAGACACGAGCCTGTGGAGGTCTGATCACATGAAACATCTCATCACTGATCTCAGACCTGTCAGGAATCACACACCATCATTTACACATGCGGCGCTACCGATCGGCGTGTGACGTCAGGACCGCTCTCTCGCACCGATCGGTCTGCGCAGCCGCAGAAATGAAAACCATCTGAACATTGGCGAAACACGAGTGTCATTTACCTGGCGGAGGTTTCGGGTCACTTTCACGTCATGCCACGCGTTGTCGTTAAACTTCCCGTTAACCGGCTCCACGAGCGCCTCGAAAGCTCCGGATCCGAGATTGATGACGAGCCACACGGCGCCGCTCTTCAGCGACAGATTGACGTAATCTGCGGATTTTCCAGTGTGCAGCATCAGGCCGTTACGCTGCAGCGTGCGGAACGACAGCGTGATCTCATCCGTGCTGCTCTGGATCGGCGTCAGCGACAGGTCGTAGCAGAAAAACTCGTTTCCCTTGAACGTCGCGACGGACTCTTCCTTTCCTTGAAGAGAGTGAGAGAGAGAATCACCGTTATTCAGAAATAATGCGTCTTATGTCATCATCAATAATTCACACATGATGTCATGATGCTATAGTGTTTGTTTGACACACACCGCCATCACCACTTTATTACAACCTTAAGAAAACGCAACCAAAACTATTAAAGTATTTTACAGATTAAATTAACACAGAGTTTGATGTAATGCTTCACATAAAGATGTTACTTCACACTTTTCTGCATTATGGTTAGGATTATATTGCATCGTGATACATGAATATTTGATTCTGCAGACATGTGTACAGCATTATGTGCTTTTAAGGGGTTTTGTGTCAGTGAATTTAAAACATTAAACTGCACTCAGTGTTGCTCTGTGGATTCAATGTCATTAGCAAGATTTTTTAGAGTAAATGTTTGTAAAGAGTGAAATGCTCCCGAGAGGACATCTGCATGTTAATGTTATACAGTCTTTACCTGACAATCTCTGAGGAAATTAATTCTCATCCCACATGAATCATCAGACACAGATTGTCATATCTCACATGAGCTACAGTCATATACGGGGGTCTGGTTAAACCAGCTACACATGCTTCAAAACCTACCTGACCCCCGTACATGCTGTTTTCAACAGAGGTGTCACCACACTGACATTTCTCTGAGCTGCTGGTTCACATCACCCGAGTCTCCTGAACATCAAGGACTTTCACAGGAACACAAATACTGTCACTAAACGATCCTCGAGACCAACTCCAAACTCAATAACTCAACCGGCCCACAAACACACAACACTGCTGCTGATCCATCCATCAATCAATCCATCAATCAGGTCTTCTCAAATAACAATTCAAAGTTTGGTCAGAAGTTGGAGCAAACTTCAGTTGTTCGATTTCTAGGGGTATGGATGGATGCAAAACTGAATTTCAAAATACATATCCAGAAGCTGGTAGATAAATGCAAAAAAAGCAATAAATGTCATGAGATGTTTAGCAGGAGTTGAACGGGGAGCTTGCCGACATTCCCTCAAAAGAATCTATTGTGCACTAATAAGAGCTGCTATTGATCACGGTTGTATGGTATATAGCTCTGCATCTAATAGTCAACTGTTAAAGTTAGAAGCGATTCAATCTCAAGCAATGCGTATTTGCTGTGGAGCTTTCAGATCATCTCCAACAACAGCAGCTCAAGTAGACATGGGAGAGATGCCTCTAAAGTTTTGTAGGATCATGTTAACAATTAGATACTGGATTAGTATAAAAGGAGACTCGGAAAGTCATCCAGTTAAAATGGTGTTGAAGAACTGTTGGGAATATGAGTATAAAAAGGTATCAAGCTTTGGTTGGAATGCCAGTAAGGAAGCACAGAAGTTGGGTATATGTAACATTAATATTGCTCCTTGATTTTCTCCAATGCCTTTGATTGACACTCAATTGCATGAAGTAAAACATAGTAATGAGTTAAGTGGGATAGAAAGTCTAGGTATACAAAATTATATTGATCTTTCCTATTATGGTGCAGTACAAATTCTTATGGACGGTTCCAGGGATCCAGAGTCTGGGAAAACAGCAACAGCATTATATATCCCTCATTTCAGTATAACTGTCATGAACAGGTAAGGGAAGAACCCAATTGCAGGCAGACACGGGGATGAAGGGGTTAACAAAAACGTTTAATTATAAATAACAAGAACAAAACAAAACCCACGAGGGGGTAAAACAAGACAGGATAAATAATAATGACACTAGGACATGGACTAACTAGACTGAGGTAAATAAACACTAGGACAAACCCAACACAACTAGACTCACTAAACACGAGGTAACAAGAATTAGACGAAGGCACGGTAGTATAGACACCCAACTTACAGACTGGGTACAAAATACAATGAACGAGCACAGGACAATTAACACGAGGATGTTTTAAAGGGCGGGAAACACTGACGAGACACGAGAAAGCACATGGCTTTCTCACACAAAACCCAAGGCCATGCCATGACTCCGCCACAAGACAAAGAATAAACATGACATGATAGCGGAATCATGACAATAACAATATGGAAAAGAACAACAGATCATATTTCTGTATTTACTGCAGAATTGATAGCAATATTTATAGCTCCAATGGATAGAAGAAATACAACCAATAAAGTCAGTAATATGCTCAGATTCCCTGTCAGCACTAAAAGTTTGTCAAGTGGAACATCTTTAGCAAGACAAGATATAATATATGAAATAATGAGCAGTCTATTTAGAATTAGAGAATATGGTATTTTAGCATTTAGAAATTTTCAAAAACGATCGTTCTGTACAATTTATAGGTTTTTGTGCCCGTGAGGACCTCCATTATGGTCCCCACAGTGACACGAGTCCCCATGAGCTGGTGTGTATTCAGGTTTAAGTCCCTACCGGGATATAAAAACAAGGCCACATCACACACACACATCACAGATCCTTTTCATAAAACCTGTTTTGCACAAACAAACAATACCTGAAGGAAACATTATGTAAACCTCAAACAAACACAGAAGAATAACAGCAGTAAAACAAGAAACTGCCATTAACCAAAACACACATTCAATCAGAAAGTAGATTTGAGGTTTTTTGAAGGACACAGACATGCTGGCACAGAAGAGCCTCATCACAATTGGAAAACATCACATCAAAAACTGATGCGAGACACAAAAGATAAAGGCAATTTAAATTCTTCTGTGTTGTATATTATAATGATCCAGTACACCACTAACATTTATTATCACAATATCATCTCAATGCTGCAAACACAACACACACACAAAATGTCTAAGAAATGCCACAATCATACAGTCTGAGCTATTAGAGATATTCAATATATGACATATTCTACTACAGGAACGTGTGTCATCAGTGTGATTATTGGCAGTTTTTTGTCACCTGATGGATGGCCATTGATTTAATGATTATTAATATGATGTGAGTGATGCTGTAAGTCAGACATGAGACTTTAAACAGTAATATATTATAATTGATTTAAAGTGACACGCACAGATCCGCCTTTATATAAAATGTGTGATGTTGCTTGGCAACCACAGACAGCGCACACATCTCAATTAAATCATCACGGCCGTCTGTGACGCACACCTCAAATACACAACAGTTCACTCGCCTTCTATCTGTGTCCATCATACAACAGTTTAAGTCACATATGACATCACCACACACACAGTCGAAAATAAAAACTGCTGGCAATTCTGCTTTCAGAAAAAGCTCATTTGTGCTGAAACAGACACAGATATCAATTTCACTAACATCAATTCTCTTTGCTCATTTTGACATAAAATCATCTCTTTCTTTCAATAATGAAGTCACACGAAGGGCAAAGGAAATAATAACTATCAATCAACACATTTCATCATAATCACACTATCAACATCCTAATACACATCTGAAGATAGAGCGAGAAAATCTGTTCTCTCTCTCTCTCTCTCTGTGCTATGTTTGCTCTGAGCGTGTAATTGCTTGTTGCCGCGGTAACGTTGTGTTCTCTTGACTTCCTGTCTCCCTCTTTTCATTCATCAATCCGTCATAGATTTGTCCTTTTGCTTTTTAACTGTAATGAGATGAATCGATTGATTTCCTCATCTATCACATTGATCTGATATTAAACATGACTCATACTATCATTTACTTTTGCTCACTGATAATGACACATTATATCTATTTTATTGATTTCAGTTGTTCTGATTTCCTACAGGAAGCGAAATCGAACATGATCGAACATTTACATTTAGTTTATGTTGATTAGGACAGCCTGCTTTAATAGTGGTTTTTCTCTCTCTCTCTCTCTCTCTCTCTCTCTCTCTCTCTCTCTCTAATGTACCTGCTCTCGCGAGGAAACCCTGATGCGTTCTCAGGTACCCAAACCATTGATTTCATGTGAATTGATACTCGGTAGTACCGACGTAATTCGGTCGATGCCTTTACAAGTACCGAGTCCGGAACCCAACCCTATGTGTGATCTCTATAGGTTCCCTCTGATGTGACGGCATGTGCATAAAAACAGCTTCTAATGGACTGAAATGGCTGATGTAATGAAATCTCATGTTGTGATGTGTGTTTAACCAGCCACGGCTACACAAGAATAGAAGTGCTGCAGATGGTGACAGGAGAGGGTTTGAGCTATTGACACGCTGCTGTTTGTTTAATAGCTAAGACAGCTTTTCAATTTTACCCCTCGCTGAGCAAAACGTCCATCAACAAAGAGGAATACAGTATCATCTCGCACAACAACTCACGGTTAAATATTCTTCTGCATTTATTTCTCCACACACATTCAGCGCTGACCAACCCTGAATATAACAAAAACAAACTAAAGACATTCTCCCTCCACACACACACACACACACACACACACACACACACACACACACACACACACACACACACACACACACACACACACACACACACACACACACACACACACACACACACACACACACACACACAAACTAAATTAATGAGATTTAATTCAATTCAATTTTATTTATATAGCGCTTTTCACAATGTGCATTGTTCCAAAGCAGCTTTACAGGAGAAAACAACAGAAAAACACAAGAGAGGTAAAACACACAACATGGTGTCTATATAACAAGTTAAATGATTCTAGTAAATAATATCTAATGTCAGCAGTCTCTGTGGTTTATTTATCATATTTAGCATGAAGTGAATGCTTGGCTATAAAGATGCGTCTTTAATCTAGATTTAAATTGGGTTAGTGTGTCTGATCCTGGAATAATATCAGGAAGGTTATTCCAGAGTTTAGGTGCTACGTATGAGAAAGCTCGACCCCCTTTGGTGGATTTAGTTATTCTAGGTGTTATCAAAAGTCGTGAGTTTTGAGATCTTAGAGAGCGTGATGGGTTGTAGTGTGATAGAAGCTCTGTTAGGTAGGTAGGGGCTAAACCCTTTAAGGCTTTATAAGTGATTAAAAGAACTTTAAAGTCAATACGATACTTAATGTGAAGCCAGTGAAGGGTTGATAACATTGAGGTTATGTGATGGTATTTTCTGGACCTGGTTAGGACTCTGGCAGCTGCGTTCTGAACTAACTGTAGTTTGTTTATTGATGATGCAGGACAAACACTAAGTAGTGCATTACAGTAGAGTTTTGAGTAAAGACACACACATGTGTGATCACACTAGGATGGACGGTTGTTGTCTCTCGCTGTTCTTTGTCTACGTTCACACTGCCACCATAATCAGATTATTTTGCTCATGTGTGACCCAGATCTGTTTACTGCATGACAGCCACAAACCACATCTGATCTTTCTATATCTGCACGGTGCGATGCTACTGATGACTTATAGAATCTATTAGGAATTTTGCCACTGGATACGGCGCGATGCAACATGACAAACGCATTCATGGTTTCTATTGTCTTTGATCTCTTTGCATCCAGCAAAGCATAAGCCACAGGTGTGTTCTACTCCATCCTGCGATGTGCAGACCGGTCCACGCTGCACTGCAAAAAGTCAAACTTGAACCTTGCTTATTTCTGTTTGACAGCTTGCTGCCTGCTACGTGTTATTGTTGTTTTGCATGTTGATTCAATTTATAACCATGATGAGATCACACTGGAATCTGATATGGCCACATGTTCAAAGTAGTGTGAACAAAAACAATTGAGCATTACGGCTGTCAGTCTCTGACACACAAACGTTTTTCGGCAACATTACATTCATGTTAGTGTGTGTCAGCAACGTCTACGGGCTGATGTGACCTGTCACGAGCACACAACTCACACACACATTCAACACAACTGTAGAGCTTCACAACACTCACCAATCCTGAACACAAATCTGATGAACACCGGTGCACAAATCACAAGCACACAGACAACCATGTGTACAAACACACACACACACACACACGCACGCACGCAGTGTGTGTGTTTGTCATTGGGAGGCGCTGTGGTTTCTCAGCTCTGATCAGTTCTCACCTTTATGAGGTTTTGTTGTGACACAGAAACAGAATCAATGCTTTTGTGCTGCACGTGTGTGTGTGTGTGTGTGTGTGTGTGTGGGGGGGGGGTGTCCATTAATACCCAATCGATGGGCGATGTCACACTCATTTTTCCTCATCAACCAATACCACATGGGAACAAGCTTGTGTGTGTGTGTGTGTGTGTGTGTGTAGGGTTATGGGCTGTAAATGAACACTAGTGGTTTGTGTGTCTTCTCCTGTACTGAAGTGAATCAAACAGCTTTCCTGTGGCGCTAGCAATGCCAAGGTCATGGGATTGCACATAACAATGTACTGTATAGTATAATGCAATGTAAGTGGCTTTGGATCAAATCTAGTATGAGAGAAACACGGCTTAAAACTAGCTGTGTGATTATTGATTTGTGTGCAATTCAGCTGTCAATGTTTGTCAATATGAATATGAATTATCAAGCATTACAACTGAAAAGGTCTTTTTGTACCGTCACAGTTTTATAAAGTCACACTGAATGAGCACCAAGTATGGTAATGAGTAATCACAGAAACTAGAAGGTTTATGTGGGAGATCAAAATCTGACAAAGCTGTCATGGGTTCAAAAAACAGCACTGTTTATTGTGAATCGTTTATCTTTCAAATCTATTGACATTTGGGTTTATGCATTTATCAAAAGTGTCATCAGTATGTGAGTTTCATAGGAATCAAACCTTTGACCTTTGTACTGCAAACACATAATCAACCCATTGGAATATAACTGAACTTCAAGTTCATCAATAACACAATTTATCACATTAAACAATCAGACTCTATCATGAGAGCTAAATGTGCAGTCTACATGCCCCTTCATTCTGTCAGTGTAAAGCCTGTTGCACATTGAGTCCAATATTTCTGCACGTACAAAAATAAATATGTTGTGTCAATCACATGGGTTGGATTTTCTGCATTTTTCGCATCTGTAGCAACTATTTTGAGAGACTTTGTTGACAATTCAGAGACACCGTACAAACGAGCATCAAATCCCAAAAACCCCTATGAGAATTTCAGACTGTATGTGCAAAGGCCTTAACAGTTCATTGCTGTATTCCAATGGAAAGTTCATGTGATGCTTTAGAACAGGGGTATTATATTAAAGTACCAAGAGGTCCAGTGTTTATATGTTCTTCCAAACAGAGGTCCAGACAATACGTTTTTAGAAAATAAATACATATTTAATCAATTTAGCCCAATCAATTTATCAGGCCATTTATTTCATATTTTGATATATGTAACCTTTGTATAGGCTCTGGGGTTTAAGCCCTCTTAATAGAAGTCTGATAATTAATATTTGTAAATAAAATAAAACTACTGACAACATGCAAACAGCAAATGTAATGTAACAGTTAAAATGCTATATAACAATTAAAATCATAAACAGAAAACAGAGTGACTAACTACACCAGCCTTTCCACGCCATTGTCACCTTTTCACTTTCATACCAGAACTGCTTCTATCTTCAAATAATTTCCCAATTAAAACATTGTTCATTTCGAAATGTGAACCTGCTTGTGAAAACCCAGCAAAAGTCCTTCAGAAAATCATCCTACAGAACATTCTGTGAAAATATAACAACAATATCTTCAATATGGACTGAATAATACCAAAATCTTAGTGAAATCAATGCTTGAAATGAATCTTTGATGCTTCTTATAATAATCAGTAAGATTATGAGATGTTATTCTGGGTTATACAGGGTCACAATTGTTAACATGCTGACTAATAACGCTAACGCTAAATGTAGATAAGAACGTAATGGTTAATAAAATATCACAAATCTGGTTGAAAGGTTGGAGACATATAGCAAACAGTAAACAGACTGACGGATACAAATGCTTTTATATTCGCTGCATTTTGTTTACTGTTGTGTGTCCATATATTTACCGGCTCTGCATGTCTGCACTAGTGGTGTTAAATAATCACGTGTCTGCTGCTCTTCATGCGGGAGAGAAGCAGCACGCGAGGAGCGGAAAGGGTTCAAATGAAGCGCCTAAATAAAGATATTAAAGGATATAGCGGCGAAAGATCACTTACATCGATGTTCCTGAGAGCGTGTGTGATGTGATTCTCCGCTGTGAAGACGCACGGCCCTATTTAAACAACCAAAATAGTTCAAAGTTTGAAATGGATTTTTAGGCTATGTCTGGCGGTCCGGGTGGAACTAAGCAAAGGACCGGATCCGGTCAGGCTATTAGGATGACTGCTTTAGAAATTCACAAGTAATCTTCTTTAAATCTCCAATCTGTTCTTGTCTTCCAAAACTGGTGTACAGAAAGTGATGGCTTATCCGTGAATGTTTCTACACCCACAGTCATACAGCATTAAACCTCATGTGTTAAATTAAACTTTAATTCACTCGATTCCACTTTCAGATGGAGTTCAACTGTTTGAGTCTGATGCTGAAGATATCACCTCATGTGAACGTGAAAGCAGAAAGATCAACAACAGAATGAATTTCATGACTACGGCACTTCAGATCTTTCACACAACAGCTCTAAAACACATAAACCCTTCGACAAATGAACCACGCTTTTACTACGGTAACCAGAGTTTAAGCATGATTGCATATCATAAGAGACCATCGTAGTGCAGCACAACATCACAGACACTCGCGTTCAACTCCTCACTGTCTCATTAAAAGCACATTTCCCCTTCAATTGCTCGGCTAGAGGTCAGACACTATTTTACAAGACACCAATAAGTGTTAATGAGCTATTAGAATGCAGGAGAAGCTTTTTAACCGACACAAGACATGACACCCAGACGCTTTGTCTGTTTCCATTTACTCGTATTGACAAACGGGTGAAGCGACGTCGGCAGGATTCTGCTCACACAATCGTTTACGCTTAACAAACTCATTCAACCAGGAATCAACTAATAATACCATGATTTGGCCAGCTTTACACCAGTGTGAGGTAATGGACCACACACACACTGTCTTCTTCAGCATCACGTGTCTAAACTGATGGAGTAATATGAACTTTAATGACCTCGGAGAGAATTATCAAGGCGTAAAGCAACGATCCCATGCCAACTCCTGACATCCATCCTCCGTGAGCGCCGCTGTATCCTTGTGCTCGGGCCTTGAGCGGATGAACGGCTGGGAGGACGCTCATAAATCCAACGTACTGCAGTGTGAACGCGAAACACGCGCCTGCCATTGGCTCATAATTACAGCTGAGAGATGCCATCGCTCTGACCTCCGCTGACCATTTATAACACACACACACACACACACACACACACACACACACACACGAACTAACATTCTGCATGTATACATGCATATATCACATAGAGTAAATATACATTGAATGGAAAGATTTTAAACTGAAAAACTGCATCCTGAAATATTGATCTTTCATTTTCTCTTGAATGAATTGCTTCTGATATTCATGTCATTTCTTATTTATTCATCACAGTGATAAGATAAGGTCAGGTCGAGCCCAATGCATTCTGGGAAACTCTGTTGTACTGCTGCACATTGACACTTCTGTGCAATATGTGTGTGTGTCAGGATCAGAAAACACTGGCAATCACATCACATTCAAATCTTCCTTTCATGCTTTAAATCTCATTTAGTGTTGAGTTTAGCAGCAGAATACAGTCATGTACTACACTACCACCTGCTCTCTCTCTCTCTCTCTCTCTCACACATCAGACAGTATAACTGGAGCAGTCGTGGCCTAATGGTTAGCCAGTCAGACTTGTGTTCAGGTGTGTGCTGTTCACAGTGTGTGTGTATCTGGAAGGGTGAAAAGCAGAGCTCAGATTTGATGCATGGTATACCATCCTCGGCTACACATCACTTCACTTGCATATTTCCTTGAATAATTTTATTCTATTAGTGATATTTTCTCTCGTAACACTAACCTTGACTGAAACTTTTCTGTAGCAATCGTGTGGGGTTGTGAACATTTTCACCTGTACCTTTATGGTACTCCTTTCATTTAAGAAACCGACTACAATCTGTTGGAACTGATTTGGAATAACCCCAGATCAAAGCCACCTGCGAGAATCCAAAGATGTGGTCTGAGACTTCAACCGTATCACGTCTCAATCCAGTTTTAGAAAGGAACCGACAATCCTCTCAAGAGTGAGCATAGCAGTAGAGCATCTAAAGTGGCAGAGGAATACATCAACTTCTCTCAAGGCGAGATCAAAAGTGACGCCACCACCATTCAAGGGACCGGCTGGTGACTTCTTCGTGTTTTATGGCAAACAGCTTTTTGGTGCATTACAGAAACCTTCTCCTCCGGACAGTGACATCATTTATATATACAAAAGTACTTTTGTGTAAATTTCAGAGAAAATGTCCATTATAAATTAAACAATGCAAGTAGTTAACAATATAGAATAATAATCAATATTAAAAACATAATTCACATAAAACCAAACCTAAGAGGGGAGCACAAAGCCGCAGCGTCTGTGCTCACTGACATATTTTGTAGTTGGTAAACTATACAAAAAATACAATACAATATTTCTCACAAATCATTTAAGTATTTATGTAAAAAAAGATTCCTGTCATCTCAATAAACTTTATTTTGGTTAATTTTTAAGAAGAAGAATGTATTATTTGTTATGCAAGCAGATAATCTTTTATAAATGACTTGCAGTCAGGGGCTTCCAGTGGGTTAAATTCAATGATTTCACTCATCAGCACCGACTTGTGTTCTGTGTGGGATCAACCGGTTTGACCTTTTTTCTTAATTAGTTTGAGATGAGTTGAGTTCTAAATATGAATAAATAAATATAAAGTTTGTCCTACAAATGTACGTTGACGTTGACATCCGCCAATGAAACGAAAGGGCAAAGGCCAAAATGAAAACCCTCTCCGACACACTTAGACATGCCACACACTCTAACATTCAAACAGGAGACACTGTGTTGAGCAGACAGCCGAAGCATACCAAACTGACAACGCCTTACAACGTCAAACCACTTGCGGTCACCAAAGTCAAAGGCACCATGGTAACCGCAGAAAGAATTGACATTCTGTCACTCTGAATTCTTCCTTCTTCAAAAAACTAAATCTTGGTACGTCAGACTTCTTGTTGGACTTCTTGTTGAACGAGACAGAAGAAATTGATGTACTTGATAACAATAATAAAATAAATTACCTGAACATGTAAACATATGTGCAGTTCTTCAAACTATCGATGCAAAACACTACCGTTTACTTGTACACTATTAAAGATAATAATGTGTAAATGTAAACAAATGTAAAAAAGTTTAAGGAATTAGGGGTTTCTTTATTGTACATTTGAGTGTACGGTTTGCGCTGTTTAAATAACATGTGCGCTGACGAGGAGTCGGCTGGCTGAGCGATTGAATCGCGCAGATGACATGTCAGCGCGGCGCGAGCTCTGTAATACCCGCTGTCTCGTCCAACTTTTGGATTATTTGGCTTCCCATAGTTCGCGCGAGTTGAAAAATCTGAACTTTGGCACAAATTTGCGCCGCGTTTACGAACCAGGAGCTTGCTCTAGTAGGGACGTGATTATGACATAGCGAGCGGAGGCAGGAATCCGAAACAACAATGAAGGACTGCGCCTCTGAAGGATTAGATGGACCCAGACATGGCGCCGAACGAGTCTACGTCGTTCTTCAGTCTTCCATAGCACATAATGCGCAGCTATCCTCTCAACAAAATCCATGTCTGCCATTTCGCAATTAGACGGGCGCCGCCTGCCAGAAGCCCCTCCCATGATGCGAATGAAGCGAGTAAAAGCAAAATGTTCAAGCGTCCAACTAGACGCTAATAGTGCGATTTACTGCGTTTGGTGTGAACACTCTATAAGACACTGACTGCATCTGACACGAGAAACTGGGGGGTGGAGTCTGTTAAGAGATGATTGGGCCAGCCCAGTGTCAGTATGGAAAATGAACCAATGGGCCGCTGTCCCTGCTTTATGGGCCGGTCGTTGGCCGATTAAAAAAATATAATATAATATTATATGGGCCCCCAAGTGTGTCGGCCCACCGGGCATTTGCCTGGTATGCCAGATTACCAGTCCAGCACTGCCTGCAGATATCCGTAGGTACGCGTTACACACGGCGCATGGCGGAATAAAGTTGTTTCTGAGCTTCCGTGCATCTCTGTCTAATAGTTACTTTCAATGCGAAAGTGATAAAACAACAACCAATACAATATGCGTTGCAATTCAATTCAAATTTATTTATATATTGCATTTCACAATGTGCACTGTTCCAAAGCAGCTTTACAGGAGAAAATAAGAAAAACTGAAACACACAAAAAAGGTAAAACACAGCACAGTACATAGAACAGGTAAAGCGCCATAGGTGTTGTTTGACCTGTATGGATATTTTAGAGGCATTTGTAAATGCTTTATAAAACATTAATGTGTCTCATTAGAGCTGAACACAACACACACACATACAGACACACACTTTCTCTCTTTCTGTTTCTTTGTTTAATTCTCTGTATCATCCTTTGATTCTTTGTTAATATTATTTGTCCTGTAGTAGAAAGCAGAAACACATTTGCCACATTACTGATGTTCCTGTGTAACTGGTCTGTTGTCTGCGTTGTGTATTTATAAGAACAGGACAGCATTCTCAGTTTCGCTGATCTTTTATTCCCTGATGTACAAACAAATATAATCAGCCTCTTAGTGAGAGTTGCCCTCGGTTACTCTCTCCACTGCATAACCAATGCAAAGAGCGTAATAAATCATATAATAAAATACATTTAACAGAAAACATACCTGATGTACAAACAAATATAATCAGCCTTTTTTCTTTTGCCCAGGTGCAAAAATATAACTTAAACGGGATGAAATGACAAAAATAACCACACAGATAGGTAAAATAATATTATATACATAAATTAGAGTCAAAATATAGACAAAAGCAACAATAAAATGTAGGATTAATTAAGATTATCAGGAGCCCAAAATAACCTCACCTCTCCACTGCATAACCAATGCAAAGAGGAAGAGGAGGGGACTGAACAGGAAATATGGACTCACGAAGTCACACCAATTAAAGGGGAAAGGCACTCACTTCACTTAGGCAGCCATCAGGTGTATGTAAATGAACAATTTTGTGGGAATTCTCATTGATACATATATTTAACAGTACACTTTCTGTACCTGTTACACCTGGTTACACAAGCTCTGGACTTACTCTAATGCATTTAAAATAATCAGAACACAACTCACCAATCACACACAACGAGCGTTATATCAGACAGCTAGTATTTAAGATATAGACAATGAACCATTTATTCATCCTCATGTATGAGTTCTGCAGAACACAACAGAAGATCATTTGAAGAATGTTGATAATCAACCAACACTGAACCCCATTGACTTCCAGTGCATGAACACAACACCAGAGACATTTCTCCAAACCTCTTCTGTGGTGTGCAGGGAGTTCTAACACAAGACGTCAGGAGTGTTTTTACAGCGCGACGAGGTGATTTTATTCCCTCAGCAGCGGAAGCGGATCTGATCTCTAATGGAGACTGACTTGATAAACGCTGTAATTCATCATCATCATCAGTTTCTGTGCAGCGTTTCACTGATGAATCTCCCGCTGCTGTCTGTAATGATTCATGCTCATAAACAACATCGACATTAATGCTGATTGCTGATCAGTTCAGAGAGAAGCGGCCACACGTTCACAGCCTGTTAATGAGAGCCGGCACTCAACACAAGTGTGGATCCGATTCAGGCTCAAACACCCCAGCAGCAGGTTGATAGCGAATGTGAAGATGAGAATCTGAAGAAACTACAGAACACGACAGAGTTCTTCAAGACAATAGAGACTGAGCTGAATAAAACGACGACGAGTTGAACTCATTCACACACACACACGGCCACGTCTTAGGGCCTCAGTGCCAGTAAGGGACCTCATGAAATGACACCTTTTTTGTGATATATTCACGACACACATACATCTTCTCACTGGTAAAAAAAGCAACATTGCAGTATCAAAATAATTGAGGCGGCCAATCAAAGGAAAGGAGGTGGGAGTTGGTTACCATGGCGAGCAGTGACCAATCAAATCAAAGAAGACCAAGCTACTGTCACGTCTTCAGCTGTTCAGCAAGATGCTTCAATTCTAAAGTTGAAAGAGTGATGTTCAACACACGACAAACTGTAAGCGTTTAAAAACATTCAATAATTTACAACTGTTTAGTGTTTAACGATAGAAATGTTGAACATCCGACACTATTCACTGACGCAAATGCTGATTTAGGTGAAAAATATGTCATTTACGTGATTCGTGTAATTTATAATTATCTGTCATTTCAACTTTTATTTTGGGATACGGTTAAGAATAATGGTGTGCATTCTGTAAATTAATTTAACTAATTAATGATATTTTTAATAAAATAGTTAAAGGTATTTGAACAATAAATTCCACGACCGGAGACCCTCAAATAAAATTCAGCTTAGGGCCCCGTAAAAGCTTGGGCCGGCCCTGCACACACCTGATGTTTCTCCTGTTTTGGGTGATAAAAAACCTCTGAAAGTGAAACATTGTGTGTTATAATCATTGTGGATACAAAGAAAATGTGAAATCTTCATCTGAACTACATTTACATTTATGCATTTGGCAGATGCTTTTATCGAAAGCGACTTACATTGCATTATACTTTACATTTGTTTCTGACTAGTGCAGTCCCCTGGGATCCAACCCATGACCTTAGCGTTACTAGCGCTGTGCTGTAACCACTGATCCACTGGAAAGGATAACTGAACTGTGAAAGTGTGTTTTGAGATCTGAAGGGGGCGCCGGTGAGCTTTTGTATTTCTGTCTCTCATTCATCAACACACAATCATTTCATCTCATTACACATCTGTTGTCTCCTGACAGCTCACTGTTAACACATCATATTTAGATTTCTTCATGCCAACCTGACGTCTGTGAGGAATCCTTCACATTTACGTGTGAACAAACGCCTCTGAGTTTAGCACTTAAATAGATGTAAGATTTATTAGTTAAAGGGAAACTTCAGGTTGTTTGTGTTAAAGAAGACTAATGGCAGGTGCTGACTGTTTGCATTTTGAATTCAACATTAGCAATGCAGTAAAGCGTAACAGCGTGTGCGAGAGAGAGAGCAGCTATCGGCCGTTGGTGTCCGGGCGTATCATCTTTCCCATTATCTCAGCCTTCTGCCATCTTCAACTCCCTAAACAATTAGAGAGCTCCGGACAGATCTCGCCTTCGATTTCCAATACTTTAGCACTGCAGTGAACTCTGCTTGGGTTTCCCATGGAGCCAGACGACGGTCCAGATACACCGGACACGCTTCTTAAACATCTGAGAGCGCATGAACATTTCCAAAGGAAAGAGTCACATTCTTCTCCATGAAATAACTCGTCCGGGGAAAAGAACATCATCTTTATTTCCTTCCTATCATCTATCACATCATGAACTCGAACAACAATACTTGTGAGAGGAAAAAACACACATCAATCAAAATCATTCCTCTCACTGAAATCATTTGTGTCCTGGTTCAGTATTAACCAGTAATATTTTTAGAGAGAGAGAGAGAGAGAGAGACCTTGTCTTAGTGAAGATCCTCTACACCAGGGGTTTTAAACCTTTTGCCACTCATGGCCCACTAAGGACTCACATTTCCAAATATGATAGTATGAACACAGAATATTCAAAGAGAACATTTACTCTGCTGTTAATCTTTTATGCCACAATAACAGACTTGGTTAGGTCAGCTATATAGATAAAACCTGCTGTATAATCATAGAAAAGACTTGGCATGTCTACTCAGTAAACCTTTATTCCTGTAACAATAACAGGGCAGGTCAGACCAGACCGGGTGTTCTGTGTTCAAATGTCTCAGTAGCTTTACATTTACACTTAGTCATTTAGCAGACGGTTTTATCTAAAGCGACTTACAAAGAGTTCAGGGAGTAATAAGCGATATGTCATACAAAGAGCAATAATACAATAGGTGCTAATACAAAGTTACTAGTTTCAACAAAAGCTAGATCACTACCTGTTGAGAAAAAGAGGGTTAGTGTACTTTTTTTTTTTGTTCTATTTTTCTGTATTCACAGAAGTGATGGTTTTAAGTGTCATGATTCCGCCATCATGTCATGTTTATTCTTGGTCTTGCAGCGGAGTCATGGCATAGCCTTAGGTTTTGTGTGAGAAAGACATGGCTTTGTTTTTATTCTAACTTGCCATGTGCTTTCTCGTGTCTCGTCAGTGGTTCCCGCCCTTTTGTCTCGTTAACCTTCCCTGAGTGTTTCAGTACCCGCACCTGCCCATTGTTATCTCCTTTGTTAGTATCCCTATAAAATGCCCTCTTGTCTATTGTCTTGTGCTCGTTCGTTGTACCTGTACCTGTTCCCTGTTCCCGTATCCTGCCTTGTTTCCAAGTTCGCTGGTCTGTTGTAGTGTATGTATGGTTCCCAGTTTCATATTTATGGTTCCTAGTAGTTTTGTTTTTGCCCCCCATGTGGGAAGTGTTTAGTTTGAGTTTTTGTATTTAGTTTGAGTAGAGTTTTCCCCCATCGAGGGTGTTTTTTGTTCTATTTATAATTAAAGTATATTGTTAACCCCGTCATCCCTGTGTCTGCCTGCACTTGGGTTCTCTCCCTCTGTGATTCATGTCATTTAAGTAGTTTATTGAAGGTTGTGAGAGATGTGGTTGACCGGACCGCGTGGGAAGAATGTTCCACCAGGAAGGAGTTGTGAAGGAGAATGAGCGGGATGGTTTGATTTTTAGTACGGGATGGTTTGTGTTTTAGTACAATCTCAACATATAAAACACTGTCTTCGGCTTAGTCTCAGTACCTGCCATTATAAATCCAAACTTAATGTATTCTGCCGACGGTTGAGATGGTGGCAGTTTTTACCACCGCGGTGTTAATGGACAAATCAACAGCGGTGGTTTGGGAAATATATATTAATTATATAAAATATTTTTATATTATTATATTTGCGTGTATCAACCACGTGACGAGTGGAAGAGAAATATGGACCCTATTTAAATATTTTAAATGGTTAAATACTTGAAATTTAAATATAAATGAGGATGAAACATTCGTCCATATAATGCGCAAATCCATCAGGGAAACGGCCACTACAGCATATAAAACATTTAAATAAACATCAGAAAATAATGAGAACTTAAATGATTAAGTTAAATATTAAATAAAAAAGCTTTTGTTGCAGTGACACCTTCAGTCAGTCGCGTATAAACTCTTACAATTCTTAACAATTCCATTTGAAACAAATTGTTTAAATCTACCTTGGCTTTCCTATTCAGATTACCATAAAAACGTTACTTCTTTCTACTCCATACTGGAAAATTTATATGATGACATTGTCCAGATTAAAATGTTTACAGCTGCATTAAATGCGCGTTCAGAAGATGTGCACAAGAGCGCAAACAAACAGATTTCTATCAGCAATTGCGACAAAATTAGATTTTGATTTTATGTAAAGATCCGTTGCAGAACCTGCAGAGTAATCTGGTTTTTGACACGCAGGGCCGTGCTCGAACTCACCAACAGTAACGAACACGTCATTTCTGTGACGTAACGTGTTAGTTCAATCTGACGTTGTGACGTTTTTGGTGTTGCGACATTCAAATATAAATTGACATATAGATAATGCATCTTGACTCGACTTTAGTGTTTCTTTAACATGTAAATTCATAAGACGTATTAAATCATTACAAAACAACAAAATGTGTCAATTTAAAAATAAATACAAATAAATTTGGCGGTAGTCTACCACTACCTAAACGGGCCCACCAGATGGTGCTCCGAGGCCCACCGCTTGAGAATCACTGCACTACACTACATCAAGCTTATCTCTAATTCACCCAATAAAACAACAGAACCTCCTCCAGAGCGCTTCACTCAGCAACACAATGTATGTGTGTGTGTGTGTGTGTGTGTACCCAACACTGTTCTTAAGGAACACCCAGAGGACATGAATCATGAGGCGTGTCTAACATCAGGGCAACACACACACACACATACACATATCACACAACACACTCTGAGCCAATAGGAAGAAGGTCAGGATTTGTCAGATGAAACTAGCATCAAGAAGTCTTTATAGGTGAACATTCATCAGAGCGATCACATGAGCAGGTTTGAGAACTGTCTGAAGAATCAAAACAAGCTCTGAACGCATCTATTTAGAGTAAAGCAGCTCGCTCCTCTCTCTCTCTCTCTCTCTCTCTCTCTCTCTCTCTCTTTCTCTGTGTGTAGCATGTGCAGGACTGCGCAGAGCCAGCGGCATGTTTCAAATGAAGACGTGAGATGACACAACTATCATTTCAGCCTCTATAACAGGAACACACAGAGGAACTGGATCTTCTGCCTCTAAACCTCACCACATTGAGCCGTGTTCATGAAAGAAGAATAAAAACACGAGATCAAGAGAACATGCAAAGATCTCACACATATATTCCTGATCAGGGTCTCATTTATAGAGAGTGCTTCACAGAAGAGCTGAAAGAGTGAAGAGTAAAGATGGTTTCTTTGGTTATTTAGGGTGAACATAAATGAAAGAAGATTTCTTGAAGTCATTAAACCTCAGCTATGTTTCTTAAGCTCACGTGAGGTGAACAAAGCAGCAGGACAAAGAAGCGATCTGATGATGATGAATGTGATTGTCCTGTATTTCATATCACTGATGTTGATTTCAACGGTTCAATTGGATTCAGACCGAAAGCCAGACGTGAGTGAACATATTGGAATGAAAAACATGTGCTTTAGATGAACATGTGTGCAGTCACAGACGGCCTCTGCAGGTCTTCTTACAATAAACATTAGATTCTTCATAGGAAGCGGATGTTTGATTGTATTTTTCATTCCTAAAGCCATTCCAGCGGAGGAGAGAACCAGTTGATCCATACACAAGTCTGTTTCATACACAAGTCTGTTTCATTCACAGGTCTGTTTCATACACAAGTCTGTTTCATACACAAGTCTGTTCTATACACAAGTCTGTTCTATACACAAGTCTGTTTCATACACAAGTCTGTTCTATACACAAGTCTGTTTCATACACAGGTCTGTTTCATACACAGGTCTGTTTCATACACAAGTCTGTTTCATACACAAGTCTGTTCTATTCACAAGTCTGTTCTATACACAAGTCTGTTTCATACACAAGTCTGTTTCATACACAGGTCTGTTTCATACACAGGTCTGTTTCATACACAAGTCTGTTTCATACACAAGTCTGTTTCATACACAAGTCTGTTCTATTCACAAGTCTGTTCTATACACAAGTCTGTTTCATACACAAGTCTGTTTCATACACAAGTCTGTTCTAAACACAAGTCTGTTCTATACACAAGTCTGTTTCATACACAAGTCTGTTTCATACACAAGTCTGTTTCATACACAAGTCTGTTTCATACACAAGTCTGTTTCATACACAAGTCTGTTCTATACACAAGTCTGTTCTATACACAAGTCTGTTTCATACACAAGTCTGTTTCATACACAAGTCTGTTCTAAACACAAGTCTGTTCTATACACAAGTCTGTTCTATACACAAGTCTGTTTCATACACAAGTCTATTCTATACACAAGTCTGTTTCATACACAAGTCTGTACTATTCACAAGTTTGTTTCATACAAGTCTGTTCTTCACATAGTCTTCACAGAGCTTGTGTTTCCTTTAGTTAAGGTCCATATCCATTTTCTCACTTTTGCACAAATGCTAATGTAGAGTTCCTCAAAAGAAACCAATTTTACATTTATGACAAACAGTCATTCTAAATGCTTGTGCGCGTGTGTGCTCGGGTGTGTATGATCGCTCTGTCTGATAACCTATGGACCTTCATTTCATTATGACTGAACAAGTTAAACATTCTTAGTTAATTCTGTCGTGTTCTGTCTGAAAAATTCTTCAGAACGAGACATAACAGACCTTCAACCCTTTTTTTTTCATTTAATCGATGCTCTCACTCTCACTCTTTCTGTCTGTGTGGGTATGATTGTAAATCTCTTTAATCTTTCACCATCAGGGTAGTAATTCAGCTCATTATAACACAGGATTGGTAATAAGCGTTATAAAGCTGTCTCCACTGTTGCCTGACTCCATTAAATCAACTTTCATTCTGAGATGCAGTGGTGCACCATGGGAAATGAGCGAGATCACACTCGCACCTGTCACTCAATAACAGGAAATCCTTCACTTTCTGTCCTCAAGAAGAGCCCCAGACCGCTTCATTAAAACACACGGCTCTTGTTTTTCAGACACGCGTTTGACCGGGACCTTCACGGTCACTCATTAAATAAATTCTGCCCAAAACTTCAAAAAGCAAAGGTCAAAGTCATTAAAATGTGCACATGTTCCGTTTGTGAAATTGACGGAATGAAACAGTGGAACATGAATTCATTAATATGTGAGTCTTGATTCACCGGAGGCCTCGCCGTGACGCCATTAACTGTGACAGACCGCCGGTGACCCCGCCAGCAGAACAACAACAACAGTCTGTTTCCAGTAACAAATGCATCATCATGAACAAAACACACACAACACACACTCAACACACAAACACAGACAAGTCTATAGGTGTAATTATTTGTATATATTGTATTTGCAAGCAGTATATTTTATCAAATTGTTTTGTCTGTACAATTGATACCCTTTTTTGCCCATGATGACCTCATTTTGGTCCCCACGGTGACATGAGTCCCTCATGATTGCACACAAACACATAAATACACGCACATGACATGAGTGATAACTAGCGTCAGTCTCGCATCTCTCAAGGAGGAGCTCCGGAAGCATAAGAGAGGAGCAACAACAGGGAAGGGCGAGAGAGGACCAGGCCTGGACTTCAGGTTGTGTTTTATTATGTTTGTGTGGCAGGCAATCGACCGTGAGGGAGCTTAATAGCATTTCATTATTGTTTAGATCATATCTTCAATTTTTAAACAGTAAATGTTTTTCATGAAAGATAAATAAATACATGCATATTCTCATGCTGTTCTTTTTGAGTGTGAAATATCATCTGACAGAACAAACATGTCATCTTCAGCGCACACGCACATGTTTATCTGTGTCACATGATCTCTCAGATGTCAAGCTATGGCTCGCTCAGGGTCAAAGAGAGCACACACTGCATAGCATTGATGATGTTTGTGTCATCCAGAGATTTATCCTCGGAGCTCATTGGTCATGTCTGTGTCTCTGTCCATCCTGATGTTCCTTCAGAGCTTGTGAAGTCACAACATGATGAAAGGGTCACTGAACCAGATTCTCAGGTGTCATACACGACTGTAGATGAAGATTTTAGCACACAGAGAATCATTTCTGAATATCAACTGTAACTGTATGAAAAATACATTTATTCTGCATCATGTAAAGACCATTCTGTGAAATGTTTTCTTATCTAAAGTTCTGGAAAAAGTAGTCTCAACTCAAATATGCTCCTTCCTCCAAAGGAATGAGATTAATGAAGATTTCCAGTCTGGATTTAGAGCACATCACAGTACAGAGACTGCTCTGATCAGAGTTACAAATGATCTTCTTATGGCGTCCGACCGAGGTTGTATCTCCTTATTGGTTCTGCAAGATCTTAGTGCTGCATTCGACACCATTGACCACAGCATGCTCCTACATAGACTCGAAAATGATGTCGTTATTAAGGAAATAGCTTTGAAATGGCTTAGATCTTATTTATGCGACCGTTTTCAATATGTAGCAATAAACAATGAGGTATCACGCAAATCGCAAGTCCAGTACGGTGTACCACAGGGCTCGGTCTTAGGGCCTATGCTCTTCGCATTATGCATGCTACCTCTAGGAGATATAATAAAGCGACACAGAGTAAGCTTTCACTGTTATGCTGATGATACGCAAGGTTATATTTCCTCGAAGCCTCATGAAACACAGCAATTCCATCGAATAGTGGAATGCATAGTCGATATAAAAAAGTGGATGAGTAGCAATTATTTATTACTGAACTTGGACAAAACTGAAGTGTTACTTATCGGACCGAAAACCGCCCTACGTAACAACCAAGAATACTGCTTAACTTTTGATGGATGTTCCATAAAACCCTCATCTTTAGCTAAGAATCTTGGCTTTATATTCGATAGTACTCTGTCATTTGAGAACCAGGTCGCCAACACCTGTTAAATTGCGTTTTTGCATCTTAAAAATATATCTAAACTACGTCATATCCTGTCACCATCAGATACAGAGAAGCTTTTTCATGCCTTTACGACATCAAGACTAGATTACTGTAATGCACTATAAAGTAGTTGCCAATCAGGCCTATTACAAAAACTCCAACTGGTCCAAAATGCGGCAGCTTGAGTTCTTAAACGTCCAAAAAAGGATGAGCATATTAGCCCGGTTCTGTCAATCTTGCACTGGTTACCTATAAAGCATTGAATAAACTTTAAAATCTTGCTTATTACCTATAAAGCCTTGCATGGTTTAGCTCCTCACTACTTGAGAGAACTTCTCACGTATTATAGTCCATCACGGGCACTACGCTCTCAGGTGTCAGGTCAGTTGGTAATACCTAGAATTTCAAAATCAAGTGCAGGCGGCAGATCCTTTTCCTATCTAGCGCCTAAACTTTGGAACAGTCTTCCCTGCACTGTCCGGGAGGCAGACACACTCTGTCAGTTTAAATCTAGTCTAACGACGCATCTTTTTAATCTTGCATACACTACACTATCATAATATATATATTTCAAAGATTTAGGCTGCACTAGTTAGATCAACCAGGAACACTTCCAATAACAACTGATGCATTTGTTGCATCAAAGAGTCCAGAACAGTACTCTACTCTCAGCCAGTCTTGTCTCATTAGTCCGAGGTTACTAGAGCGGGCAGAATGCAGTCCAAGGTTACCGGAGCGGGCAGGGCGCAATCCATACCCAGACCTGACTAATGCTTTGATGATAAAGCTGGACGAAGGATGTGGCGACTTTACAAAACTTCAGCCGCTATTAGATTATTTATGATAATCTTAAATCTAACTTTTTTTATTTTGCCTTGTTGTGCAAGCGCTGTCGAGCTTGTGCAGAGGCAGCAGTTTTTGCCAGAGGGGAACTGGAACCCCCAGGTTAGGCCTGGTTTCCCTCTGAGGTTTTTTCTCCTCCAATGGAGTTTTGGGTTCCTCGCCACCGTTGGCATACTGTTTTGTTTGCCTGGCCGGGGGGGGCTGCTAGAATTTTATAGTCTTATTTAATTAACACTGCAATACATTTCGTTGCACTGTACTTGTATGTGTGTAATGACAATAAATTTAATCAAATCAAATCAAATATAGGAATGTATTGTGTGTCTGATATTTGACCTGTATTTTGACTTCCACAACCTTTTATGTTGAGCTTATATTTACAGCTGCTTTGTAACAATGAAATTTTTAAAAAGCGCTATATAAATAAAGCTGACTTGACTTGATGAAGTAGTCTACTGAACTGTTACCCATCTTGGAACTATAAGCAGTCTGCCATTGACAATGTACAGACCCAGTTGTGTACGACACAAATGGAGAAGTTGTAATCCGTTAGTTTGGTGGACGGGAGGATGAATTCTCTGTAGTTTGTAGGGCGACCAGTGGGTCTGTTTCCTCTGCTCCATGTCTCCTGCAGGATGACAATGTCTGAGTTTAGTTTCAGAGGTAAAGTCTATGTTTTTGCTTTTTAGACCAAAAGCAGATGACCTCAGCCCTTGGATATTCCAACATAATATAGTAAATGCTTTGTTATCCATAAGGTGTTTTTTAAATTAGCGGGTTTTGTCTTAAGACAGTAGGTGTGAGCAGATCAGGTTCAGCATCTGGTGGATGTCTTTCAGCTCGGCTGTCGGAGCTTGTGCAGATGTTGGTGTGGGGTTTCTGCTCACTGTCTGGGCATAGCTGAGGCTGCCCGGGGTCTGCTGCGTGTGCTGGGTGATGGGTGTAGGCAGCAGGGATGATGTTCTCGTCTGTTGACTGTTGCGATGGTAAGTGGGTGGTTGTGGTCTTTGGGTGTTTGTAGGTACTGTGTGGTTCATCCCTGTTCTAGGTGGATGCTGTCTTGCTCTGCTGTTTGAAGTAGTGGTGTAGGTGCTGCGGTTTAGAGTAACATCTTTTAGTCTCTTTGCAAAGACAGGAACAGTTGCTCTTTACAGGTGCACATGATCATAAAGGCATGTGAGGTCCAGGGTAGGGTGATGTGCCAGGTGCACTTGAGTTTTTAGTGCACAGGTTCTTGAGAGGGATGCATTTACTCGTTTAATTTTGTCTATGTGGAAGTCTTTCCGTGGCAGCAGTGTGGACACTGTAATTTTAGCATTTGGGAAGCTGGATGTGGCTTTCTTGATCACTCTCTGTAGTGATGTGGCCACTCTTACCTGTTGTGCTCTCAGGTCATATGTGCCAGTGTGGATTATTATGTGTTTCTGTGATCCTAGTTTTTCCTCATTTAGCAGCTTTAGGGCGCTGTGAGTATTTGGGCACCAGAGTTTTGCCACCCTGTGTTTAGGCAAGAGCTTATTTTCAGCTATAAATTTCCCATATAAGTCTATTAGAAGGACAACGTCTGGTTTTGGTGTGTCCCCTGTGGGTGTTGGGGCGTTGTCTGATTCTTCAGTTAGTTGTGTGCTGGGTAGGGGGCATGGTGGGGAAAGAAGGTTTTGGCTGGGTTGTTCCACTGAGTTCTGAGGGCTGTGGTCAGTTTGAATGGTGACCTGTTGTACTGGGTCCTTTGTGGAGTTGAGGTCTTTGGAGTAGAAAGGGTATCTTTTACTTGCTTCATTTCACCTATCTCCTCCCTTAGAGCCGTTAACTGTGCCCAGTGACTCTCTGTCTGCTGTGAGAGCTGGGATTCCAGAGATGCCAGCTGAACATTTAGCTCTCCCTCTCTTGCTGTAGCTGTATGACATTGGCCTGCAGTAAATACAGTTCTTTCTTGATGTCATCTTTCTCTTTTTGTTTGGCTCTGGGGATGTTGCTGGTTTGTTCTTTACTTGGTGTTGTTTGCAGAGAAAGAGTTATTTCTCTGAGCTGTACCAGCTCCCCCTCCAGGGCTGTGAATCTCTCTCTCATATCCATATAGTAGGAGTGTGAATTGGTGTTGTTAGTTTGTTCTGTATTTGGGGGTCTTTCTTCTCTAGCTGCTTGTCTGAAGCTGGGGTTCTATCTGGTTCTTCTGGAGTGGTGGGTTGCTCATTGTTGGGTTCTAGTTGAGACCTTTCTTTGATCTTCTTGAAGTTTTCTTCAAATAGTCCTTTGAGGCTTTTCACTACCACTATCACCGTTGTTTTGTATATGTTAGCGTTGATAGTTGTTATGTCGTCCTCATTTTTTCATTTTTAGCTGGAAATCCCCACAGATGCCTTTTCTTTCGGCATTTGGGAATTCCGAGATAATGGCTTTGTGCCATGTATGAGGTCGGCTGGTGTAGAAAATCAGATTGCTGGTGCTGCCATCTTTATAAAGGTCTGCAAATAAGGTCTCTGGGGTTTCTGTAAGTTTCTTGTTTTTGAAGGCTTTCCGTGCTGTATCATTTGAAATCTCCTTTGGGTAGTGTAGGGGAATGGCCTCAATGCATTAGGTTTGTGCAGCCATAGTCATATGGGCCATTTGCACCTGTGTGGGTGTTGGTTGAGAATCTCCTTTTGTTTAGGTCCAGTCGTTTTCTCACCTTCCAAATCACCCGTTTAAGGCGTTGATAATGCAGTAAAGCAGATATGGTATCTTTAGTAACAATTCAATTCAATTCAATTCAATTCAATTTTATTTATATAGCGCTTTTCACAATTTGCATTGTTCCAAAGCAGCTTTACAGGGGAAAAACGAAAAACCCAAGAAAGGGTAAAACACACTACATGGTGTTTTATAAAAATCCAATTATTCTAGTAAATAATATCTATGTTAATCTGATTTTTTTTAGCATATTTGCATTAATTGAATGCTTGGCTGAAAAGATGCGTTTTTACTCTAGATTTAAATTGGGCGAGTGTGTCTGATCCTCGAATAATATCAGGAAGGTTATTCCAGAGTTTAGGTGCTACGTATGAGAAAGCTCGACCCCCTTTGGAGGATTTAGTTATTCTGGGTATTATCAAAAGTCCCGCGTTTTGAGATCTTAGAGAGCGTGATGGGTTGTAGTGTGATAACACTGTTGTCTCTCTCTCTCTCTCTCTCTCTCTCTCTCTCTCTCTCTCTCTCTCTCTCTCTCTCTCTTTCTCTCTGCTGAAGTCAAGGGGGGGTCTAATGGTCTTGTTAATTTTCTGGCCAAGGGGAGCACAGATTTCTCAGCAAACTGTCTTGGTGCAACAGCAATGACTGAGGCAAATGAAATAACTGCTAATTACAGCACACACACATGCACGCACAGATATATATATAACTAGATGCCGTATAAGCATCTCCTTCCATGTGTCTCTGTACGTTGGTTTGTGGTTGGCCTGTGTTGCTAAGTCTGCTGTCTTCCCATGGAATTGTGTAGATTAGGAGTGGTATGGAAGCACGTATCTGGCAACCCTGCACAAGTCGATCTTTTAACATTCAAGAGCAAGCTAAAATCCAAACATTATATCTGCCACACTAACACAATCCCATTTTTTGAGGGTGCAATGTTCCAGCAAACGGCAACAATAGCAACATGATTCATTGACATCAATTCACTGTCAGTCTCTCTGTCTGTCTGTCTGTCTGTCTGTCTTCTCTCTCTCTCTCTCTCTCTCTCTCTCTCTCTCTCTCTCTCTCTCTCTCTCTGTGTATGTGTGTGTGTGTGTGTAAAGTGACTCCTGTAAATGTAGTATTGGAATATTTTAATGGATAATATAAGGAGAGTATCTGGTGGTGTAAACCTCATTTCTCACAATTCGACACACGTTTACAAGCCGCTAAGCATCCACAGCCAGTCTGGACACATTTAAACAGCTCAACACACACACACAACGTGTGTGCCATCATATCAGTGCAAGCGAAAGATTTTGCTCTCTAATTTTAATTAAATTCTGTGAGAGAGAATTTCTGAAGGCTAAGTTAGTAGAAATACACACACACGCATGCGCACACACACATGCCATAAATGTGACCCCACAACTATTGTTAGCAAATGACTCTTGTTCACTATAGACCTTTCTGCAACACGCACACAAAAACACAAACACACATGCTAACATACATACACGCAGACACACACATGCAAGCGCTCACAGATACGTTCACACACGCGCTCACACATGCTCACACTCACGCACACACATTCACAGACACACTCACAAACATACACACATGCTCACACAAATGCTCACATACACACACGCACGCACACACAAAACATGATAACATAAACGCACGCAAACACACACACTGTGTGGACTGACTGGAAGGATTTTCAGTATCCAGGAAACATCATTCAGGTTTGAAGAATCAAGTAGCAAATGTAAACCAGGTAATATATGTAAATTCACTAGACATTCACTGACAGTGTGTTTATGTTGCCGTCTATGTAGGACTACTAACTAGTGTTTATAAAAGAGCAAGATCTTTGATCTGTGTGTGGCTTAATTCATTCAGAGAAATCACAGCAGCTCTCAGCGAACAATCTCTTCTTTATGTCTCTGTCTCTCTGTCTTGATCTCAGAGGCTTAAAGCATTTGGTGAGACGTGTAGTGGATAAGCTGCAATACTTTCATGAACTACATCTCCCATAATTCCTCTGGAGAAGTTGTGAAATCCCACTCGAGCAGCAGGCTGTGTGAAGTATTCGCCCAACAAGTATCTCTTGTTTCTCCTTCTGACACACGGCTACTGGATAAACACTAAATGAACCCATGAGACCTTCTGCTCAAACCTCTTTCAGTCTTTCGTACGGTCTGTAACTTTAACAGATGATATAGCACACTAAAGAAGGTATCAATCTTGCCATAAAATACTGTATATAGATTTCATATTTGAAAAACCAGCAAAACAATCAAAATTACAGTTTTTTGCAATCACTTTGTTACTATTTTCAGAACCTTGATGTCATTTTTCACAACTCTAGACACAAAACTCACAAACCAATGATCAAAATTCAAATTTTTTAAAACTCTAACCCTTTTCTTAAATGCTTGGATACAATACACATAAAACTTAGACACAACTTAAAATCAAAGTACTACTATTTCAAAAGGCAATTCACACATTACATTTCAAATGAGTGTCTATTCATTTCCTTACAATGATCAAACTATACAATTGATAGTTTATAGTCAACTGCTCAAAATGATAAGTAACTGTTGCATTACTCTTAATGCATAGTTGTATGGAAACAGACAAACAATCTTCATTGTTTACTGTAAATCATGAAAGTTTCAACATAACGAGATTCATTGTCACCAATTAGCGTGGAGCATGAACAAATTAGACTACAATATCGGCATGATCGCGTTTTCTTTTCAATGTGATTACTGAAGGACAGTTGTTCATTAAATATGACTCCGAGGTTCCTGGCTGATTCGGAAGGAGTGATAGTGGACTTGCCAAGCTGGATGGTGAGATCTCGTTGGACCGTGGGGTGTGCCGGAAACACGAGTAGTTCTGTCAGTACTGCACTGTATAGATGCAAGGTTTATGATAGGCACCCTCATGAACAAGTCACTCTCCTCCAGGCCATGGATGATGCCTGCAATGACATCACAGTAGACCAGTGCCATGCCCGAAGGTTTTGCTAATGAAAACATCCATTGTGATGTAGATGAGAACACAGAGTTGATTACAATGTAGAAGAACCGTAATCACTCCTGTTTTGTTTCTTACAGTACAAGCAGGCATGTTGTTGAACACTGCATTTGATGTTTTACAGTACTGTCTTGTCTTTTCTATTTCATAGCTAATTATTTTTGCTTTGATTCAAATAAACTAATGTTGTGATTGTACTGTAGTGTTTTGCATCAATATATTACAAACTTTGTTCAATGATCCTGTTCCTATCTAGCGCCTAAACTTTGGAACAGTCTTCCCTGCACTGTCCAGGAGGCAGACACACACTGTCAGTTTAAATCTAGACTAAAGACGCATCTTTTTAATCTTGCATACACTACACTATCATAATATATATATTTCAAAGATCTAGGCTGCACTAGTTAGATCAACCGGAACCAGGGACACTTCCAATAACAACTGATGCATTTGTTGCATCAAAGAGTGCAGAACAGTCCTCTACTCTCAGCCAGTCTTGTCTCATTGTTCCAAGGTTACCAGAGCAGGCAGGATGCAGTCCAAGGTTACCAGAGCGGGTTTGCTTATAGTCAATGTTTTCTTGTACAGCTGCTTTGTAACAATGAAAATTGTTCATTCAGCTGACCTGATCCAAATAATGCAGAGACTCATGAACCATTAAAACAATACAAACAAAAAGCGCTTTACACCCAAAAACAGCCGACACTAGTCCAGAATTCAGTAAATAAAAAAAAAAATTCTGGGATAACTGGTACAAACTGATCACGAAGAATATGCAATTCAAAACACTCTAGATCTTGAAAATGAACATTATGGCACATTATTTTTCATTCTCATGAATTTTAGGGTTATTGTATGTATTGTGTTTTATGTTTGTGCTATACTTCATCCAGAATTGGCCATCTCCTCAACATGCTCAATAACAGCGACACATCTGTCAGAGAGTTGGCACGTCAATCACTTTTTCTACATCTACAACAGCACAAGACACCGACCGCCACGCACAATGATCATCAGTTTCTGGGATTCAAATTAAGAACAATTGGAAATTTGGATATTAAAGCAACTGGGTTTGGCATACGCTCTGATTGGCTGGACTTAAATTATCTCTGCCAGCGTACAGGACTGCAGCTCTCTTGGCAGGGACCTGATGGGGCGGTAGTCGCCCTTAATGAGAACATAATAACAGACCAGCATATTTCTACTCTAGTGGTACTCAAAACTGAAAGTGAACCTTGTCAACTACTGACCGACAATGTAAGAGCCTCACTTCTCCACCTCAAAAGAACCCAAAATGTCCAGCACTGGATGGGCATGAAACTACAGGGAAAATGAGCATTACTCCAATCTGCTGATCATTCAGTATCTCATTCTGCCTTGAGCAATTCTGCAATTTCAGAGGAGATTCAAGCTATGATCAAAGCACGACTACAATGTCTTCCAACTATGTACTATCTGTCAGCGTGGTATCGATCAAAGTACAAACCCTTTGCCTGTTTCACCAAAATCAACAGGACAAAGAATCAGTTGCTCACATCTTCAACTGATGCTGCTGTAACACAGGACTGTATGTGTCCCGACACGATTACCTGCTTGATTTGATCGTAAAGGATTCAAAAACGAGACATTACAAATTGTTATAACAAAAATTGTTATAACAAACTGCTGTCAAAATTGGACTGGTTACATCACAACACAACATAGTTGACGGAGACTATTTTAAAAACATTACAAATACAAATAAGTATGCAAATATGGAAAGGAAGATGTTTTGTCAATCCTTAAATTGTAAAATGTTACGAATATGAGCAATTGTGAAATAGTTAGCCATGAGTACCTGTCATCTTGCAAACTGACTTCCCAGGATTTTATGATTCTGTTTTTGTAGCTTGTCTTTGGATCCAAATAAAAGAATAACATGTGCGTGTGTGTTGTAACATCAGAAGAAAAGCATTTGACATCAATGTCATAACCTGCAACATTTTCATAAAAATTCCTGGAAGAAACATGTGACTTACCCACTTGAGACGAATCACCTACAGAGAGAGAGAGAGAGACAGAGAGAGAGAATAACTTTAGATGTTACTCACATCCTCATTTCATCAGAAGAGTATTTAAATGTTGGCATTGACTTTTCTCAAATCACTGTCATTTTGAAATGATGTTTCTACAGAACAAGTTTCTCTCATTACTGTTTTGGTTTATGAAAGAATACAAGAAATCACACATCAATGATCAGACAGAGAAAATTTCACATGTGTGTTCTTACAGGAGTTTTAAGTGACTCAGAATATGAGCAGAAACACACACATCCAGTTATGGAGGGTAGTGAACACACGGAATACAGTTAAACAGCATAAACAAACCAAATCACAAAGATTTCTAGCAATGCGTTACCATTATACTAAAAAACATCCTGTATAGTGTACAATGTTTGTATAATGCAAGTGAGCTGTACAACTAATAATTTGCTGGTCAAAAAATTATTTTCAAGTGCACCAAATGACATCTACTGTAGCAGCAGGACGTATGACCAATCTTAAACTCATACGCAAATATTAAACAAACTATTATTTTGCAACTTTAAAATACAACTAAAGAAAAAATGCTTTCCTAATGTTATATATATAACAGACAAATATATCTAGCAAACAACAATGAGGTCAACACAACCATTCATTAAAATATAGTGATTGTTTCATTGCATCTTCATAGAGGGCAGTTAGTTATTAAATAAAAATGTTTTATCATGGTCTGTAGAATACTGGATTCTGATTGGCTGGAGGGTGTGCATTAAAACTCTTTAACACACAGGGAGCTCCAATCCGTTTGATTACACATGAAATTAAATAACAAAATAACTGATATTTTCACCTTCGCGTTGGGTGGTTCTTCGCCTCCACGTTGTGCCGTGGATAATCCCTTATGTAATTGACTCACCCCGGACCACTTTAGGTGCCATGTCGTTGAAAGTTCAAAAAGCACATACAAGCAACATAAAAATAACAAGAGAGGCTCCTGACGACATGTTTATGTCTTTTGAAGTGAATTCATCGTTCTGTGCAATAATTATTTAATATTAGAGGAAATCTAGAGCTTCTGCCTTTGAAACTTCAGACAAAAATCAATCACACTCAAGGGGCCCTATTTTCAGGATCTAAGCTCATGGTTTAAAGCACATGGCGCAGGTGCACTCACGGTGTGTCCGAATCCACTTTTCCTTCTTGATTCACGTAATGATTAATGGGTGTGTTTTGTGCGTGACATGCAAAAAACCAATCAGAGTCTCATCTTCCATTCCCTTTAAGCACCATAACGGATTCGCTATTTACACGACGGAATTGGTAAGAGCAATACTTCTCCAGAGAGGAAACACATCTCCTTATGCGAGAGGTTAAAGAGTGCAAGCAGACCATCTACATGACAAGCCAGAGTTTTATCTTTATAATAATAAGCAGAATGTACCAGCGCTGTGCACCCACCAATAGGCGCATATTCCTAACGTGCTCTTTAAACAACTCAACAAATATTGCGCCATTGACTTTAGACTTTAGAGCAGGTTTGAGTTGGTCTATGGCACAGTCAGTTTTCAGTTCCTCAAAATAGCAATGTGCCTGAGCACATCTTTTTTATAGACCAACACACCAATGGGCGCAAGAATGAGCGCAAATGCATTTGCTATTTAAACAAGATTGGTAATTGTTTTTTTCATCATGTAGCCGTTTGGATCACACTTGGTAAAGTCAGTAACGTTAATAAAAAAAAGCAGTTTTCTCTTTCGCATATTTCAATTCAAAATTGCGAATTTCACCAAAAAGCGTCTTGTGTACATTTAAATTTAGTCATTTGGCAGATGCTTTTATCCAAAGCGACTTACATTGCATTATCCTCTACATTTATACATAGGTATCTGCAATCCCCTGGGATCCAACACACAACCTTGCGTTGTTGACAACTTTCTACAGATAATGTACAAATACAAATTATTTGACAAAACATATGTAATATTAAGACTCAATGTGATAGGACAGTATGTCTGAATGTTTGACTGCAGTGTGTCCTTTAAAACAAGAGTTTCATCAGAAATGAGTGACATACAGTGTGTCTCGCTCATGTTTCTTCACTTCTGAAAATATCCCGTCATAAACCTGCTGAGATTTGAATTAGAGAAACATTAAATTACTATAAATAACATTTACTGATTAACTAAAACTCAGAGACCAACAGCTGTTTCACAAGAACACATTCATGAGGGTGGAATGATGCCGCTCTCTTATCACATTCTTGCTGCATCAGTACTAGTCCATATAAAACATTCACTTTTATTACAACACATTTACATTTACATTACATTTATTCATTTGGCAGACGCTTTTATCCAAATCGACTTACAAGTAGTTTTTACAGTGACACATTACTGCAGATAACACATAACTCACATATTACTATTGCAAAGCTATTAAACTAACAATGAGTCCAACACAATACATTTCACCACACTCAAGCCTGATATTTACTTCTGCGACGGACCAACGCCGTAACATCTACACTGTAGGCTACGTGTCGGTTTTCATTTATGCTTCTGCGTCGTTCTTCTGCATCATTCAGTTGTTCTACGGTCAGTGTTTAAGTTGAACAGCAGACTGTTGAATTATTGAGATTTTTCATGTCAATGATGACATCATCAGTAATCAATATGAGCACTGGTGGAGTTAGTGTGATGCAGGACGGTCAAACAGCATTCACAGCTCTCAAATGATGGAAATGTTTCACATCACACACCATATTATAGTTTATCAGCTGAGATCTCAAACACACGTGTGGAAACTTTAACACATCACTTGTCATTCTGGGATGTGTGAACTAGTTTATGAAATAGAGCTGATAATGAAATCACACATCTGTAACCTGAATCAGTCATGATAAAAAACACTAACATCTCTACAGACGCACACACACACACGCACATGCACACTATCATTGTAGGAAGATTTATTTTGTTCTGCTGAACAATAAAGAAGATATTTGGAACAATGTAGGAAAGCAAACAGTTCTGGGGCACTTCTGACTACAACCTCTCACTCCAAACCACTGATATTAATTCTGACAGACACGCACACACACACAAACACGCAGGGCATCCGTGTTTAGAAACATGCTGTACATGCGTGAACTCTACAGCGGTTGAGAGTCACAGGCTGCTGCTGCCGAGAGAAGAGACTGTTGCCTGGTAACCGTGACAGGCCGGAGGAAGAGTATGATGGCACACACACCATCACCACGGCAACAGTGGGGAAGAAAATATACACCTTACAATGAAAAGACAGACTGACGGTGTCATCTGAAAAGAAAACATATCCAGCACACATGAAGAGAGTCTCTCTCTCTCTCTCTCTCTCTCTCTCTCTGTCTCTCTGTCTCTCTGTCTCTCTTTCTCTCTTCTCTCTCTCTCTCTCTCTCTCTCTCTCTCTCTCTCTCTCTCTCTCTCTCTCTCTCTCTCTCTCTCTCTCTCTCTCTCTCTCTCTCTCTCTGTCTCTCTGTCTCTCTTTCTCTCTCTCTCTCTCTCTCTCTCTCTCTCTCTCTCTCTCTCTCTCTCTCTCTCTCTCTCTCTCTCTCTCTCTCTCTCTCTCTCTCTCTCTCTCTCTCTCTCTCTCTGTGTTGTGTCAGTGTTGTGTCAGTGTTGTGTCAGTGTGTGTTGTGTCAGTGTTGTGTGTGTTGTGTCTGTGTTGTGTGTTGTGTTGTGTTGTGTCTGTGTTGTGTGTTGTGTTGTGTCAGTGTTGTGTGTTGTGTTGTGTCAGTGTTGTGTGTGTTGTGTCAGTTGTGTGTTATGTGTGTTGTGTGTGTTGTGTGTGTTGTGTCAGTGTTGTGTGTGTTGTGCTGGTTGTTGCTCTTCTGTCGTGACAGGACTTGACGTATCTCGCCGTCAGGTTTGAGCTGATGGGCTTTTCTCCCAGTATGTATGAGATCTTGTCCTGTTGTTGTGTCAGTGTTGTGTTGTGTTGTGTCTGTGTTGTGTTGTGTTGTGTGTGTGTTGTGTTGTGTTGTGTGTGTTGTGCTGGTTGTTGCTCTTCTGTCGTGACAGGACTTGACGTATCTCGCCGTCAGGTTTGAGCTGATGGGCTTTTCTCCCAGTATGTATGAGATCTTGTCCTGTTGTTGAAACTGCTTGAAGTCTTTGTGGAAGTTTGTGAACTGGGGGAAGAATGTTTCTCTGATGTCCGTATAGTTTGGACACGAGGTTAAGAAGTGCAGCTCTGTTTCCACTTGTCTCTGTGTGCAGTGTGGACACAGTCGCTCTTCTCTTGGAGTCCATGTCTGTCTGTGTCGGCCCGTCTCCACAGTGAGCTTGTGTTCACTGAGTCTGTACGTGGTCAACACTTTTCTTAGTTTAGGGTCTGATACGCTTTTGAGGTATTCTGCCACTTTATATTCTCTGTTTAATGACCGATAGCATTCAAGTTTACTTTGCTGAGCTGTTGCTTCTGTCCAGTGTTTGAGATATTTTTCTTTTTGTGTTTTTATCATTTGGTTAATTCTGGCTGGAGTTTGGGGTTCAGTTGGACACGTTTGGGGTTTTAGAGTTAGTTCTGAGATCAGTTGGATGAGACAACTTTTCTCTGGGTTGAGCTCCTGATGACGTAAGGCTTTGTGATGGAGTGTTTCTGTATCGCTGTTCTTAACGTGGTTATAGAATTTAATCGCTCTTTTTTGTATTTTAATTATTAGAGGATATAGTCCTAATTCTGCTCTGCAGGCGTTGTTTGGGGTTTTGCGTTGTACCCGTAGAATGTTTTTACACATTTCTGTTTGCAGAGTCTCAGTTGGGTGTTTGTCCCATTTGGTGAACTCTTGGTTGGTGAGGGGACCCCAAACCTCACATCTATAAAGTGTTTTGGTTTTATAGGGGTGGGGTTTTTTTTGTGCCAAATTCCCGGGGGGGTGTGTTTTTTTTTTTTTTTTTTGAGAGTGTAAAAATTTTTTTGTGTTTTGTCTCTTTGTTTTTTCTCTGGTTTTTTTTGTTTTGGGGTGTTTTTTTTTTTTATAGGGAGAGTTGTTTTGGGTTCCCTTTCTGTCGGTCTCTCGACGTTGTGTCGAAGCCGACAGATGGGGTTCGCCCCTGAGAACCAATCGTCTCTGACTATTTTGAAAAGGCCAATGAAAATTGGCGAATGAAATTTGCATGCCGGGCTCCGCCCCCGGAAATCCGGGTATAAATGGGGAGCCGGCGTGCTCATTCATTCACCTTTTGTTCTTCGGAGCCTTCGCATCTGATGACATTCTTCGAATTGCCGATTTCTACGACGCGGTGCAGCGGAGATTCCCCTGGGCGTCCTGGCAGTTCCTGAGGTATTTTTCTAAAAGAGCAATTTCCTCAGCGTGGCATTGCCCGCTGATCTCTTGGGTGCAGTACACTCATCGAGGACGGGGACGGACACGGTGGTTGCCGCAAGTGTTCGGGGGTCCGACCACTGTGGCAGCCTCGTGGATTCGTCCTGCCCGCACGGCGCGCGGATGGCTATTCAGACGTTGCGTCACTGCACGCGGATGGCTAGTCAGACGTTGCGTCACTGCGGGCGGACGGCTATTCAGACGTTGCGTCACGTTGGCTATGTTCTGTCAAGAGCAAGCCACCACCTCGTTTGCTTCCCGTTCTGTGACCGCAGCGGCTACGGCCCTGCCGTCAGCGGCGGCGAGCAGCGAGGGTGATGTGGGGATTATCGTGAGCGTTAATCCGTCAGCCGGTCGGCTCGCGGACCGCTCGCGCCCCGTCTCGCTTGTTTAGCAGGTCCCCAAGGATGGTCCTAAGCCATCTTATTCCTCAGCCACGCGCTCGGACACGAGCCGTGGAGATGAGGTGTCTCTTGCAACATCGGAGCGCGACCTGCTGGCATCAGACTCTGGCGATTCCCTGAAGCTCCCTCCCTCGGGAGGTCGAGCACAGGTGAGAGCAGACGTCAAGATGTCAGCCATGCTCGCTCGGACCGCCGTGAGCGTCGGGTTGCGGTGCAGCCCTGGTGCTCGCGGCTGGGTACTCGGCTCAAGTGCCAAGTTTTACCGAGCTGCATAAGGAGTTCAGTAGGACCTGGAGCGCCCCCTTCGGCGCGCTTCCGTCTAGCTGACTCTATCGCCCTCTCTTCCCTCGGGGCGGGGAGGCAGCTAGGGACTATGTCAATGCACCCTGGGTGGAGCATGCAGTCGCGGGTATCCGCAGACGGCGGCCACCTGGGGAGCTTGACCTAGGCTCACCGTCCAGGGCATGTAAGGTCTCGACATCGCTGGTGTTGAGGCTGGCAGTGCCGTGGACCAAGCTGCCTCCACTCTTACGCCATGGCCACCCTGCAGGCCAGGGCGCTAAAGAGAGCCCCACGGGGTAAGACCGACCCAAGTAGTGCCGCCGCCGACTGGCCCTCCGGGGACCGCGGTGGCAGCGCAGGCTGGGTCGGACGATGTCTACATCAGTGGCCCGGAAAGATGCCTCGGACCCATTCTTGCGCAGGCGGGCGAGCTCGAGAAAGGCCACTTTCCCGACTCCCCTCTCGCAAGGTCGGCTGATTGGTGGCGCTGTCAAGGACTGCTCCAGCAGCCTTTTGACAGTGTAGAAACAGGCCGGCCTGCTGTGACCCGGCCGCCTTTCGGCCGTCGAGGTCTCGCACGTGGTCTGCCCCCAGCAGCCCTGGCCTTCTCCAGCGTCGACTCCGGTTCCGGTGCCCCCGCAGGTGGCCCCCCGGAGGAAGACGTCGAGAGAAGGACCACCTAGAGAGATTGAACCATCGGGCCCGACCCAGCCTTGGTTGCTGGATGGTCGGAATGGGGCGGTCCCTGCCGTGTCCCAAACACCTTCTGGGCCCCTTCGGGGGCCTAGTGCCCGCCTTCTCACAAGGAGAGGTCTCTCTCTGGGTCCCACTTGCAGCCGCTCTCACCCTCTGAAAGATGGTGTTCGGCAACTCGACGTTGCGTCGTGGCGGCACGCAATGACGAGTATAAAGCAGCACTCAGCACTCTCGCTTCGACGGTGCGTCGAGCTGCGCCATCGCCTGGCAGGTGATTTAGCGGAGCCGTTTCCCCCGGGGGGAACAGCACTGCTAGTCATTGAACCAACCCCCGCGGGTTGATGAAGTAGATCGCAGCCCCCCCTGTGAGGTCTCTGGGTGCTTGGTTAGCATTTCAAACCATCACGGTGGCTGGGAGTGTGGTCCGTCTCGGCATTCGATCCAGCTCGCCAGACCTCCGCCGGACTTCAGGCATCCTCTTACCTCAGCAGAGGCAGGGATGTTCCTGTGCTCCAGGCCGGGGCTGCCACCCCTCTGGCGAAGGCGATCGAACCGTCCCCTCGGCCGAGATGTCCAGTGGCTTCGACAGCCGCACTTCATCATCCCCAAAACCAGGGGTCGCTGCATACCTTGAGCAGCACCTTGCAAGGGTGCCGTTCGGGAGGCGCAGAAGCGCGTCCTGGTGTCTGTCAGACGCCAGGCGTGGTTCATGACAACTGACCGCATACTCTCATGTACAGTTTCCCTCGGCACTGTCGAGGGGCTGGCATGTCAGTAACGGGTCACCCGGGAAAAAGAGAGCAGCTCTCCCTGGCGCGGAGCTCCCCTTTTTCCTGGTAGAGAACTCAACACTGTCTCCATGACGGCGGGCTCGCTCACGAGCACGCACAGTCAGTGCTGAGCTGCTTGAACTTTCAGGCAGCAGCCAGCGGTCCCCTGAAATCAGTTTCAGAGGCTCCTGGGCATGGTGTCCTCGGGGTTGGCCTGTCCCCCTCGGGTTGACGCACATGGGACCGCGACAGCACTGACTACAGAGATGAGTTCCCTGGAGAGCGTGGCGCACTGGCAGTAGGCGTATCGTCATTACGCCTGCTGCCGTCGCATCCTAAACCCCGAGCAGGTCTTGAGGCCGGTCGTGGAACGACAGACGCCTCCCTACGGGGTGCGGGTGCGGTGTGCAACGGGCGCGCAGTATCGGGTCGCTGGACGGGCCCCTGCCTGCGTTGGCAGATCACTGCCTTCAAGTTGCTAGCTGTCCTGCTTGCACTGATGAGGCTCCGGCCTCTCATGCAGAGCCAGCATACTGGGCCGGACAGCACGACCGGCGTAGCGTACTAAACCTCAGGGTGGCATTCGCTCGCTGCAGTCATCGCAACTCGCCCAAAAACGCCTCCTCCCGTGGAGACAGCAGTTGGCAAAGCCCCTGCAGGTCACATGCCCACCGGGTGTCCTGAACCAGACAGCCAAGCGCTCTCTCGTCAGTTGACACCCCGTGGGAAGTGATGACTCCACCCCTGCGGGCTGGCCTGGGTGTGGTTTGGGCGGGCACAGGGGGACCTGTCGCCTCCCTGAACACCACCCAGTACCGCTGGGCATTCCTTGGACGAGGACCCCCTCGACACGGAGGCCCTAGCGCGCAGCCTCCAGTGGAGGTCACACGCCCACCGGGTGTCCTGAACCAGACAGCCAAGCGCTCTCTCGTCAGTTGACGCCTCGTGGGAAGTGACGACTCCACCCCTGGTGGAGACAGCAGGTGGCAAGGCCCCTGCATTTCACACGGCCACCGGGTGTCCTGAACCAGACAGCCAAGCGCTCTCTCGCCAGTTGATACCTCGTGGGTAGTGACGACTCCACCACTGCGGCCGGCTTGGGTGTGGTTTGGGCGGGCACAGGTGGACCTGTTGCCTCCCTGAACACCACCCAGCGCCGCTGGGCACTCCCTGGTCGAGGCCCCCCCTCGACACGGAGGCCCTAGCGCGCAGCTGGCCGCGGGACAAGCGGAACTACGGTTCCCCCAGTGAGCTTCATTGCACAGGTCCTGTGCAAGGTCTGGGTAGGGAGTGTCAAGTGCTGCTAGTTGCGCCTTATGGGCCCAACTACACTTGGTCCTCGGAGCTAATACTCCTGACGACAACTCCCCCTGGCCAAATCCCCTGGCGAAGGGCCTACTCGCAGGGGGTGGACACGTTGTGGCATTCGAGCCGGACCTCTGGGTCTGGCTCCTGGATGGGACGAGGAGTTCCTGGATGACCTACCCCCCTCAGTGGTGGAGACTGTCACTCAGGCAAGGGCCATGCCCACAAGGCTGGATGCCTTTAAGTGGCGCCCCTTCTCGTCCTGGTGCTCTTCTCGAGGAGAAGACCCGCGGAATTGCTCGCTCAGGAACGTGCTGTCCTATTGCAGGAGAGGCTGGGGAGTAATCTCCCCTTCCACATTGGAACGTGGGTACCCGCTGTCGCGGTTATCACGTACCAGTTGCTGGTGACCCTCTGGGGCGGCATGACCTGATTACTAGGTTCCTCTAGGGCGCGAGGGGCTAAGGCCTCGTCCGCGCCCCGTACCCTCTTGGGACTTTAAGGTGGACCTTTGGGTCCCCTTTTTCGGGCCCTGCCGAGAGCCCCTTCCTCGTTCTGCGAGGGAGGTTGGCTCTCCTGCTGGGGCTCGAGTCCATCCAGAGGGTGAGGCACCTGCAAGCATTCCGTGTCCACCGATTGCCAAAATTCAGGCCCGGTGACTCTCACGTGATCCTGAGACCCCGGCCAACTTACGTGCCCAAAGTTCCGCCGCCCCCCTTTTGGGAACTAGGTGGTGAACTTGCAGGCGCTCCCACACCGGGAGAAAGACCCAACCTGTACGTGGGGTGTCCAGTAAGCGCATTGCGCCTCTACTCGAACCACACGGAGGGCTTCAAGGCCCTGAGCAGCTCTTGTCTGTTTTGGAGGTCAGCAACGGGAGTGCTGTCTCCGAGGAGAGTTGTCGCGCCGGATCGCACACGCCGTCACTACGGCGTGCCGATCCTAGCCCCATGCCCATTTGAGTGACGGTACACTCCGCTCGGGGTGTGGCCTCCTCGTGGGCATCGGCTCAGTGCGCCTCTCTGGCAGACATCTGTAGAGTTGCGGGTTGGGCTACGCTATACCTCGCAGAGGCTTGCAAACCTCCGTGGGGAGTCGGCAGCTCGAGTCTTGCCAACAGGTGAGACCAGCAGTCGTGGGGCGTACGCCTGCGCATAGCGCCTTTCCCCTTCTTAGGTGGATCAGTGCGCTATGGGCTGCCTCCCTTCTTTCCCCAAGGGTGAAGAATAGGCAGTCCGTCCTTCCATCAATAAGCACTCAGGGCGGCGGGCTCGGCGGAGCAGCCCTGCCGCCTATGGCCGGGTATCAAGCTGAGTTATTACATATAGCTCTAACCGGACCTAGTGCCCCACACGTAGTAACCCCCCACTAGGGTGGTTCCGTCTGAGATGTCGTCATGAGATGGTTCCCCACGTGGCAACCCATGACCTCCCCCAGGTGGACATCCACCTTGCGGCATTCCGCACATACCTCCCATGAGTTCTCCCCTATTTGGTGAGACCATGTTGGTGTCTCCACTGTATTCCCCCCTAGGGTGGGAAGTGGTCTCCGTAGCGCACGTCCTCATTGAAGGAACAGCGCTTACCCAGTAGCCCTACGACTGGATGGCCCTCGCCAATGGGGCCGTCTGAGTTGGCAGAGGGCAGGGGCTACTCATCTTTCCCAAAAGCTCTGGGAGCCCCTGCCTGCCCACTGGAAGGTTACAAATTTCGCGATAGCGCTCACGTGTGGCTCGCCCAGGCCGGTCAACGTCGCTTCGCTAGAGATTGTGACGCGGCTAGTGCCGTGGCGTTTTCCATAGGAACCCCATCTGTCGGCTTCGACACAACGTCGAGAGACCGACAGAAAGGGAACGTCTCGGTTACGTATGTAACCTCTGTTCCCTGATGGAGGGAACAAGACGTTGTGTCCTCCTTGCCACGACAATAGCCGTCCGCTGCAGCAGTCACGAGATGCTCTCAGGCTCCTCAGCACAAGAGGTGAATGAATGGGCACGCCGGCTCCCCTTTTATACCCGGATTTCCGGGGGCGGAGCCCGGCATGCAAATTTCATTCGCCAATTTTCATTGGCCTTTTCAAAATAGTCAGAGACGATTGTTTCTCAGGGGCGAACCCCATCTGTCGGCTTCGACACAACGTCTTGTTCCCTCCATCAGGGAACAGAGGTTACATACGTAACCGAGACGTTTGCTCTAAAGGCACGTTGTTGAGTTTAAAGTTGTGATGTTGGTTTTGTAGACTATGCCTTTTCTGGAATATCATAACTTTGGTCTTTTTAAGGTTCACTGATAGCGCCCATGTTTGACAGAAAGTGTGCAGGATGTCTAGATGTTGCTGTAGACCCTCTTTTGTGGGTGACAGCAGCACCAGATCATCTGCAAACAGAAGGCATTTCACTTCAGTGTCTAGTAGGATGGGACCGGGTGCTGGTGACTGTTCTAAAGCCTAATTAATTCTAATTAATGTAGATGTTAAATAGAGTAGGACTCAGACTACAGCCCTGTCTTACTCCACGACTCTGGGAGAGGAAGTCTGTGTGCTTGTTGCCTATTTTAACTGCAAATTTGTTATCCGTGTACATTGATTTGATGATGTCGTAGGTTTTTCCTCCAATGCCGCATTGAATAAGCTGAAAGAAAAGCCCCTCATGCCAGATTGAGTCAAAAGCTTTTTAAAGTCAACAAAGCATGAGGAGAGCTTTCCTTTATTTTGGTTAATTTCTTGGTCGATTAGAGTATGAAGGGTATAAATATGATCTGATGTGCGGTATTTTGGTTGGAAACCGATTTGGCATTTTCTCAGAATGTTTCTGTTATTTAGAAAGTTGGTGAGTCGGCTGTTTAGGATGTTACAGAAGAGTTTACCTAAATTGCTGTTTACGCATATTCCGCGGTAGTTATTTGGGTCAAATTTGTCTCCGCTTTTAGGGATTGGGGTAATAAGACCTCGGTTCCAGATGCTGGGGAATATTCCTGTATTAAGGATGGTGTTTAACAGTTTAAGGATGGCAAGTTTGAATTTTTGGTCTGTGTTTTTAATCATCTCATTAAGAATGCCATCAATACCGCTTGCTTTTCTGGATTTAAGTTTGCATATATTATCGCATAGTTCCTCTAGTGTAATTTGGTAATCTAAAGGGTTTTGGTAATCTTTAATAGTTGATTCTAGGGTGCTTAGTTTGTCTTCAAGGGTAGTTTGTTCGTGGTTGTTGGTTATATTACTAAAGAGGTTAGAGAAGTGGTTTATCCACACATCTCTGTTCTGAATGGGTAGTTCTTCATGGTGAGATTTATTAAGTGCGTTCCAATGTTCCCAGAAGCGGTTAGTTTCTAGAGATTGTTCAATTGCTTTTAGCTGATTTTGTATATCTTGTTTCTTTTTTGTCCTTAGGGTGTCTTTATATTCTTTAAGTTTTTCATGGTAGAGTTGGCGTGTGTTTACATTATCCGCATCTCTGTGTTTCTGATTTGACAGAATTCGTACTTCTTTTCTAAGGTTTTTACACTCATTGTCGAACCATTTCTCATTGGCAGGTCTCTTTTTTGTTTTCGTATTTGTTGATTTTAGGTTGGCTAGTGTTGCAGATATTGTAAATATATTGTTAATTCTGTCTACTGCTAAGTTTACGCCTTCGTTATTGTGTGGGAATGGCGTATCTAGGAATTTATTAAGTAGGTTTTGAATTTTTGGTTCACATATTACGCTTTGGTATATATCTTCACTATTTTGTTTCCATCTGTATGCGTGTTTAAGGCTATGGAGTTGAATTTGATTTGGTGCCTCAGTGTTAGGTTTAGATCTGTTTAGGTAAAGAGTAATTTGACTGTGGTCTGATAAGGGGGTTAGTGTGCTAACTGTAATCGCTCTGAGAGAATTTGGATTTAGATCAGTGATGAAGTAGTCTACTGAATTGTTACCCGTCTTGGAACTATAAGTATACCTACCATATGAGTCTCCGCGCAGTCTGCCATTGACTATGTACAGACCCAGTGTATGACACAGATGGAGAAGTTGTAATCAGTTTTTGTTTGTGGTTTCGTCATAGTTGAGTCTTTTTGTTTGCGTAGGTGGAGGAAAGACGTCTGCTCCTGGAATGTGTTTGTCTCCCTGCGAGTGAAGTGTGTCTGATTCTTCACCGGTCCTGGCATTCAGGTCGCCGCAGATCAGAACATTGCCCTGTGACTGGAAGTAGTTGATTTCTCCTTCTGGGGTTGTGAAGCTGTCTTCGATGAAGTACGGTTACTCTGGAGGCGGGATGTGACCAGTGGGTCTGTCTCCTCTGCTCCATGTCTCCTGTAGGATGATAATGAGTTTTTGGTTTCTGCTTTTTAGACCAAAAGCAGAGGACCTCAGGCCTTGAATATTCCAACATGATATAGTAAATGCTTTGTTATCCATAAGGTGTTATTTAAATTAGCGTGTTTTGTCTTAAGACAGTAGGTGTGAGCAGATCAGGTTCAGCATCTGGTGGATGTCTTTCAGCTCGGCTGTCTGAGCTTGTGCGGATGTTGGTGTGGGGTTTCTGCTCACTGTCTGGGCATAGCTGAGGCTGCCCGGGGTCTGCTGCGTGTGCTGGGTCTAGGCAGCAGGGATGATGTTCTCGTCTGTTGACTGTTGTGATGGTAGGTGAGTGGTTGTGGTCTTTGGGTGTTTGTAGGTACTGTGTGGTTCATCCCTGTTCTAGGTGGATGCTGTCTTTCTCTGCTGTTTGAAGTAGTGGTGTAGGTGCTGCGGTTTAGAGTAACATATTTTGCAAAGACAGGGACAGTTGCTCTGTACAGGTGCACATGGTCATAAAGGCATGTGAGGTCCAGGGTAGGGTGATGTGCCAGGTGCACTTGAGTTTTTAGTGCGCAGGTTCTTGAGAGGGATGCATTTACTCGTTGAATTTTGTCTATGTGGAAGTCTTTCCGTGGCAGCAGTGTGGACACTGTAATTTTAGCATTTGGGAAGGTGGATGTGGCTTTCTCGATCACTCTCTGTAGTGATGTGGCCACTCTTTCCTGTTGTGCTCTCAGGTCATATGTGCCAGTATGGATTATTATGTGTTTCGGTGATCCTAGTTTTTCCTCATTTAGCAGCTTTAGGGCGCTGTGAGTATTTGGGCACCAGAGTTTGGACACCCTGTGTTTAGGGAAGAGCTTCTTTTCATCTATAAACTTCCCATTTGAGTCTATTAGAAGGACAACGTCTGGTTTTGGTGTGTCCCCTGTGGGTGTTGGGGCGTTGTCTGATTCTTCGGTTGGTTGTGTGCTAGGTAGGGGGCTTGGTGGGGAAAGGTTTTGGCTGGGTTGTTCCTCTGGGTTCTGAGGGCTGTGGTCAGTTTGAATGGTGACCTGTTGTACTGGGTCCTTTGTGGAGTTGAGGTCTTTGGAGTAGGTATCTTTTACTTGCTTCATTTCACCTATCTCCTCCCTTAGAGCCGTTAACTGTGCCCAGTGACTCTCTCTGTCTCTGTCTCTGTCTCTGTCTCTGTCTCTCTCTCTGTCTCTTCTCTCTCTCTGTCTCTCTCTCTCTCTCTCTCTCTCTCTCTCTCTCTCTCTCTCTCTCTCTCTCTCTCTCTCTCTCGTCTGTGTCTCTCTATCTCTCTCTCTGTCTCTCTCTCTTTTAAAATTTTGTACAATTATTTAAATTGCGGAAAGGTTCTTATTAGAGATTTTTGTCAAAAGTACACTCTTAATGTTACTCGAGACCTAGCCCAGTCAATGAAGACTTTAGAAATGGAAATTACTGTTTTACAGGATTTATTAGCATCAAGGAAAAATAATAGAAAGCATATTGATGAAAACATTTTTTTTAGACCTGTTGGGGGTTAAAGCACAGGGAAGTTTAGTCTGTTCACGGTTCCTGTGGCACAAATGGACGCTCCCTCAAAATTATTTTTAATTTGGAAATGAAAAAAGGTAAAAGTAAAATTATCCATACTTTATGCTCAGCTACAGGACAAGAACTGACAGAGCCTGCTGACATACGTAGCTGTGCTGTAGAGTTTTTTTGAGACCTGTATAAATCTGCCCGGAATGGGGTGCAGATGTTGAAAATTCTCTCAAAGGATTGCCAAAGGTGGAGGAAGAGTCAAACAATGAGCTGCAACAGACTTTGTCACTGAAAGAGCTTTATACTGCCATGGTGAGCATGGAAAATGGAAATTAACACAACAGGGCTGCCTGTTGTGTTTTATAAGACTCTATGGCCCGTCATAGGAGAAGATCTGTTGACGGTTCTTAATGACAGTCCGAAAAGAGGACAATTACCTCTAAGCTGCAGAAGAGCAGTCATCCCACTGTTACCAAAAAAGGGGATCTTCAAGTGTATCGGCAATTGGCGCCCTGTTTCACTCTTAGGTTCAGAGTACAACATTTTGTCCAAAACTTTAGCTAGCTTAGTAAAATTTTAAGCAAATTTATACAATGTGATCATACTTACTGTATTCCCAACAGGTATATTTTTGATAATATTGCTTTAATAAATGTTTTTGATGCTTCTAAACTCTTGGGAATTAACTCTGGACTGATTACTCTTGATCAAGAGAAAGCCTTCGACAGAGTTGAGCATTTGTTTCTATGGAATGCTTTAGAGGCTTTTCGGTTTAACCAAATTTTTAAATCAATGATTAAGGCTGTGTATTGTAAAATTGAGAGTGTTTAATGGTGGTTAATGGTAAGATTAATGGTGGTTTGTGTGCTCCGTTTAAAGTTGAGAGGGGTGCCAGGCAGGGATGTCCTATGTCTGGTATGCTGTACTCACTGGCAATCGAGCCCTTACTTAAAAAGTTACGAGCTCATTTAAAAGGTTTGATTGTTCCTGGTTGTAATAATTCGTTACATATTTCCGCATATGCTGATAATGTGATTGTTTTGTAAATGAAAAGGAGGATGTTACTAAGCTGATATAAAATTGTTCTTAATGGATTTGAAGTTTGACTTTTACTGGAATTCCTTCGTTCTACCAAAATTTGTTCAAAGTGTGGGGTTTCTTTAAACATTGTTGGATGGAACCAGCAACTTCTCTTCATTCGTTTTTGGAGGAACCAGTTGTATTTGGAGCTAGGTTTGATATTTCAGCAAAAGACTATCCAGGTTTAACAGGTTTATTATGTTATAAAAACGTTTTAAGCTACAAAACATCATAAATGAATCAGGTTATAATTTACTGAGAGCTGAAAAAGTTGTTCGATCAATACGTTTTGTAAAAAGGTTTCTTAAAAAATTTACTATGATTTTAACTGTTGAAGAGAATACACTTTTACAAGTGTTTGGTTCAGGGACTTTAAGCCCTGATAGAAAATATATTTTTCCTGATCTTGAAATTTTCCCTGTTATAGATGAGTCTTGTCTTACTAGCTCCCTGTTGAATTTTGGAAGTAATGATTATATAGATTTATATAGGGAAACTTTTGTATAAATGCATTGTGAAAGTTAATCATCAGCAAAATTTAAGTACTAAAACAGATACAGTATGGAGAGAAAAATTTGAAATCAATTCTGAAATTAAACCTGTTTGGCGAGTACTTTACAAACCACCATTAAAAAAGAAAATTTTAAATGGAGCCATTGCTGTAAATGCCTTTGTGTCTATTTTAAACCCCCTGTAAGTGACAAGTGTCCTTTTTGTTTAGAACGAGATACTATTTTTCATTGCTTCATGAATTGTAATCCACTAAACCCTCTTTTTGATTTATTAAGTGTTTTTTTATTATTTTAATATTAGTTTTTCAAAACAAGAGTTCAAATGTCATGTCATTAATTTTATTCTGGGACAAGCAAAATATGCTGTCTATATCACTAGGAGAAATAAGATAGAAGAGAAGTCTGGACAAGATGTTGTATTCGTTTTTAAAAATATGGTAAAATCAAGAATTCTTATTGATTTTAATTTTTACAAACTGATGAATACGATAAAAGCTTTTGAAACTCAGTGGTGTTGTAATTATGCTCGGCGTTCAGTTGTAGATGAAGAAACCGTTTTTGCAAGATAATTAATGTAATTATTATGTTATTTTATTTCTTTATTTTGGTGTGTGTAAAGTGATTTATATGTAAAAAATATTGTAATAAATCGATTGAAAAATTTCCATTTTTCTCTGTTTCTCTCTGTCAGCTTGTATTTTATTTACACTTTTCTTCTATGGAGACAGATCAGTCTTAAAAATAATACATTTACAAAACATTGAAAAACATTTGCCCAAAATGCTTACACAAATATATCTCGCAGAAATGAATGCAGAATGTTTTCACAAATATGTATATCATGTTCTTGAATTACTTTCCAATTAACATTTGTGAATGTTGTAGCATGTTTTTATGGATTGGTGAATCTGCATTTGCAAATCGTCACACGTGTGTGGATTACTTTGAATTTGTGTGTGGTATTTTTGAGACTGTCCTGCCACGCTGAGAAAACAAAAAAGTTACTTTTTTTTATTGATGACTAGTTCAGCCAATCACGTTGAGCTTTTGATCCACCAATCAAAACGCTCCTTACTGAACAGACTCAAGAAGTTCAACGCTGCGCTTGTACTGTGCATTGTTCATTGGGTCATTTATGTTATGACCGGTTATTGGACAAATGCCAAAGCTATGAAGACTTATACAATTCTTGGAAATATTATATTAAAATTATTGCCCTATATATATTATGATTTTAATTTATACTTAATTTAAACTTATTTGTTTGTTTAATTCTGTCCCGATTATTATTTGTTATTTTTTTATTATTGTTATTATGTTTGTATTGTTTGTCATTCGTGTATTATATGTTCAATTTGTGCAATACAAAAATGCTGTTTAATGGGGACTCTTTAGCGCCGGAATACATTTTTTACTAAATCAAATTATGATATATATTGTAAGCACAAAATACATCCAAAGTTGCACATATCCTCTTCATTCACATCAATCTCTAATGCAATAATTGTTATTTTAATGTTACTGTTAAATGTCCAGATATTTAATTTAAAAACAACAATTATGTAATGTGTTATTTTTTATTGTAATTATAGTAGTGTCCCAAGTGGTGAGTTTGCAATAATAAACTTTTGATCAGGCATTAAAAACAGCTATCACCTACAGTAAGGGAGATTTCAAACACACACACACACACACACACACACACACACAGCGGAGGGAGATTCAGCATGGAGGATGAAAACCAGACTCAACGAGTAATAATGTCGTTTATATCTGATGTCATTTTGTATTAAACGTTGATTTAGTTAATTAAGTGTGTAGATTGCCTTGTAATCGAGTTGTTAGTCAACGCTAGCTTTTTTATATTAAAACTGGTGTTTGTTAGTAATCAGAGTATGAATGATACGATAAATAACCAATAAGTTAAAACAACCAAAAAAAGAGTTTGATTATGAACGTTCGAGTAATTTTAAATACAGTTTGTAGTCAGTGGGTCCTAAAGTTACCCTCGCGATCAGACAGCGAGGGGTGCCACAGATTAGCTTTGAATTTACAAATCTGATTGGTGAATGTGAATTGTGCTGTGAATTTATGAATTGTGTTTTGTAAATGTATTATTTTTGAGACTGATCTGTCTCCATATTCTTCCTCATCATTTATAAACACAGAGGGGATGCAGATTAATCTTTTTCTTTGTGTATTGTGTGAGCCGTCTTGCTGATCAAATCTCTCTCTTTTTTGCGCGTGTGTGTATGTGTGTGATATTGACCCTGCTGCCCTGTAAAGTGTGACGGAACACAAGCCTTCAAGCTTTTCCTGATCCGTCTGCAGACTTTAATCCAGCCACTGGATGCCGAGAGCATCAAGGCTTAATTCCCATAATCCCCTTAACACAAGACCACTCAACACATCTCTATCCTCACATGACGCCGCTCTGATATCTGAAATCTCATCTCTTTCTCAGGGATGTTTTTTCCCCGTTTTGTTTCCGAGGACAGACAGCTTGTTTACAGACTGTTTTATATTTTGGTTGTCAGAATGATGTTAAATATGAGCGTGCTCTCACAGATCAATGTCACGCCATCTGCTCTTCTCTCCTCACAGATAACACAGGGTTTTTATGTCATTCGCCGGCGCTTCGCCGTCTGCTCATTTCATTAAATGCCTCGCTTTCTGCGAGAATGTGAGAAAATGCTTTTCAATTTCACATCAGAAAGCAATTTACGCTTGAGAAAATGGAAGCTGGTGACGTGGGCATCATGTCAGAATGTCATTATTGGTTGGGCCTGTCTGTCAAACCATAACCTCGGCAAAACCCCATCAGATATAAACACAGTTTGTAAAATCATGTTTGTAAACACATCTGGAAATAAATCTTTATACAGATTCTGTGTAAAGGGAAGACAAATGTAGATTCAGAATATTTGTGGGGCTCATGTTGGTTGTATTTCTCAAAATGTGAGCGTTCTTTTAACATGAACAATAGATTTCTGTTCTGAGAAACAAAAATACACTTTAGTAGAACTCTTTCCACACTGTTTAATGTCATAATGATTTATATCACCGTGCGTGACAGTCGGAGGAAAGCCGTACGGATACTGTGTGAGCGTCTCACTTGAGGGCCATTATTAATGTGATGAAATAGAGATCTAATCACTCGCTCTGCTGGATATATTACAGACGACCGTGTAAAAGAGAGAGAGAGAGACACCGCGAGCTCATAAAACTCCACCCACAGTGATGCTGAGAGATGTCGGAAGACATCACATCGACACACACACACACACACAGACAGACAGGATAGATAATAATAACAATGATAGTAATGAGAGAGAGACAGACAGAAAAGAGCAATATATTTGATAACTGTGTAAAAACATGATTAACCTTACCTGTGTAAATGAAGACAGACACATTATTTTGAGATCTATGAGACGCTATCATACTGTCTGAAATGATGTATGACCACCGAGCGGCAACCTTCCGGTCTCTCTCGTGAAACCAACATGGAAGTGATTTCAACTGCAGTTCATTGACTGGCCACTAGAGACATTCTGAGCCACTGAGTCAGGTGAAAAACAGAAGGTCAATCGCTCTGGAATTTTTACAGAGATTGTGTGTGGAAAAAACAGACTGCATTAAAATCGCAAAGTACATCTGAGAAACACAGATTTGTCTAACGACCCCCCGGTATACTAGTCCTGTCCCAATAGGGCTTAAAGTAAATTTTTCCCTCCATGACAACTGTGAGGAGGTGAATTGTTTTAAAACTCATTGTAGTGATGTAGGCGGGACGAGAGCCGGGATTCGAGGCCGGTGTGTGAGTGATAACGAGCACCAGCTTTACGTGCACCAGTTTTGTATCACAGAGGAGATTGTGGAGCATAAGAGGACGAGCGACCGGACCGTCAGTGAGAGAGGACCAGGCCTGGACTTTATGTTGTGTTTTATTGTTTGTTTGTTTACTTAATTAAAAGTATTTACATTCACCGTTTCCCGCCTCCTTCCGTCCTTTTATTGAACGTGTTACATTGGTGCCGAAACCCGAGAGGAAGGAGAGAAATGCTGTCGGAGAGCCCTCGCTGCCGAGGGTGATTGCGGTGCTGAGGATCACCCCTCTCTTGAGTCCGTCGCTCCATGTCCGTCCGGCTCCTGTTCTCTCTGCTGCCTCTACCCTCAGGCGCTGCGGCCGGCGAGACTGGCTCCGGGGGGGGGGGAGGGAGTAGAGCACAGTCTCGGGAGTATCCCCCGGCCTGAGAGGGGTGATGGGGGTATGTGGCGAGCAGGGCGGGACGAGAGCCATGAGGCAGGGCCGTTGGCTTGAGTGGGAATCAGCTGTGCGCCGCCTCCTTCTTTCCCTTTTATGGATTTGTGTTACACTCATCTGTTTAAATTATATAAAATTGTGCATAATTAAGGGCATGGACAGTTGAGTGACGTGGTTTTATGAACCAGGCACATCAGCTCCACCCACGTCCCGCCCGTTTCCCCAATTATTATCTGGGAGTGACGCGCTACGCACCCCACACGGCCGGGCGGAAGTGCTCGCCGGCAGCGTAAAGATCGTAAACAAAGGCGGGGGAAACGCGGAGGGCTAAGATCTAAACCAAAGCTAAAACCACACCGGCTCTCTTTACCCAGCATTTTCCTCGCTAATGTATGATCATTAGTGAACAAAATGGATGAGGTTCGACCATGCATCATCAACAGCAAAAGACTTTTGAACTGCAATGTCATAATCTTCACGGAAACATGGCTACACAGCGGCATACCGGACAACGCTATTGAGTTAGCGAGTTAGAACACACACCGGGCGGATAGGGCAGCAGAGGAATCCTGTAAGACAAGAGGAGGTGGAGTGTGCACTTACGTCAACAAAACTTGGTGAGGGAGACACTGCTCGGCTAACCTTGAGTTTCTCATGGTTAAATGTAGAGCGTTTTATCTGCCACAGGAATTCACTTCCACCATTATAACGGCAGCCTACATTCCACCGGATGCTGATGCCAAGCTTGCCATCAAAGAACTTCATGTAGCCATCAGTAAACAACAGACTGCTCACCCGGAGGCTGCATTTATTGTTGCGGAAGATTTTAATCACTCTAACTTAAAGACAGTGCCACACAAGAGGAAACAAAACTTTGGATCATGCCTATACAAACATGGCTGAAGCTTACGCCGCGACCCCCGTCCCCCATCTGGGTCAATCTGATTACCTTTCTCAGGCCACCAGTGGCTCTCACGCGGACTTAGACAGCTACACCTCCTCTGTATTGGACTACATCAATACCACCATTGATAGTGTCAGAATTCAGAAGCAGATCACCACGTACCTAAATCAGAAGCCATGGATGAACAAGGAAGTGCACGTCCTGTTTAAAGCATGCAACACTGCCTTCAGATCGGGTGATGCTCAGGCCTATAGTACTTCCAGGGCAAATCTGAAGAGTGGCATCAAAAAGGTCAAGCACTGCTACAAGTTGAAGCTAGATGAGCATTTTTCCAATTCTGACCCTCAACGCATTTGGCAGGGCATCCAGGCCATCAGTGACTACAAACCCAACCACTCCACCCCCATAGCCACAGATGCCGTCTTCCTAAACGAGCTTAATGACTTTAATGCTCGCTTTGAGAGAAACAATAAGGAAACCGCTACAAAGCTCACACCCTCAACTGACCACCCGATCATCACACTAAACTCCACAGAGGTTTACACTGCACTAAGCCGGATCAATGTGCGCAAGGCTGCTGGCCCAGACGGCATCCCTGGTCGCGTACTCAGGGCATGTGCGGAGCAGCTCACTGGGGTTTCCATGGATATCTTCAACCTGTCCCTCTTCCAAGCAGCAGTTCAAGCATGTTTTAAATCCACCTCCATTGGGCCCGTTCCGAAACATTCCAGTCCGAACGACCTAACCTAACCCTAACGTAACCCTGTAGCACTCACACCCATTGTTATGAAGTGCTTTGAGTGGCTGGTCCTGACACACCAAAAGGTCTCTCTACCATCCACACTGGACCGATACCAATTTGCCTACCGTAGCAATAGGTATAGATAGCACAGATGATGCAGTGTCCATGGCGCTGCACTCCGTGCTCACTCATCTGGACAATAAGGACACTTATGCATGCATGCTATTTGTACACTTCAGCTCTGCATTCAATACCGTCATCCCTTCCAAGCTAATTATCAAACTTGGAAACCTAGGCATTAACAACTAAACTTGCAACTGGATTTCTTGACGAACAGACCACAGCTTCCTAGGTCAGGCCACATCCATCACCCTCAACACTGGTGTACCACAGGGTTGTGTACTGAGCCCCTTTCTCTACTCCCTTTTCACACTCGACTGCAGGCCTGTGAACGGATCTAACATCAAGTTTGCAGACAATACAACAGTGATTGGTCTCATCAGCCAAAACGATGAGACTGCATACCGGGAGGAGGTCCGGCACCTGGCTACATGGTGCTCAGACAACAACCTGCTCCTTAATACCTCCAAGACAAAAGAGATCATCGTGGACATCAGGAAGGTGAAAGGAGGTGCACACGACCCCATCCACATTAATGGGATGGCTATTGAACGTGTTTCCAGTATTAAGTTCCTGGAGATCCATATTTCGGAGGACCTGTCCTGGCACCTCATGCCTGGTCAAGAAGGCTCACCAGCGTCTCTTCTTTCTGAGGACACTGAAGAAGTACCAACTGTCTTCAACTATCCTGGTGAACTTCTATCGCTGCACGATAGAGAGCATCCTGACCAACTGTGTCACAGTCTGGTACGGGAACTGTTCTGTTGCTGACCAAAAGGCACTGCAGCGGGTGGTAAAAACAGCCCAGCGCATCGCAGGGACTACACTTTCTCCCATTGAGGACATCCAGAAGAAACGCTGTCTGCGTCGAGGTCACAGCATTCTAAAGGACTCCTCTCACCCCGCTCATAGACTGTTTACTCTCCTGCCTTCCGGTAGGTGCTTCCGGTGCCTCCGGACAAGAACCAGCAGACTAGAACACAGCTTTTTTCCCAGAGCTGTTTCATTATTGAACTATGCCCCCTTAATGGCAAACTCGATATTTAACAGAAAAAACCCTAACCTAACCCTAACTTTATTAACTGCATTAACTCATATATTGCACCGTAACTTTAATAACCGCATTAACTCATCTATTGCACCGTAACCTCAATAGCTGTATAAATCATCCACTGCACTGTACCTTCAATAACTGCATTAACTCATCTATTGTACTGCAACTTTAATAGCTATTGTCTATAATTTATTCACTTGCACTAATGTTTAGTCTAAATTATTATCTGCTCATAGCCAACTGTATATATTGTTCAAATTACAAATCTACTGTAAATGTTTCATACACATTCCTAATGTAAAGTATTTTATTAGTCCATGCCCACTGTATAGTATTTTTCTAATAATGCATTCTGTATTTGTCACGAAACAGGAAGGAAGAACCCAAGCGCAGGCAGCGGTGAAGGGGTTAACAAAAGACTTGTCTAAATACAAGACAAAAACAAAACACCCACGCTGGGGAAAACACTAACAAGACTAAATATGAAACTGAAAACAAAACACTTCCCACAAGGGGGCAAACTAGACAATAACTAAAATAAACTCACGACACAACATCACACAGAGGATAACAGGACAAAGAACGAGGGAACTTGAAACATCAAACAAGGGATCTAGAAACATACGGACAAGGTAACTTTGAGCAACGGCTAGGAACAAAAACACGAGCTAGGAACCAACATGTACAAGTGTAACGACCAGGCACAAGACAATAGACATGAGGGCATTAAATAGGGAAACTAACAGAGGATAATTAACAAGTGACAGGTGTGGGTAATGAAACACTCAGGGGAAGCTAACGAGGAAACGAGAGGGGTGGGGCTAGAGACGAGACCGGAGAGAACGCATATTATGTCATGACTGACAATAATATGTTTCTCTCCACACACAACACGTGGCCCTGTCATGATCCTGCCACTAGACAAGAAAATCAAGACATGTGAAGGCAGAATCATGGCAATTTATGCACACTGTATATCTTGCAATTGCAAATTGCACTTCTGGTTAGACCTAAACTACATTTTGTTACACTGTACTTGTATTTGTGTAATGGCAATAAAGATTAATCTAATCTAATCTAAAAATGCTTAAATAAACAGCCGACAGAAACTCATCTGTACAAAGACACATGTATCTCAACAGGCAGCACAGGGAACACACGTACACATGTAGTGTAGAGTCTGAATGTACACAAGGTGGAGAAAAGCATGAATAAACCATCACACAATGGAAATGTGGTTGTTTTCTAAAGATTTCTGAGATCACCATACACATCTTTCTCTATTGAATTCCAGAATGAACCCTCTTCCACTACAGTTACTGCATAGCAACACCCCGGAAACCAGAACTGTGACATACCTTTACAAACACCTGTCTATATAAAACAATCCCACAATGACATCTGTCAGATTAAAGTGTTTAGACATGTTCTTCTGAATGACATAAGACTGACTCTCTCTGTCCGTCCGTCTGTCTAGCCAGAGATTAAATCTGTCTGAGGTCGTCTGATGATGTTCAGATCAGAAAACCACCCCAGAATGCTTTAGTTTATGATGTCAAAGACCCCCAAATATGATGATCTTTATGTGAAGGACCCTCATCCGAATATACACATCCAACAATTTCTGTACGTACAGTATAAAGAAACATGTATGATGAATAAGTGTGATATTTCTGAGGACCCCAGTTTAAAAAAACACCTGCTCTAGAGCATCTCTCTCTCAGACAGGGTTCTTAATGAAATCAGGACATTTCATAGTGTGTGTCTTAGGAAACAACATGATGTATACTGATGTCTATCAGTCAAACCCACGATCAGAGATTAAGATATTTCTCATGTCATGGTCTTCTGGCATTTGTTGGCGTCTCTCATTAGAGCGAGTGTGCGCTCAGTTAGCACCTCAACACCCGGCGGCTCGGCTTCAAACGCTCTTCTAATGGCACTGGTCTCACTCCATTAAACCCAGCGTCCGCTCCAGTGAGTGCAAAAACACCTCCACGTTACTCAGGAATACAAACAGCCGGACGCACGGCCGTTCATTCTGATGCGCATCCGTGTGCCTCATTAGTTCAACACATATTTATGTTTCAGATCACCTCCTAAAGTGTCAGACAGATACAAGCTGTGTTAAAACCCAAAACAAAGGGAAGTGTTGGTGTTTGAGAGATCTCGTGACCGTCTCACGGCTCGTTGCGGTTCATGTGTGAGATGATTCACTTAGCGTGTGATGTGAACACCTGCTGCTCTTACAATGAATAGGGATGGGTATCGTTAAGGTTTTAACGGTATTACTACTTTTATCGATATCACTTATCGATCCGGTACTTTAACGGTACTCTTATCAGTACTTTTTGTTGTGTTTTTTTATGAAAGACAAAAGTAAAGCTGGAGTTGTTTTCACTATTTAAAACATTCTTTACTGACCTAACATATCTTATTTCATCACTACGAATTCATTTTTAGGTAAGCTCTGCTTTATAATTTCTTAAGCATAATTTATTATTATTCATCCATTTTTAATGCAGTACTGTGAAAGCATTTTTAATGTTTAAGATTTATTTAGGCTACTGTTGATTTAAATGTAGGCAATTTTTTATGTGATGTGTGTTTATTAAATTTTTACATACTAATTTAAAGAAACCTTATGCAATGTTTGTGTCTGTGTTATTTAGGAAGACTGCTAGGCTAGCATACGTACCTGAGGACGTGGATGATGAACTATTAGCTAGGCAGTCGAAAACTTTGCATTTTTCTGTGTGCACATAATGCACATTAGAAATATGTTTTGCCAGATTACTTGTGTTTCCGCTCTTACAAGCAAAAATCTTGTTGCACTTGTTGCAACGAGCACTGTCCGCATCCACTCGAGTGAAATGTAACCAGACTTTAGACCGTTTGATTCTCTTCGCCATCGTCACTCTATTAAGCGCGAGCTTTCGTGTTATGTGCTTGCACGCTCTCGTGTTGTGTGCGAATAACGATAATGCAGGTAAATGTCTTATTATTATCGCAAATTAGAAATGGTTTGTCAGTGAAAATATGCTAGCTAACATTTATTTAGCAATAATAAATAGGAAATGTTTTTCTTAAGTTCTCCAGTACCGACAGCAGAACCGTTAACGTCAGAGTTTATCGATACTTCGGTCTTTCATAATTTAACCCCGGAACCGATAAAGTAACGGGTTGCGGTACCCATCCCTAACAATCAATGGATCATATTACAGACTTTCTACCTAACAATGAAGACACTTTACTGTCCTCAAAAATCCTGTCATCATGTACTTCAAAAAATACTAGCAATTTTTCTGCATTAAATTAATTTAATTGAACATGAATTGGATCCATTTAACATTTTAAGAGATTCACAAGTTACAAAAAAAAATTGAAACGTGATTTTTTGCTATTCAATGTTTATTTCAATAACACTAACTCATATTTGACTTAACATTAAACATTTCTTTAATAAACTTAAATAAAGTCTGTGCATTTGCTATGTGATTATTTTGCTCAGAGAAAACCGTTGGATTATTCAGACATGCAACTCAAAAGGCCCGGCTGTCTTCAATGCCCGGATGATATGGACCAATCAGAGCATGCCTCGCTTCAGCAATGTCAACCGGTGATGCAGAAATAGACGTTAGATAGTTTGCACGTGAGGAGACGCGAAGTTCGACGGCTGTACTCTAATCCAGACTTTATTGGGTTACAGTGAATGTGAAGTAAGTAATGGATGTTCCTATCTCTCGTTACTATGTAGAAAGTGCACTATTGTTCTTGTGCTGTTCATGTTAACCAATAAGGCTAGCTCTGTTGATATAACATGCTCGATTCTGTACATTCCGAAATGCTTTTTGCTGTAAGATGTTTATATTTAAACTGTTAGTATTAACTATCCGCATTATTATTGGACACGTGTGTTATGTAACAACGCTCTGTATCGTTTACACTGGAATCCATGTTTAGTCCGGAAAGTTGCCGCTATACCACATTTGCATGTTGGTAGGGCCCCCTTGCGGACATTTAGAGGATAATTACCTAATATATTGAATTAGCACTGTTATATGGTAATTGGGTTACTGTTCAGTGTTTAAGATATGTTTAAGGTGAAAACGTTATATAGCCATGTGATTAAGTTTGTTCTTGGTTTAACTTGTTCCAGAAAAACCACATCTGTATATCCACCAAGCTCTTCAGTAAAGATGACATCTTCTAAACCTTTGTCGAGTGGTTAATTCTGATCTCAGTTCTTACCGACTGCCTACCGTGTTTCATACATTCTAATTTAATCAACATCTCATTTTCAGTAAATGAATAAACCATCGGTATCTGCCTTATTCATGCTACTACCAATATGCCGATGGTGTTAAAGGAATCCAAAACCAGAAGACATTTTGAGAAATGTCTTAATGGAAGTTGTTGGAGCCATTTTATTGTATTGTCAATAAAATGTATGTTTGTAACACTAGAGGGCATATGAGTATATTTAAGCCAAGTGCTGATGAATTACAGGTGGCGCAATGGAAGGTCAAACAAACTTTTTGACCGTGCCGTGTTGAGTGTGCAGCGTAATCTGCTGGACTGTGCTCGTGCCCGTTAACAGTATTTATTTAAAATTGAATTTATGTTCATTAAATAGAAGAAATCGAAGTAAAGTTTGAAACCTTTTTTTTTTTTAATTTTTGCTATATGCAATGCCAAAGGACAATAAATGGATTGGCATATCCGACTTTATTCCAATGGTATGGACAATGATTCTATTTATTCAAGGCAAAGCATGCGTCAAAACCAGACGTCTAGTCCCATCTGCGTCCCTACAATAAGTCAAAAAGTTTGACCGAAGGAGCCTGGGTGAACTTTCACATCGACAGCCAAAGGGGATCTAACTACAGGAAAAGTCAACTGATCTGATGTTGGTTGATGCTCATTCATGACCGTTTCCTTTGATGGATTTAAGGTGCATTATTGCTTTGATTGATTGCGGATTTCAAAAGACTAAAAACCCGCAAGTAGAAAGAGGATACAGCACACACGAACGCCAACGTTTCTAGCCTTCAGCGTTTACGGAACTGCAGGTATGAAAAGCGCTTTCACTTGAACATGAGTATGGCCATATACAAACAGTGTGTACACAAAACAAACAAACAAACAAACAAAATCCAATGCATTGGTGGTTAAAAAAGGGTGTTTGTGAAACCAAAACTGTTTATCATTTGAAATTATTGTTTACGATGTCTGAGGTGATGTGTATGATGTAAATATGCAGTGAGTATTTAACGGATTAAAATGAGTTTCATGATTCTGAAACCAAGCATTATGAGGCTCAAACTCAGAAACCAGAGAGTAAAAATTTTGAACCAGCTGTACGAAAACGAGAAACAAAGCTTACTGAAAAAGGGTTTATGGCAAAACTCGATATTTAACAGAAACAAAGAAAGTCAAAATTTGACAAAGCATCCCAACATCCATCCATCCATCCATTTTCTTCCGCTTATCCGGGGCCGGGTCGCGGGGGCAGTAGTCTAAGCAGAGATGCCCAGACATCCCTCACCCTAGACACTTCCTCTAGACACCGAGGCATTCCCAGGCCAGCCGGGAGACATAGTCCCACCAGCGTGTCCTAGGTCTTCCCCGGGGTCTCCTCCCGGTCGGACGGGCCTGGAATACCTTCCGGGGAAGGCGTCCGGTAGGCATCCGGAACAGATGCCCAAGCCACCTCAACTGACCCCTCTCGATGTGGAGGAGCAGAGGCTCTACTCCGAGCACCACCCGGGTGACCGAGCTTCTCACCCTATCTCTAAGGGATCGCCGAGCCACCCTGCGGAGGAAGCTCATTTCGGCCGCCTGTATCCGGGATCTTGTCCTTTCGGTCATGACCCAAAGCTCATGGCCATAGGTGAGAGTAGGAACGTAGATTGACCGGTAAATTACGAGCTTCGCCTTGCAGCTCAGCTCTTTCTTTACCACGACAGACCGGTACATCGACTGCATTACTGCAGAAGCTGCACCGATCCGTCTGTCAATCTCCCGTTCCATCCTTCCGTCACTCGTGAACAAGACCCCAAGATACTTAGACTCCTCCACTTGAGGCAGGAACGTCTGCCGACAGATGGGGTTCGCCCCTGCGAACCTATCATCTTCTGACTACTTTGAAAAGGCCAATGAAATTGGCGAATTAAATTTGCATGCCGGGCTCCTCCCCCGGATATCCGGGTATAAAAGGGGAGCCGGTGTGCTCATTCATTCACCTTTTGTGCTGAGGAGCCTGAGAGGATCTCACGATCGCTGCAGCGGACGGCTAATGTTGTGGCATGAGGGACACAACGTCTCGTTCCCTCCATCAGGGAACAGAGGTTACATACGTAACCGAGACGTTCCCTTTCTGTCGGTCTCTCGACGTTGTGTCGAACCGACAGATGGGGTTCCTATTGAAAACGCCACAGCACTAAGCCGCGTCACAATCTCTAGCGAAGCGACGTTGACCGGCCTGGGCGAGCCACACGTGAGCGCTATCGCGAAATTTGTAACCTTCCAGTGGGCAGACAGGGGCTCCCAGAGCTTTTGTTAAAGATGAGTAGCCCCTGCCCTCGGCCACCACAGACGGAGGCCTTGTTCTCTAAACGAGAAGCCGTCCGGTACCGTAGGGCTACTGGGTAAGCGCTGTTCCCTCAATGTGGACGTGCTCTACGGAGACCACTTCCCACCATAGGGGGGAATACAGTGGAGACACCAACATGGTCTCACCAAATAGGGGAGAACTCATGGGAGGTATGTGCGGAATGCCGCAAGGTGGATGTCCACCTGGGTGAGGTCATGGGTTGCCACGCGGGGAACCATCTCATGACGACATCTCAGACGGAACCACCCTAGTGTGGGGTTTCTACGTGTGGGGCACTAGGTCCGGTTAGTGCTATATGTAATAACTCAGCTTGATACCCGGCCATAGGCGGCAGGGCTGCTCTGCCGAGCCCGCCGCCCTGAGTGCTTATTGATGGATGGACGGACTGCCTATTCTTCACCCTTGGGGAAAGAAGGGAGGCAGCCCATAGCGCACTGATCCACCTAAGAAGGGGAATGGCGCTATGTGCAGGCGTACGCCCTACGACCGCTGGTCTCACCTGTTGGCAAGACTCGAGCTGCCGGTTCCCCACGGAGGTTGCAAGCCTCTGCGAGGTATAGCGTAGCCCAACCCCCATCTCTACAGATGTCTGCCAGAGAAGCGCACTGAGCCGATGCCCACAAGGAGGCCACACCCCGAGCGGAATGTACCGTCACTCAAATGGGCACGGGCTAGGATCGGCACGCCGTAGTGACGGCGTGTGCGATCCAGCGCGACAACTCTCCTCCGAGACAGCACTCCCGTTGCTGACCTCCATAACAGACAAGAGCTGCTCAGGGCCTTGAAGCCCTCCGTGTGGTTCGAGTAGAGGCGCAATGCGCTTACTGGACACCCCACGTACAGGTTGGGTCTTTCTCCCGGTGTGGGAGCGCCTGCAAGTTCACCACCTAGTTCCCACAGGGGGGCGGCGGATCACGTGAGAGTCACCGGGCCTGAATTTTGGCAATCGGTGGACACGGAATGCTTGCAGATGCCTCACCCTCTGGATGGACTCGAGCCCCAGCAGGAGAGCCACCCCCCTCACTACGAGGAAGGGGGCTCTCCGCAGGGCCCGAAAAAAGGGGACCCAAAGGTCCACCTTAAGGCCCCAAGAGGGTATGGGGCGCAGATGAGGCCTTAGCCCCTCGCGCCGTAGAGGAACCTAATAATCAGGTCATGCCGCCCCAGAGGCTCACCAGCAACTGTTACGTGATAACCGCGACAGCGGGTACCCACGCTCCAATGTGGAAGGGGAGATTACTCCCCAGCCTCTCCTGCAATAGGACAGCACGTTCCTGAGTGAGCAATTCCGCGGGTCTTCTCCTCGAGAAGAGCAACAGGACGAGAAGGGGCGCCACTTAAAGGCATCCAGCCTTGTGGGCATGGCCCTTGCCTGAGTGATAGTCTCCACCACTGTGGGGGGTAGATCATCCAGGAACTCCTCGTCCCATCCAGGAGCCAGACCCAAAGGCAAGGCAAGTTTATTTGTATAGCACATTTCATACACAATGGCAATTCAAAGTGCTTTACATAGAAGAAATTAAAAATATCCATTTGATAAAACAGTTAAGAAATAAGAAAAATAAAAGTAACCAGTTAAGAATAAAAAATTTAATTACAAAGTTTAGAGCAAATAAGAAAAATAAAAATTAACCAGTTAAGAATGAAAATAACAGAAAATATAGTTTAGAACAGATAATAAATAAAATAAAGTACAGCACAAACAGTCGGACGGTCAGAGGCACAGTGGCACATTAATCAAATGCAAAGTTAAACAGATGTGTTTTGAGTCTGGATTTGAATGTGGCTACTGTGGGAGCACATCTGATCTCTTTTGGAAGCTGGTTCCAGCTGCGGCTCGCATAATAGCTAAATGCAGACTCTCCTTGCTTGGAGAGAACCCTTGGTAATTCTAGCTGATGCAATCCTAATGACCTGAGTGTTCTTTTGGGTCTATATTCAATGAACATATCTGCAATGTATTTAGGTCCCAGGCCATTGAACGATTTATATACCAGTAATAAAACTTTAAAATCTATCCTATATGTAACTGGTAGCCAGTGTAAAGACCTGAGGACTGGTGTAATATGATCATATTTTCTGGTTCTGCTCAGAATCCTTGCCGCAGCGTTCTGTATGAGCTGCATCTGTCTTATGGTCTTTTTGGGGAGGCCAGTAAGGAGTCCATTACAATAATCCACCCTGCTGGTGATGAAAGCATGCATTAGTTTCTCTAAGTCTTGACTGGAAACAAAGCATCTAATTCTTGCAATATTTTTCAGATGATAGTATGCTGATTTAGTTATTGCTTTGACATGACTACTGAAGCTAAGGTCTGACTCTAGAGACACACCGAGATTCCTGACTTGATTTTTTGTTGTTTGACCTTTAGAGTGAAGGTACGCGTTCACCTTGAGAACTTCATCTTTATTTCCAAACGCAATGACTTCAGTTTTATCTTTGTTTAACTGAAGAAAGTTTTGGCACATCCAACTATTTATTTCATCAATGCATTTGAGCAGGGAGTCAATGGGGCTGTAATCGTTAGGCGATAGGGCTAAGTATATCTGTGTGTCGTCTGCATAGCTGTGGTAAGCAATTTGGTTATTTCTCATTATTTGGCTCATTGGGAGCATGTACAGGTTGAATAGGAGAGGCGCAATAATTGAGCCTTGGGGGACTCCGCATGTCATGGATGTCCACTCAGACTTATGGTCACCTATACTCGCATAATAACCTCTTGCTTCTAGGTATGACCTGAACCATTTTAGGACTATCCCAGAAAGCCCCACCCAGTTTTCCAGCCTGTCTATAAGTATGTTGTGATCGACCGTGTCAAATGCAGCACTGAGGTCGAGTAGGACCAGCACGGATAATTTGCCTGAATCAGTACTTAAGCGAATGTCGTTTACTATCTTAATGAGCGCTGTCTCTGTGCTGTGATGCGGGCGGAACCCAGATTGAAAATTGTCAAAGTATCCGTTTGAGCTTAAGAATTTGTTCAGCTGGTTGAAGACAACTTTTTCAATTATCTTACCTATGAAGGGAAGATTTGAGATCGGTCTATAGTTGTTTAATATGGTCTTATCCAGATTGCTCTTTTTCAGGAGGGGTTTGACAACAGCAGTTTTCATGGAGTTTGGGAAACTTCCAGAGAGAAGTGAGGCATTTACCACATCTAGGAGATCTGCTTTAAAACAGTTTAACACACTTTTGAAAAAAGATGTGGGAAGTGCGTCAAGGGCGCAGGTTGATGTTTTAAGGTGTTGAACGGTTTCTTCCAAATTTTTGCCATCAATTTCTTCAAAATCAGACATTGTAACTACTTTCTCAGGTTGTGGTGTCCGGCTCGAATGCCACAACGTGCCCATCCCCTGCGAGTAGGCCCTTCACCAGGGGATTTGGCCAGGGGGAGTTGTCGTCAGGAGTATTAGCTCCGAGGACCAAGTGTAGTTGGGCCCGTAAGGCGCAACTAGCAGCACTTGATACTCCCTTCCCAGACCTTGCACAGGACCTGCGCAATGAAGCTCACTGGGGGGAAGCGTACTTCCGCTTGTCCCGCGGCCAGGTGCGCGCTAGGGCCTCCGTGTCGAGGGGGGCCTCGTCCAGGGAGTGCCCAGCGGTACTGGGTGGTGTTCAGGGAGGCAACAGGTCCACCTGTGCCCGCCCAAACCACACCCAAGCCGGCCCGCAGGGGTGGAGTCGTCACTTCCCACGAGGTGTCAACTGACGAGAGGGCGCTTGGCTGTCTGGTTCAGGACACCCGGTGGGCGTGTGACATGCAGGGGCTTTGCCACCTGCTGTCTCCACCAGTGGTGGAGTCGTCACTTCCCACGAGGTGTCAACTGACGAGAGAGCGCTTGGCTGTCTGGTTCAGGACACCCGGTGGGCGTGTGAAATGCAGGGGCTTTGCCACCTGCTGTCTCCACAGGAGGAGGCGTTTGGGCGAGTTGCGATGACTGCAGCGAGCGAATGCCACCCTGAGGTTTAGTACGCTATGCTGGTCGTGCTGTCCGGGCCAGTATGCTGGCTCTGCACGAGAGGCCGGAGCCTCATCAGTTCAAGCAGGACAGCTAGCAACTTGAGGGCAGTGATGTGCCAACGCAGGCGGGGGCCCGTCCAGCGACCCGACACTGCGCGCCCGTTGCACACCGCACCCGCACCCCGTAGGGAGCCGTCTGTCGTTACCACGACCGGCCTCAAGACCTGCCCGGGGTTAGGATGCGACGGCAGCAGGCGTAATGACGATACGCCTACTGCCAGTGCGCCACGCTCTCCAGGGAACTCATCTCTGTAGTCAGTGCTGTCTCGCTCCCATGTGCGTCAACCCGAGGGGGACAGGCCACCCCCGAGGACACCGTGCCCAGGAGCCTCTGAAACTGATTTCAGGGGACCGCCGGCTGCTGCCTGAAAGTTCAAGTAGCTCATCACTGACTGTGCGTGCTCGAGAGCAAGCATGCCGTCATGGAGACAGTGTTGAGTTCTCTACCAGGAAAAGGGGAGCTCTGCACCAGGGAGAGCTGCTCTTTTTCCCGGCTGACCCGTTACTGACATGCCAGCCCCTCGACAGTGCCGAGGGGACTGGACATGAGAGAATGCGGTCAGTTGTCATGAACCACTCCTGGCGTCTGACAGACACCAGGACGCGCTTCTGCGCCTCCTGAACGGCACCCTTGCAAGGTGCTGCTCAAGGTATGCAGCAACCCCTGGTTTTGGGGATGATGAAGTGCGGCTGTAGAAGCCACTGGACATCTCGGCCGAGGGGACGGTTCGATCACCTTCCCCAGAGGGGTGGCAGCCCCGGCCTGGAGCACGGGAACATCCCTGCCTCTGCTGAGGTAAGAGGATGCCCGAAGTCTGGCGGAGGACTGGCGAACTGGATCGAATGCCGAGACGGACCACACTCCCAGTCACCGTGATGGTTTGAAATGCTAACCAAGCACCCAGGGACCTCACAGGGGGGCTACGATCTGCTTCATCAACCCGCGGGGGTTGGTTCAATGACTAGCAGTGCTGGTCCCACCCGGGGGGAACAGCTCCGCTAAATCACCTGCCAGGCGATGGCGCAGCTCGACGCACCGTCGAAGCGAGAGTGCTGAGGGCTGCTTTATACTCGCCATTGCGTGCCGCCACGACGCAACGTCGAGTTGCCGAACACCATCTTTCAGAGGGTGAGAGCGGCTGCAAGTGGGACCCAGAGAGAGACCTCTCCTTGTGAGAAGGCGGGCACTAGGCCCCCGGAGGGGCCCAGAAGGTGTTGGGACGCGGCAGGGACCGCCCCAGTCCGACCATCCAGCGACCAAGGCTGGGTCGGGCCCGATGGTTCAATCTCTCTAGGTGATCCTTTTCTCGACGTCTTCCTCCGGGGGGCCACCTGCAGGGGCACCAGAACCGGAGTCAACGCTGGAGAGGGCCGGGGCTGCTGGGGGCAGACCACGTGCGAGACCTCGACGGCCGAAAGGCGGCCAGGTCACAGCAGGCCGGTCTGTTTCTACACTGTCAAAAGGCTGCTGGAGCAGTCCTTGACAGCGCCACCAATCAGCCGACCTTGCGAGAGGGGAGTCGGGAAAGTGGCCTTTCTCGACATCGCCCACCTGCGCAAGATTGAGTCCGAGGCGTCTTTCCGGGCCACTGATGTGGAATTCGTCCGACCCAGCCTGCGCTGCCACCGTGGTCCCCGGAGGGCCAGTCGGCGGCGGCACTACTTGGGTCGGTCTTACCCCATGGGGCTCTCTTTAGCGCCCTGGCCTGCAAGATGGCCATGGCGTAAGAGTGGTGGCAGCTTGGCCCACGGCACTGCCAGCCTCAACACCAGAGATGTAGAGACCTTACATGCCCTGGACGGTGAGTCTAGGTCAAGCTCCCCAGGTGGCCGCCGTCTGCGGACGGATACATGCTCCATCCAGGGTGCATTGACATAGTCCCTAGCTGCCTCCCCGCCCCGAGGGAAGAGAGGGCGATAGAGTCAGCTAGACGGAAGCGCGCCGAAGGGGGCGCTCCAGGTCTTACTGAACTCCTTATGCAGCTCGGTAAACCTTGGCACTTGTGCCGGGCACGGCTTGGAGTCGCGCCCGGGCCCAATGTGCGAAGTACCCAGCCGCGAGCGCCAGGGCTGCGGCGCACCACAATCCGACACTCACGACGGTCCGAGCAAGCATGGCTGAGATCTTGACGTCTGCTCTCACCTGTGCTCGACCTCCCGAGGGAGGGAGCTTCAGGGAATCGCCAGAGTCTGATGCCAGCAGGTCGCGCTCCGATGTTGCAAGAGACACCTCATCTCCACTGCTCGTGTCCGAGCGCGTGGCTGAGGAATAAGATGGCTTAGGACCATCCTTGGGGAACTGCTAAACAAGCGAGACGGGTCGCGAGCGGTCCGCGAGCCGGCCGGCTGACGGATTAACGCTCACGATAATCCCCACATCACCCTCGCTGCTCGCCGCCACTGACGGCAGGGCCGTAGCCGCTGCGGTCACAGAACGGGAAGCAAACGAGGTGTAGGCTTGATCTTGACAGAACATAGCCACCGTGACGCAACGTCTGAATAGCCATCCGCCCGCAGTGCGGGCAGGACGAATCCACGAGGCTGCCATAGTGGTCGGACCCCCGAACACCTGCGTCAACCACCGTGTCAGTCCCCATCCTCGATGAGTGTACTGCACCCAAGAGATCAGCGGGCAATGCCACGCTGAGGAAATTGCTCTTTTAGAAAAACACCTCTGGAACTGCCAGAACGCCCAGGGGAATCTCCGCTGCACCGCGTCGTAGAATTCGGCAATTCGAAGAATGTCATCAGATGCGAAGGCTCCGAAGAACAAAAGGTGACTGAATGAGCGCACCGGCTCCCCTTTTATACCCGGATATCCGGGGGCGGAGCCCGGCATGCAAATTTCATTCGCCAATTTCATTGGCCTTTTCAAAATAGTCAGAAGATGATAGGTTTTCAGAAGCGAACCCCATCTGTCGGTTCCACACAACATCGAGAGACCGACAGAAAGGGAACACTCCACCAACCTGAAGTGTGCAAGCCTCCCAAGAAAAAGACTATACAAGAGCTTATGATATAAAAGAATATGAAAATGAGGTCAAAGGTATGTTTGAAAAGTTTACATCACAATGCAAAGAAGCAAAAAAAGCACATGAGTCTTTGATTGTTTTATTGCCAGACGAAGAGAAGGAAAGGCATGAAACCTGGTTTAAAGTGAAGGAAAGTGATCTTGCTGCTGACGAAATTGAACCCAAAGATAGTGTTTCGATGGAGAAACAAGCATCAGCAGTCTCACTTCAAGCCACAAATGTAGCCACCACAGTTCACGCTCCAGCAAATCTAATGCCTCTGTGCAACTTGCACCCATTCAACTTGAAGCGGAAAAAGCCGCTCTTGTCGCTCACGCAGAGTCTTTAAAAGCAAAGCATGATATTGAGCAAAAATTTGAAATGTTACAGAAGTATAAAGAACAAATGGATATTGATACAAAAATCGCAGCCTCCAATGCAACGCTATCTGTGCTCAGGAATTTTGAATACCGAGCAGACAGTATCGCAGTGGATGGAATGGAATCATATGTCAACAAACAAGCCAAATCAGCAACTGCATCTCTTTACCCAGAAATTGAGACACAGCCAAGGAATACTTTGAGAAGCAACACAGATGCCATCTCACAATCTGCATCATCGCATCATGTTCAACAACACGCATCTTCGTGGCCAAGGTAAGTGGCTTCTGTAGATGATGGAAGGTTTGGTTTAGCACAGAATGTGCTTCAAAAACATCATACAGCAGCAAAAGTCTCAACAATTGCCACCACGTGACCTTCCAGTGTTTCCAGGGGATCCATTGCAATTAAGTTTGTTCACCAAAGCTTTTAAACATTGTGTGGAGGAAAAAAAAACTACTTAAACAGCAGTTTGGAGAAGATAATTTTGTATCTGCTGCATATATGGAGAAGGAGCTCGGATGGCCCATGATCAGGTATGAAGATATCACAGCTCTTCAAGAATATGTACTATTTTTACGTGAGTGTTGCAATGCAATTTAAAAATGGAGAACAACAGCATGTGATATCATGGAAAGACAGAAACGAAGACCTAAATTTTATGATGTAACTCCACCACCTGTTTGTTCTGAAAACAAAGTCATTGTTTGGAGCAATGTAAAAAGTTTGAAAGAAAGAAACATAGGGAAAAGGGCAACTTTATAAAGGAAAAAGCTGTCTGTTTTGGTTGCTTACATGTTGGACACATGAGCAAAGAGAGCAAAAGGAGCTTGACTTAAAAAGTGTGCAACCAAAAACATCCCAGTGTTCTTCACATTCAATTCAAGGAACTCGAAGTTGATAAAGCTGTCAACACAAACAATGAACCATATGTAGGAGCAACTATAAACAACACGCTTGTATCTGGCCAAACATGTGGGGCCGAGGTAGCAACGGTATATTAAGTCTGCAATGGGCATCTACATTGTTCAGACCTATGCTTTTTTGGACACAGGCAGTACCTCTACTTTTTGTTCAGAAAGTTTGATGAAAAAGCTTCAACTGAATGGACGAAAGACAAAAATTGGTTTACATGTTCATTATTAATATATAGTTAAATATAAGATAACCATTGAAGATCTGACAGAACAACTGAACATCTACAGAACAAAACTAAAGAAAGTAATATCAGACATTAAATCATATATTAAAGTAAAATCTAACACCCTAAAGAAATACACACATCCGCTGAAAAGAGAAACATGATGCTGTTAAGTTTTGTTGTGTCTAGAATTGGGAAAAATGTAAAGCTGTTGGTTCGAATGCTTGATTTTGATTGGCCAGTCGCCACATGTGTTATTCCCAGATAACAACCTCTCAGAACTAATAACACACACTTACATGGATGCAGCATATCATTTTGACAGTTTTTTTGACAATTTAAACAATTTAAATGTCATGACATTATATTTACAAATGATTAAACCATATTGCCTGTTTGTGAGGCAATTTGTCTGTTGTGTGTCGCTTCTCAAACTAAACGCCTTTACCTCACATTTCATGTCCATTTTTATCTCATGTGGCCAGTAGTCGTGTAATAAGAGAGATAATGTACAAGCAGCCGTCTGTTATCATGAAATAAACCCCTTCAGTGAGACACAAGACCCTCCGCTTCATGTCCTGATCACACTGAAGGGATTATTCTGACATAACAACCGGCTGTCTGTACATTATCACTTACATATTGAACTTTACTGTTGTCAACAGTGTTATTGTGATGTTTTGTCCTCCTGAAAGGAAGCAAATATAAAGGCAGATGTACAGTAGCTGATGTAATAACAGATATGCAGGTGTTAAACTAAATTGATGAATCATTTAAATTATTGCCAAACAATAAGAATGACAACAGAGCAGAAGAATCCAACTCTGTGCATTCTGGACATCAACACTCCAGCATTTAAACATACAACACACAACA
>CM074076.1:269438-276938 GCA_037178815.1 Barbatula barbatula | reverse complement strand
GCTTGTGTATGGTGAAAATGATGATGGACGTGCAGCGTATGTGTGTGCAGTGAGTGTGTGTTTAAGTGCCGCAGAGCCAGTGTGTGTGTGTGTGTACAGTAAGTGTGTGTTTAACTGCTGAAGGGCCAGTGTGTGTGTGTAGAGTGAGTGTGTGTTTAACTGCCGCAGAGCCAGTGTGTGTGTGTGTACAGTGAGTGTGTGCTTAACTGCCGCAGAGCCAGTGTGTGTGTGTGTGTGTACAGTGAGTGTGTGTTTAACTGCTCAAGGGCCAGTGTGTGTGTGTACAGTGAGTGTGTGTTTAAGTGCCGCAGAGCCAGTGTGTGTGTGTGTACAGTGAGTGTGTGCTTAACTGCCGCAGAGCCAGTGTGTGTGTGTGTGTGTACAGTGAGTGTGTGTTTAACTGCTCAAGGGCCAGTGTGTGTGTGTGTACAGTGAGTGTGTGTTTAAGTGCCGCAGAGCCAGTGTGTGTGTGTACAGTGAGTGTGTGCTTAACTGCCGCAGAGCCAGTGTGTGTGTGTGTGTACAGTGAGTGTGTGTTTAACTGCTCAAGGGCCAGTGTGTGTGTGTACAGTGAGTGTGTGTTTAAGTGCCGCAGAGCCAGTGTGTGTGTGTGTACAGTGAGTGTGTGCTTAACTGCCGCAGAGCCAGTGTGTGTGTGTGTGTAAAGCAAGTGTGTGCTTAACTGCTGAAGGGCCAGCGTGTGTGGGTACAGTGAGTCTGTGTTAAACTGCTGTAGAGCCAGTGTGTGTGTGTGTGTGTGTAGTGTGCGTACAGTGAGTCTGTGTTTAACTGCCCCGGAGCCAGTGTGTGTGTGTGTAGAGTGAGTGTGTGTTTAACTGCCGCAGAGCCAGTGTGTGTGTGTGTGTGTGTGTGTGTGTAGTGTGCGTACAGTGAGTCTGTGTTTAACTGCCCCGGAGCCAGTGTGTGTGTGTGTGTATGTAGAGTGAGTGTGTGTTTAACTGCCCCAGAGCCAGTGTGTGTGTGTGTGTGTGTGTGTGTGTAGAGTGAGTGTGTGTTTAACTGCCGCAGAGCCAGTGTGTGTGTGTGTGTGTGTGTAGTGTGCGTAGAGTGAGTCTGTGTTTAACTGCCCCGGAGCCAGTGTGTGTGTGTGTGTGTGTGTACAGTGAGTCTGTGTTTAACTGCCCCAGAGCCAGTGTGTGTGTGTGTGTGTGTGTGTGTGTGTGTACAGTGAGTCTGTGTTTAACTGCCCCAGAGCCAGTGTGTGTGTGTGTTTGTGTGTGTGTGTGTGTGTAGAGTGAGTGTGTGTTTAACTGCCGCAGAGCCAGTGTTTGTGTGTGTGTGTGTTTAGTGTGGGTACAGTGAGTCTGTGTTTAACTGCCCCGGAGCCAGTGTGTGTGTGTGTGTGTGTGTGTGTGTGTACAGTGAGTCTTTGTTTAACACTCCCAGAGCCAGTGTGTGTGTGTGTGTGTGTGTACAGTAAGTCTGTGTTTAACTGCCCCAGAGCCAGTGTGTGTGTGTGTGTGTGTGTAGAGTGAGTGTGTGTTTAACTGCCGCAGAGCCAGTGTGTGTGTGTGTGTGTGTGTGTAGTGTGCGTACAGTGAGTCTGTGTTTAACTGCCCCGGAGCCAGTGTGTGTGTGTGTGTGTGTGTGTGTGTGTGTGTGTGTACAGTGAGTCTGTGTTTAACTGCTCCAGAGCCAGTGTGTGTGTGTGTGTGTGTGTGTGTACAGTGAGTGTGTATTTAACTGCTGCAGAGCCAGGTGTGTGTGTGTGTGTGTGTGTAGAGTGAGTGTGTGTTTAACTGCCGAAGAGCCAGTGTGTGTGTGTGTGTGTGTGTGTGAGAGTGAGTGTGTGTTTAACTGCCGAAGAGCCAGTGTGTGTGTGTGTGTGGGTGTGGGTACAGTGAGTCCTTGTTTAACTGCCCAAGAGCCAGTGTGTGTGTGTGTGTGTGTGTGTGTACAGTGAGTGTGTATTTAACTGCTGCAGAGCCAGTGTGTGTGTGTGTGTGTGTGTGTGTGTGTGTGTGTGTAGAGTGAGTCTGTGTTTAAGTGCCCCAGAGCCAGTGTGTGTGTGTGTGTGTAGTACAGTGAGTGTGTGTTTAACGCCCCAGAGGTGTGTGTGTGTGTGTGTGTGTGTGTAGAGTGAGTGTGTGTTTAACTGCCGCAGAGCCAGTGTGTGTGTGTGTGTGTGTGGTGTGTGTGTGTGTGTGTGTGTACAGTGAGTCTGTGTTTAACTGCTCCAGAGCCAGTGTGTGTGTGTGTGTGTGTGTACAGGAGTGTGTATTTAACTGACTGCAGAGCCAGGTGTGTGTGTGTGTGTGTGTGTAGAGTGAGTGTGTGTTTAACTGCCGCAGAGCCAGTGTGTGTGTGTGTGTGTGTGTGTAGTGTGCGTACAGTGAGTCTGTGTTTAACTGCCCCGGAGCCAGGTGTGTGTGTGTGTGTGTGTGTGTGTGTGTGTGTACAGTGAGTCTGTGTTTAACTGCTCCAGAGCCAGTGTGTGTGTGTGTGTGAGTGTGTGGTGTGTATTTAACTGCTGCAGAGCCAGTGTGTGTGTGTGTGTGTGTGTAGAGTGAGTGTGTGTTTAACTGCCGAAGAGCCAGTGTGTGTGTGTGTGTGTGTGTGTGTGTGTGTGTGTGTGTGTGTGTGTGAGTAGAGGAGTGTGTGTTTAACTGCCGAAGAGCCAGTGTGTGTGTGTGTGTGTGTGTACAGTGAGTCCGTGTTTAACTGCCCCAGAGCCAGTGTGTGTGTGTGTGTGTGTGTGTGTGTACAGTGAGTGTGTATTTAACTGCTGCAGAGCCAGTGTGTGTGTGTGTGTGTGTGTGTGTGTGTGTGTGTAGAGTGAGTCTGTGTTTAAGTGCCCCAGAGCCATGTGTGTGTGTGTGTGTGTGTGTGTACAGTGAGTGTGTGTTTAACTGCCCCAGAGCCAGTGTGTGTGTGTGTGTGTGTGTGTGTGTAGAGTGAGTGTGTGTTTAACTGCCGCAGAGCCAGTGTGTGTGTGTGTGTGTGTGTGTGCCAGTGTGTGTGTGTGTGTGTGTGTACAGTGAGTCTGTGTTTAACTGCTCCAGAGCCAGGTGTGTGTGTGTGTGTGTGTGTGTGTACAGTGAGTGTGTATTTAACTGCTGCAGAGCCAGTGTGTGTGTGTGTGTGTGTGTAGAGTGAGTGTGTGTTTAACTGCCGAAGAGCCAGTGTGTGTGTGTAGAGTGAGTGTGTGTTTAACTGCCGAAGAGCCAGTGTGTGTGTGTGTGTGTGTGTGTGGTGTGGGTACAGTGAGTCCGTGTTTAACTGCCCCAGAGCCAGTGAGTGTGTGTGAGTGTGTGTGTGTGTGTACAGTGAGTGTGTATTTAACTGCTGCAGAGGCGAGTGTGTGTGTGTGTGTGTGTGTGTGTGTGTAGAGTGAGTCTGTGTTTAACTGCCCCAGAGCCAGTGTGTGTGTGTGTGTGTGTGTGTGTACAGTTAGTGTGTGTTTAACTGCCCCAGAGCCAGTGTGTGTGTGTGTGTGTGTGTGTGTGTGTGTAGAGTGAGTGTGTGTTTAACTGCCGCAGAGCCAGTGTGTGTGTGTGTGTGTGTGTGTGTGTGTTGTGTGTGTGTGTGTGTGTGTGTGTAGTGTGCGTACAGTGAGTCTGTGTTTAACTGCCCCAGAGCCAGTGTGTGTGTGTGTGTGTGTGTGTGTACAGTGAGTCTGTGTATAACTGCCCCAGAGCCAGTGTGTGTGTGTGTGTGTGTGTAGAGTGAGTGTGTGTTTAACTGCCACAGAGCCAGTGTGTGTGTGTGTGTGTGTGTAGTGTGCGTACAGTGAGTCTGTGTTTAACTGCCCCGGAGCCAGTGTGTGTGTGTGTGTGTACAGTGAGTCTTTGTTTAACTGTCCCAGAGCCAGTGTGTGTGTGTGTGTGTGTGTGTGTGTGTGTGTGTGTGTGTGTGTGTGTACAGTAAGTCTGTGTTTAACTGCCCCAGAGCCAGTGTGTGTGTGTGTGTAGAGTGAGTGTGTGTTTAACTGCCGCAGAGCCAGTGTGTGTGTGTGTGTGTGTGTGTGTGTGTGTGTGTAGTGTGCGTACAGTGAATCTGTGTTTAACTGCCCCGGAGCCAGGTGTGTGTGTGTGTGTGTGTGTGTGTAGAGTGAGTCTGTGTTTAACTGCTCCAGAGCCAGTGTGTGTGTGTGTGTGTGTACAGTGAGTGTGTATTTAACTGCTGCAGAGCCAGTGTGTGTGTGTGTAGAGTGAGTGTGTGTTTAACTTCCGCAGAGCCAGTGTGTGTGTGTGTGTGTGTGTGTGTGTGTGTGTGTGTGTGTACAGTGAGTGTGTGCTTAACTGCCGCAGAGCCAGTGTGGGTGTGTGTGTACAGTGAGTGTGTGCTTAACTGCCGCAGAGCCAGTGTGTGTGTGTGTGTGTGTGTGTGTGTGTGTGTGTACAGTGAGTGTGTGCTTAACTGCCGCAGAGCCAGTGTGTGTGTGTGTGTGTACGGTGAGTGTTTTTAACTGCCGCAGAGCCAGTGTGTGTGTGTGTGTGTACAGTGAGTGTGTTTTTAACTGGTGCAGAGCCAGTGTGTGTGTGTTTGTGTGTACAGTGAGTGTGTATTTAACTGCCGCAGAGCCAGTGTGTGTGTGTGTGTACAGTAAGTGTGTGCTTAACTGCTGAAGGGCCAGCGTGTGTGTGTACAGTGAGTGTGTGTTAAACTGCCGTAGAGCCAGTATGTGTGTGTGTGTACAGTGAGTGTGTGTTTAACTGCTGAAGGGCCAGTGTGTGTGTGTGTGTAGAGTGAGTCTGTGTTAAACTGCTGTAGAGCCAGTGTGTAGGGCGGTTTTCGGTCCGATAAGTAACACTTCAGTTTTGTCCGAGTTCAGTAATAAAAAATTGCTACTCATCCACTTTTTTATATCGACAATGCATTCCACTATTCGATGGAATTGCTGTGTTTCGTGAGGCTTCGAGGAAATATAAAGTTGCGTATCATCAGCATAGCAGTGAAAGCTTATTCCGTGTCGCTTTATTATATCTCCTAGGGGTAACATGTATAATGCGAAGAGCATAGGCCCTAGTACTGAGCCCTGTGGTACACCGTACTGGACTTGCGATTTGCGTGATACCTCATTGTTTATTTTTACATATTGGAAACGGTCGCATAAATAAGATCTAAGCCATTTCAAAGCTATTTCCTTAATACCGACATCATTTGCAAGTCTATGTAGGAGCATGCTGTGGTCAATGGTGTCGAATGCAGCACTAAGATCTAGCAGCACCAATAAGGAGATGCAACCTCGGTCGGACGCCATAAACAGATCATTTGTAACTCTAATCAGAGCAGTCTCTGTTTTGTGATGTGCTCTAAATCCAGACTGGAAATCTTCATTAATCTCATTCCTTTGGAGGAAGGAACATATTTGAGTTGAGACTACTTTTTCCAGAACTTTAGATAAGAAAGGTAGATTCGAAATAGGTCTGTAGTTAACTAGTTCTCCAGGGTCCAGATGGGGTTTTTTGACAAGGGGCCTTATAACAGCCACCTTATATGCTTTAGGCACATGTCCTAATGTCAGAGATGAGTTAATAATTCTAAGTAGAGGATCTATAATTTCTGGGAGCATCTCTTTCAGATGTGTGTGTGTGTGTACAGTGAGTGTGTGCTTAACTGCCGCAGAGCCAGTGTGTGTGTGTGTGTACAGTGAGTGTGTGCTTAACTGCCGCAGAGCCAGTGTGTGTGTGTGTACAGTGAGTGTGTGCTTAACTGCCGCAGAGCCAGGGGGTGTGTGTGTGTGTGTGTGTGTGTACAGTGAGTGTGTGCTTAACTGCCGCAGAGCCAGTGTGTGTGTGTGTGTGTACAGTGAGTGTTTTTAACTGCCGCAGAGCCAGTGTGTGTGTGAGTGTGTACAGTGAGTGTGTTTTTAACTGGTGCAGAGCCAGTGTGTGTGTGTTTGTGTGTACAGTGAGTGTGTGTTTAACTGCCGCAGAGCCAGTGTGTGTGTGTGTGTACAGTAAGTGTGTGCTTAACTGCTGAAGGGCCAGCGTGTGTGTGTACAGTGAGTGTGTGTTAAACTGCCGTAGAGCCAGTATGTGTGTGTGTGTGTACAGTGAGTGTGTGTTTAACTGCTGAAGGGCCAGTGTGTGTGTGTGTGTAGAGTGAGTGTGTGTTTAACTGCTGAAGGGCCAGTGTGTGTGTGTAGAGTGAGTGTGTTTTTAACTGGTGCAGGGCCAGTGTGTTTTTGTGTGTGTGTGTGTACAGTGAGTGTGTGTTTACCTGCCGCAGAGCCAGGTGTGTGTGTGTGTGTGTCTAGAGTGAGTGTGTATTTAACTGCCGCAGAGCAAGTGTGTGTGTTTGTGTGCATGTAGTGTGTGTGTGTGTGTGTGTGTCTAGAGTGAGTGTGTATTTAACTGCCGCAGAGCAAGTGTGTGTGTTTGTGTGCATGTAGTGTGTGTGTGTCTAGATTGAGTGTGTGTTTAACTGCCGCAGTGCCAGTGTGTGTGTGTGTGTGTATGTGTAGAGTGAGTGTGTGTTTAACTGCCGCAGTGTGTGTGTGTGTGTGTGTGTGTGTGTGTAGAGCAAGTGTGTGTGTTTGTGTGCATGTATGTGTGTGTGTGTGTGTGTGTGTGTGTGTGTGTGTGTGTGTGTGTGTGTGTAGAGTGAGTGTGTGTTTAACTGCTGCAGAGAAAATGTCTGTGTGTGCATAGTGTGTGTGTAGAATGAGTGTGTATTTAAGTGCCGCAGAGCCAATGCACAATGATATACACCACACAGACACACACTCAAACTGGCACACACAGACACACACACACACACTGACTGATACACTCACACTGATAAATACCACACAGACACACACACACTGACTGATACCCTCACACTTATAAACACCACACAGACACACACACACACTGACTGATACACTCACACTTATAAACACCCCACACACACACACACACACACACACACACACACACACACACTGACTGATACACTCACACTTATAAAAATCACACAGGCACACACAAACACACACACACACTTACTGATACACTCACACTTATAAACACCACACAGACACACACACACACTGACTGATACACTCATACTTATAAAAATCACACAGACACACACAAACATACACACTTACTGATACACTCACACTTATAAACACCACACAGACACACACACACTGACTGATACACTCACACTTATAAAAATCACACAGACACACACAAACACACACACTTACTGATACACTCACACTTATAAACACCACACAGACACACACACACACACACTTACTGATACACTCACACTTATAAACACCACACAGACACACACACACTGACTGATACACTCACACTTATAAAAATCACACAGACACACACAAACACACACACTTACTGATACACTCACACTTATAAACACCACACAGACACACACACACACTTGCTGATACACTCACACTTATAAACACCACACAGACACACACACACACACACACACACACACACACACACACACACACACGCACTTATTTTTAACTGGTCTCTTTGTGAGTGCCAAGTCCCTGCATGTTTTAAATCT
>CM074076.1:256938-264438 GCA_037178815.1 Barbatula barbatula | reverse complement strand
TCGCTTTATTGCTCCATTAATAACCGTTGAGCCGCAGTACACAGCACCCACACCTGAACAATATCACACACACTAAACACCCCCATTGGTTCAAGAGCCAGTCAGTCACGGCTTCCCAATGGCTGCAGGCAGATGGTGTTGTCATGGCAACAGGCTCACATGCAGTGACAGCCATGTTGGTGAGATGAGGGGTTGAACGCATTTACTCGTTGGGTTCTCTCACAGGACCGCTGCTTACAAACAGTTCATTATTATTCTGTGCAACCCACACACACGCACGTGCACGCACACACACACACACACACACACACACACTCATCCCAAAAGCCGCTCACATGACAGAACAGTGTGTGTGCACGTCATCACATCTGTTTTTGTCCTCTCGTGCACACACACTGTAAAACACCTTGATTCTGTGAGTATCTGGCCCAGCGCTCACATATGAAGTCACCTGCAGTGACACCCACCCACCTCTTGCCCTCCTAACACACCCACCCTGGCACAGCATCACAAACACACACTCACGGCCTCTATGGCGTGCCAGATACGCAGGCATGGGGTTCTGCAGAAGCTCCTCTGAGGGACGTCCTATCAACACGCCACCTTTGTCTCGCAATAAAACCTGTTTCCATGCATCTCTCCTGCACAAATCACATACACATAACACATGCTGAAGGTGGATTTGGCAGAAACTCATTGAATCAGCTGCTAATGGACATGCTCATTCAGCAGAGCCGACTGGAATAAAAAACAACAGCAATTCAGAAAATCAAAGAAAACAGATGAACATCAACATATTTACTGTGGACCTGAACTCTATCAAATCCAGCAGTGATGAACATTCATCAGGAAAAACCACACAAATTCATTAAAAATCTTTTTTTAATTGGTAATATAATAATCATGTGAATGTGACGTTATTGAAATTAAAGAGAGTCAAAGGTGAGAGCGGTGTGCACACACACATACAAGAGAGCAAGAAAACTTCACTTAAAGGGATCGTTCACACAACAATTGAAATTCTGTCAAGATCGAATCATTCTCAAGACATTTCAAAGCTGAATAAATGTCTTTGTTTGGTTAAAGACTGAGATAGATATTGTGAAGAATGTTAGCAACAGACATTTCTGGAGCATTGTTGATTAGCATAGTAGGAAAACAAAATGTTCTGACTTTACATATACCGCTAAAGCGTGCTGTGAGTTTAAGTGGGGGTAATTGAAAAGAATGGAGAAAAGTCACGTGAGAGGAGGCAATGCCTCCAACGGGCTATGATTGGATTAACTCATCAGCGAGATCCCGCCTTCCTGCTCGTCTTCGTCATACATTTTAAACTGTGGACGCAAAATTAGATTGAACGTTAATGAAATTGTTTTATTAGTTGTATTAATCGGAGTTTAGGATTCGTGTCGGAGATAGCGGAGGCAGAAGAGTTATTGATTGTTGACAGAATATTACGTGGTTCAGATTTGTTCAAAAGCTTTTGCTTGTGATCAGGTTTGCTCAGGATAGCTGTGTTACAGTGTGTATGTATGTATCTGTGTGTGTGTGTGTATATATCTGTGTTATAGTGTGTATGTATGTATCTGTGTGTGTGTGTGTGTATCTGTGTTATAGTGTGTATGTATGTATCTGTGTGTTAGTGTGTGTGCGTGTATCTGTGTCTTAGTGTGTGTGCGTTTATCTTTGTGTTAGTGTGTGTGCGTGTATCTGTGTGTATCTGTGTGTGTGCGTGTATCAGTGTGTTAGTGTGTGTGCATGTATCTGTGTGTGTGTGTGTGTATCTGTGTTATAGTGTGTATGTATGTATCGTGTGTGTGTGTGTGTGTGTGTCTGTGTAATAGTGTGTATGTATGTATCAGTGTGTGCTTGTATCTGTGTGTTAGTGTGTGTGCGTGTATCAGTGTGTAAGTGTGTGTGCGTGTATCTGTGTCTTAGTGTGTGTGTGTTTATCTGTGTGTTAGTGTGTGTGCGTGTATCAGTGTGTAAGTGTGTCTGCGTGTATCTGTGTGTATCTGTGTGTTAGTGTGTGCGTGTATCAGTGTGTTAGTGTGTATGTATCTGTGTCTTAGTGTGTGTGCGTTTATCTGTGTGTATCTGTGTGTTAGTGTGTGCGTTTATCTGTGTGTTAGTGTGTGTGCGTGTATCAGTGTGTTAGTGTGTGTGCGTGTATCTGTGTGTTAGTGTGTGCGTGTATCTGTGTGTGCGTGTATAAGTGTGTTAGTGTGTGTGCGTGTATCTGTGTGTTAGTGTGTGCGTGTATCTGTGTGTGCGTGTATAAGTGTGTTAGTGTGTGTGCGTGTATCTGTGTGTTAGTGTGTGTGCGTGTATAAGTGTGTTAGTGTGTGTGCGTGTATCTGTGTGTCGTGTATCAGTGTGTGCGTGTAGCTATGTGTGCGTGTATCTGTGTGTGCGTGTATCTGTGTGTGCGTGTATCTGTGTGTGCGTGTATCTGTGTGTTAGTGTGTGCGTGTATCTGTGTGTGCGTGTATCAGTGTGTGCGTGTATCTGTGTGTGCGTGTATCTGTGTGTGCGTGTATCTGTGTGTGCGTGTATCTGTGTGTTAGTGTGTGTGCGTGTATCTGTGTGTGCGTGTATCAGTGTGTGCGTGTATCTGTGTGTGCGTGTATCTGTGTGTTAGTGTGTGTTTATCTGTGTGTGCGTGTATCTGTGTGTTAGTGTGTGTGCGTGTATCTGTGTGTGCGTGTATCAGTGTGTGCGTGTGTGTGCGTGTATCTGTGTGTGCGTGTATCAGTGTGTTAGTGTGTGTGCGTGTATCTTTGTGTGCGTGTATCAGTGTGTTAGTGTGTGTGCGTGTATCTTTGTGTGCGTATATCTGTGTGTTAGTGTGTGTGCGTGTATCAGTGTGTTAGTGTGTGTGCGTGTATCTGTGTGTGTGTGTATCAGTGTGTTAGTGTGTGTGCGTGTATCAGTGTGTTAGTGTGTGTGCGTGTATCAGTGTGTGCGTGTATCAGTGTGTTATTGTTTGTGCGTGTATCTGTGTGTGCGTGTATTAGTGTGTTAGTGTGTGTGCGTGTATCAGTGTGTTAGTGTGTGTGCGTGTATCTGTGTGTGCGTGTATCAGTGTGTTAGTGTGTGTGCGTGTATCAGTGTGTTAGTGTGTGTGCGTGTATCAGTGTGTTAGTGTGTGTGCGTGTATCTGTGTGTGCGTGTATCAGTGTGTTAGTGTGTGTGCGTGTATCAGTGTGTTAGTGTGTGTGCGTGTATCTGTGTGTGCGTGTATCAGTGTGTTAGTGTTTGTGCGTGTATCTGTGTGTGCGTGTATTAGTGTGTTAGTGTGTGTGCGTGTATCAGTGTGTTAGTGTGTGTGCGTGTATCTGTGTGTGCGTGTATCAGTGTGTTAGTGTGTGTGCGTGTATCTTTGTGTGCGTGTATCAGTGTGTTAGTGTGTGTGCGTTTATCTGTGTGTTAGTGTGTGTGCGTGTAACAGTGTGTTAGTGTGTGTGCGTGTATCTGTGTGTGCGTGTATCAGTGTGTTAGTGTGTGTGCGTGTATCAGTGTGTTAGTGTGTGTGCGTGTATCTGTGTGTGCGTGTATCAGTGTGTTAGTGTGTGTGCGTGTATCTGTGTGTGCGTGTATCAGTGTGTTAGTGTGTGGGTGTATCTGTGTGTTAGTGTGCGTGCGTGTATCAGTGTGTTAGTGTGTGTGCGTGTATCTGTGTGTGCGTGCATCTGTGTGTTAGTGTGTGTGCGTGTATCTGTGTGTGCGTGTATCTGTGTGTCAGTGTGTGTGCGTGTATCTGTGTGTGCGTGTATCAGTGTGTTAGTGTGTGTGCGTGTATCTGTGTGTTAGTGTGTGTGCGTGTATAAGTGTGTTAGTGTGTGTGCGTGTATCTGTGTGTGCGTGTATCAGTGTGTGCGTGTATCTGTGTGTGCGTGTATCTGTGTGTGCGTGTATCTGTGTGTGCGCGTGTATCTGTGTGTGTGCGTGTATCTGTGTGTGCGTGTATCAGTGTGTGCGTGTATCTGTGTGTGCGTGTATCTGTGTGTTAGTGTGTGTGCGTTTATCTGTGTGTGCGTGTATCTGTGTGTGCGTGTATCTGTGTGTGCGTGTATCTGTGTGTTAGTGTGTGTGCGTTTATCTGTGTGTGCGTGTATCTGTGTGTTAGTGTGTGTGCGTGTATCTGTGTGTGCGTGTATCAGTGTGTGCGTGTGTGTGCGTGTATCTGTGTGTGCGTGTATCAGTGTGTTAGTGTGTGTGCGTGTATCTTTGTGTGCGTGTATCAGCGTGTTAGTGTGTGTGCGTGTATCTGTGTGTTAGTGTGTGTGCGTGTATCAGTGTGTTAGTGTGTGTGCGGGTATCTGTGTGTGGGTGTATCAGTGTGTTAGTGTGTGTGGTGATGTGTGTTAGTGTGTGTGCGTGTATCAGTGTGTTAGTGTGTGTGCGTGTATCTGTGTGTGCGTGTATCAGTGTGTGTGTGTGTGGTGTATCAGTGTGTTAGTGTGTGTGCGTGTATCTGTGTGTTAGTGTGTGTGCGTGTATCAGTGTGTTAGTGTGTGTGCGTGTATCTGTGTGTGCGTGTATCTGTGTGTTAGTGTGTGTGTGTGTATCTGTGTGTGGTGTGTGCGTGTATCGTGTGTGTGCGTGTATTAGTGTGTTAGTGTGTGTGCGTGTATCTGTGTGTGCGTGTATCGTGTGTTAGTGTGTGTGCGTGTATCTGTGTGTGTGGTGTGTTAGTGTGTGTGCGTGTATCTGTGTGTTAGTGTGTGTGCGTGTATCTGTGTGTTAGTGTGTGTGCGTGTATCTGTGTGTGCGTGTATCTGTGTGTTGCGTGTATCAGTGTGTGCGTGTATCTGTGTGTGCGTGTATCTGTATGTTAGTGTGTGTGCGTGTATCTGTGTGTGCGTGTATCTGTGTGTTAGTGTGTGTGCGTGTATCTGTGTGTGCGTGTATCTGTGTGTTAGTGTGTGTGCGTGTATCTGTGTGTGCGTGTATCAGTGTGTTAGAGTGTGTGCGTGTCTCTGTGTGTTAGTGTGTGTGCGTGTATCTGTGTGTGCGTGTATCAGTGTGTTAGAGTGTGTGCGTGTATCTGTGTGTTAGTGTGTGTGCGTGTATCTGTGTGTGCGTGTATCTGTGTGTTAGTGTGTGTGCGTGTATCTGTGTGTGCGTGTATCTGTGTGTTAGTGTGTGTGCGTGTATCTGTGTGTGCGTGTATCAGTGTGTTAGTGTGTGTGCGTGTATCTGTGTGTGCTTGTATCAGTGTGTTAGTGTGTGTGCGTGTGTCTTTGTGTGCGTGTATCAGTGTGTTAGTGTGTATGCGTGTATCTGTGTGTTAGTGTGTGTGCGTGTATCAGTGTGTTAGTGTGTGTGCTTGTATCTGTGTGTGCGTGTATCAGTGTGTTAGTGTGTGTGCGTGTATCTGTGTGTGCGTTTATGTGTGTGTGCGTGTATCAGTGTGTTAGTGTGTGTGCGTGTATCAGTGTGTTAGTGTGTGTGCGTGTATCTGTGTGTGCGTGTATCAGTGTGTTAGTGTGTGTGCGTGTATCTGTGTGTGCGTGTATCAGTGTGTTAGTGTGTGTGCGTGTATCTGTGTGTGCGTGTATCAGTGTGTTAGTGTGTGTGCGTGTATCTGTGTGTTAGTGTGTGTGCGTTTATCAGTGTGTTAGTGTGTGTGCGTGTATCTGTGTGTGCGTGTATCTGTGTGTTAGTGTGTGTGCGTGTATCTGTGTGTCAGTGTGTGTGCGTGTATCTGTGTGTGCGTGTATCAGTGTGTAAGTGTGTGTGCGTGTATCTTTGTGTGCGTGTATCAGTGTGTTTGTGTTTGTGCGTATATCTGTGTGTTAGTGTGTGTGCGTGTATCAGTGTGTTAGTGTGTGTGCGTGTATCTGTGTGTGCGTGTATCTGTGTGTTAGTGTGTGTGCGTGTATCTGTGTGTCAGTGTGTGTGCATGTATCTGTGTTTGCGTGTATCTGTGTGTCAGTGTGTGTGCGTGTATCTGTGTGTGTGTGTGTATCTGTGTGTCAGTGTGTGTGCGTGTATCTGTGTGTGCGTGTATCAGTGTGTGCGTGTATCTGTGTGTGCGTGTATCTGTGTGTTAGTGTGTGTGCGTGTATCTGTGTGTGCGTGTATCTGTGTGTTAGTGTGTGTGCGTGTATCTGTGTGTGCGTGTATCTGTGTGTTAGTGTGTGTGCGTGTATCTGTGTGTGCGTGTATCAGTGTGTTAGCGTGTGTATGTGTGTGTTAGAGTATCTGTGTGTTAGAGAGTGTGTTTGTGCTTGTATAACTCACACTGCATGCTGTTATTGTCAGGACAGGACAATTTGACCACAAGGTCAGTGAGCTGCTAAATCCAATTAAATCCTATTACCCATCAGCCCCTGCTGTGAGGAGTGAACAGGGCGAGGGGTCCGGCGCAGGTGTTCCAGCGGACACAAATCCAGCGACTGACACATAGATGAGGTTTAGGAAGGTGTGGCATTACACTCAGAGGAAATGACTGAATCTCCAGACAGAAGCTAAGAAACTCATCATCATCATCATCATCATCACCTCCTCACAAACTGAACCCAAGAATCTCAATCTGTTCTCTTGTGGAGAAATCACAACACACACCTAACCCTACTACCTAATACTCACTTCAGTGTGTGTGCATGTACAGAGATGTGAAAATCAATGTGTGTGTGTGTGTGTGTGTATAACAGTGCATGTGTTTCAGTGTGAGTGTGTATCAGTCAGAGTTTGTGTGTGTGTGCCTGCGTGTGGTCGTGGCTCTTATCACTCTCTGGCAGGCCTGCTCAGCGCATAAACACTCGTCTGCCGGCGGGCGTCCTTCATACATGTCTGGCAAAATGTCAGAGAGAGAGAGAGAGAGAGAGAGAGAGAGAGCCGGCGACTGATGGAGGGGTGTGTGAGCAGCATGAGCTCTTATCACAGTGTCACTCACCTGAACTAAACACAAAGCATGCTGGGAAATCAAAGTCATCCCATGTCTCTTTCCTCCTCTGGAGTGGATAGTGTTTTTATCCTGAGAGATACGTGACCCTGAAAATTAATGACAGAGCACACACAAACACACACCCGCACAAACATGCCCACACAAACGCGCACACAGAAACGCACAAACAAAAAAACACCCACACAAACGCACACACACAAACGCATGCACGAACGTACACACAAAAACGCACAAACACACACCATTTAAATGATGTGGTGTGGTGTGTGTCTGTGAATGATGTGGTGTGTGTGTTGTGAGTGGTTCATGTGAGCAAGAGTTCAGAGTTGGTGACTCTGGAGCTTTTAATGATTTGCATTGAAGGAATGAAAGACGCTCATAAGAGCTTCGTTTCCTTTACATCCATCCAAATGTGTGACGCTGTGCAGCTGGGCAACATGAAAAATCCTCTCATCGCTCTTTACCTCATTACTATTCACCACTAGAGACCAAAACCAATGAAACACAAGTCACATCTGATGCCACACACAAAACATGCCTTCAAACGTGACTTCATAAGAGGCATCACACGTACATGATCGGAG
>CM074076.1:231938-254438 GCA_037178815.1 Barbatula barbatula | reverse complement strand
CATTTTTAATAAAACAGCAGAATGCACTGAATAAATGTGTGACGGAAAAAAATACTTTGTGATTTTGTACATTTGTCATGTTAATGTTTGACTGTCTCTCTGGTCACACAGATAAATGTTTTAAATATCCTACAGAAGGATTTCAGAGAAACATCACAGGATAACATGTATAGGATAATGCTATATAAGTCGCTTTGGATAAAAGCGTCTGCCAAATGCCTAAATGTAAAATGTAAACATCAAACTGTCCGATTAATGATTTTAACTTCATCTGATTGATTTTCGATTGCCTTTCGTTCACAATCATCAAATCTTCTCATGATAAATGGAGGTGATGTCACAGTGATACTGAACAGAAGACGTGTCGTTTCCCCCCACAGGTCACATGACTGGTGTGTTCGAAAGGTCACAGTGATACCAGTGTTCTCGGGTCTCAATGTAAAATCATCACCATCTGCTGTTCATCCTGAAACGCTGCCGATGAGAGAACGGACAACAATCTGATTTCACACACAGTGTTTGATTGTCAGAACTGGTTTTAAATGTCACTGATTGGCCACTGCAGTCATGTGCACAACAGACTGTAGCCAATCACAGACAAACATTGAAGCTGAGTAGACGTCATGCTGAGGCTACGAGACAAACACACAAGCGTCAATCAATCACTGAGGTGTCAGGTGTCCAAGAGAGCAGACATGCTCAGCATCGGTTGCCAGGCCAATTGTCATCGACAGCGAGTAGCACTGAGGTCACGATCAGAAACCTGCGGCACGGCCCACCTTCAAAGACTGCAAAACAACCTCTTATAAAAACATCTGATGTGAAAGACAGACTGTCACAGAGAGAGAGAGATACTATACTAAAGAGAAAAACATGAGTGCCTCGGACCAGAGATTATCTTCACACTGTCATCTAAATAATCATACAAATATAATACACAACATATATTCAGAAAGAATCAAGTATATTCATCACACGCTTAAAACTCAAATGATGAGATACTGTTGTTTTTATTATTAAATGTATTATATTGTTTTCTTAATAAACACAAATGTGCTGCGTTATAACTATGTTTGATTTCGATGTTTACATTTTAAACTTTTATTTTTTCAATTGCATCTCTCAAAAGCTGCAGTCTTTAACTGTCAGTTATACTGTATGTGGAGTTAATGTCTTTAGGTGGGTTGTGCTTTGGCACTGCTGCTCTGCGAGGATTGAAACTGAGCTCTGTGCTAGATGACCGACTGCTCACACCGCATCAGAGCACATCTGTACATCAACGTGACAGTAACATGTGAGTGTGTCTATACCAGATATAAAACGCCAAACCTTTCAAGACATCACTAATATAGAATCAATTGGAGCGTTTGATATCGCGTCTCGCCTGATATAGACAAAAACTCTAAATAACATGGAAAATACTTGCAGCTTACGCTTCCATTGGGCTGAGAAAAATTAGTCCACCCTCTTGACTCTACGACACTGTGCTGCAAAGATATCTACTGGGCCTTTTATAACTCCCCCATTATAAGTCTATGGGGAATTTTGGGTGGCTCTTACGCAAAATCCCTAACAAAAATGTCCAGAAACACGCTTACAAACTTCACTCACTGCTGCCGCTCTTTGAGAAATACTCACTCATGTTTGATATCTTTGTAAAGCTAAGAATTCCAGTGCATCACTAGAACTCCAACATCATTACAGTGGTGAGCCAATAGAGAGCAGTAAAACAAACCTGTTTCTTCTTAGCAACAGCCTGCTACAGCGACTCTGTGAGCAACTTCAAAGGCCATTTTCTCAAGATTTAGATTTTTTGTACCCTCAGATTCCAGATGTTGAAATAGTTGTATCTCGGCCAAATATTGTCCAATCCAAACCACACATCAATGGAAAGCTTATTTATTCAGCTGTCAGATGATGTTAAAATCTCAATTTCGAAAATTGACCCTTAAGGGCTCATGTGGAAAAGAACCTCAAAAAACTACTTAAAACCCATCTCTTCCGTGAATACTTGAAAGACAAATGTGAATCATTTTTTTAAATTACACTAACCCTCTCTCTCTTTCTCTCAACAGGTAGTGGTCTCGCTTTTGTTGCCCTTTTATGACATATCGCATATTGCTCCCTCAGTTCTTTGTAAGTCGCTTTGGATAAAAGTATGTAATGCAAATGTGAAATGTCTCCATTAGTTTCAGAAGACATCTCAATCATATATATATATATATACATATATATACATACATATACAGCTGTATGATTATATATATATATATATATATATATATATATATATATATATATATATATATATATATATATATATATTAGGGCTGTGCAAAATTATCGATACAGCTAACTATTGCGGAAATTTTTTTCACGATAGTGCATCGATAGTCCAACCTATAGTATCGATACCTTAAATAAGTCATGTTTTGAATGGATTCAAAATGACGTTTCATCGCATAACCATTTTTTCCGTTCCTGTTGATGTCGCTGTGATTCGCTGTCGTACGGACAATGTCTCAAAAGCAAGCGGGTGCGAGAAAGCAAACGGCGTAAAGTAGATTCATTCATATAATATCACCAACAAGCTTCCGTATATCTTAGCTCGTGCAAAGAAAATAACAGAGTCGGTGGTGTATTTTATTTGTAAGGATTTGCGACTGTGTGGTTGAAAACCCCGGCTTCGGGCATATGGTGAACAGTTGTGTTATGTGATTCCGATTCGCAGGCACATAACAGACGTAGAAGTACCCGGGATTTACGAAGAGGTAAAAAAAATCCCTTAGCTCGGTAGAGCGAGTGACCCTGACTTGCAATGCATCGTATGTTAGTATTACATCACAACCACAGACACGCGCAATGCATGAGACGAGCCATACTGGCATAAAGATTGCGGAGTTACTGAAAACTGCACTGGTGGAGTGGGATATAAAAGAGAGTCATACTGACAATTTCAGTTTTATGAATAGATTTAAATGTACTTTGTTTTTTATTAACAACATACTGAAAAAAATATGTTTTTGTGGCATTTGCATTTAAATGTTTAATGACTAAATATGCACTTTTAACATTATATGTTCGCTGTTCAGTAACACTGTGTAAGCAAGATGACAAATACCTCTTATAAATAGCTTTGTAAAATAAAATTGAATGGAATCTTTCGTGTATGCAGAGTTATCACTATAATGTGATGAACATACCAGAATACCATAGATTGTACACACCAACATGTATTTTTAGCTGACTCTTAATTTTTATGTATTTAAAACAAATTATTGCAATATATCGAACGTTTGTATCGTATCGAATGTATTGTGATATATTGTATCGGGACCCATCTATCGTGATATGTATCGTATCGTGAGGCCTTTGCCAATACACAGCCCTAATGTATATACACACAGCTATATGATTTTACACGAAATATATATATATATACAGATGTACGATTATATACTAATATATATAGACAACTGTACAATTATAAACAAATATATATATATATATATATATATATATATATATCAGTGGTGTGCGGTGGACCTAAAAAATGAGGAGGCAGATTCTACCCATGTAATTTTTGTTCATCTCTGCACTATTAACAAGTGCGATTGTCAGAAAACCAGTGTCATTTCAGTGTTTATGTGTGAAAAATTCCTTTTAATTACTACAAGTTCATTACAGTATGTACTTCTGATTTTTTTAGTTTTTATTTTCCCTGCTTTGGGAAAAGGTACATCAACACCACCTTCATCTTCTTCTGGAACATTTGGGATTTCCTATATAAGAATAACATCATTACCAATACCATCAATTTAATTATTACTAGTCCCAGAAATACTCAAAGCATTTAAGAGATCAAATCAAATAGATGTGACTTACTTTAGCCTTGCTGCTATCCTGAGCAAACCTGATCACAAGCAAAAGCTTTTGAACAAATCTGAACCACGTAATATTCTGTCAACAATCAATAACTCTTCTGCCTCCGCTATCTCCGACACGAATCCTAAACTCCGATTAATACAACTAATAAAACAATTTCATTAACGTTCAATCTAATTTTGCGTCCACAGTTTAAAATGTATGACGAAGACGAGCAGGAAGGCGGGATCTCGCTGATGAGTTAATCCAATCATAGCCCGTTGGAGGCATTGCCTCCTCTCACGTGACTTTTCTCCATTCTTTTCAATTACCCCCACTTAAACTCACAGCACGCTTTAGCGGGTATATGTAAAGTCAATGAGCTTAGAGGAGGCAAGAGAAACGCTGCCTCCCTTTGGAATTCTTTCGAGCGGGGTCGCTGTTTCACACTGTTGTCATATTTAGACTAAAGACGCATCTTTTTAATCTTGCATACACTACATTATCATAATATATGTATTTCAAAGATCTAGGCTGCACTAGTTAGATCAACCGGAACCAGGGACACTTCCAATAACAACTGATGCATTTGTTGCATCAAAGAGTGCAGAACAGTCCTCTACTCTCAGCCAGTCTTGTCTCATTGTTCCAAGGTTACAAGAGCGGGCAGAGCGCAATCCATTCCTAGACCTGACAAATGCTGGACGAAGGAAGTGACGTCCCTACAAAACTTCAGCCACTATTAGATTATTAATGATAATTTTAAATCAAATTTTTTTATTTTTGCCTTGTTGTGCAAGCACTGTTGAGCTTGTGCAGAGGCTGCAGTTTTTGCCAGAGGGGAACTGGAATCCCCTGGTTAGGCCTGGTTTCCCTCCGAGGTTTTTTTTTTCTCCTCCAATGGAGTTTTGGGTGCCTCGCCACCGTTTGCATACTGTTTTGCACTGTTTTGCCTGGCCGGGGGGGCTGCTAGAATTTGATAGTCTTATTTAATAAACACTGCATATAGGAATTTATTGTGTGTCTGATATTTGACCTGTGTTTTGAATTCCATAACCTTTTATGTTTTACTTATAGTCATTTTTTCTTGTACAGCTGCTTTGTAACAATGAAAATTGTAAAAAGCGCTATATAAATAAAGCTGACTTGACTTGACTTGACTAAATACGTTATATCCGCTGTCCTATTCTATTTCTGAACTGTTAATAATAATCTCATTCGATTATTTTCGAGGGGGAGGCTTGCCTCCTCGGAGGAAACGCCCCTTATATATATATATATATACAGCTGTACGGTTTTATACGATTATATATATACATGTTATCTTGGCACACTTTAGGCCCCTTAGTGCCAATTGGGCATCGTTTAAATGCCACGGCCTACCTGAGCATTGTTTCTGACCAGGATAATGCACCATGTCACAAAGCTTGAATCATTTCAAATTGGTTTCTGGAACATGACAATGAGTTCACTGTACTAAAATGGCCCCCGCAGTCACCAGATCTCAACCCAATAGAGCATCTTTGGGGATGGGAGCTTCGTGCCTTGGATGAGCATCCCACAAATCTCCATCAACTGCAAGATGCCATCCTATCAATATGGGCAAACATTTCTGAAGAATGCTTTCAGCACCATATTGAATCAATGCCACGTATAATTTAGGCAGTTCTGAAGGCGAAAGGCATCAAACAAAGTATTAGTATGGTGTTCCTAATAATCCTTATTATTGTATATACAGCTGTATATTTTTTACAATTATTTATATATATATATATTTACATTTACATTTAGTCATTTAGCAGACTCTTTTATCCAAAGCGACTTACAGATGAGGAAACATTGGAAGCAATTATAACAACAAAATACATAAGTGCATCAGACTAGTCCATTAAAGCCTAGCACAGTATACAAAGCTAAGAATAGTGAGGTTAGTAATGGTTTTTTATTTGTTTTTTTGTTTTTTTAAAGAAGGAAAGGGAAAAGAATTAGGAAAAATCAATCAGCGACGTGTTGACGGAAGAGATGCGTTTTAGGCGTTTTTTAAAGATGGCAACAGAGTCTGCTGATCTTGTAGCAGCTGGTAGATCATTCCATCAATGTGGAACAGATCCAGAGAAGGTACGGGAGAGTGACTTTTTTCCTTTTTGGGATGGTACCACTAGTCGTTGTTCCTTTGCAGACCGCAGTGATCTGGCAGGAACATAGATCTGCATTAGCGAGTGGAGATACGATGGTGCAGATCCGGTGTTGGTCTTGTAGGCCAGGAGCATAGCTTTGAACTTTATGCGGTCGGCAACAGGGAGCCAGTGTAACCTGATGATGAGCGGAGTTACATGCGCTCTCTTCGGTTCATTGAAGACCACTCTTGCCGCCGCATTCTGGATCATCTGGAGAGGTTTGATTGTGCAAGCAGGAAGTCCAGCCAGAAGCGCATTGCAATAATCCAGTTTGGACAAGACAAGAGCCTGGACTAGGACTTGCGTTGTATACAGTTGTATATATACAACTGTACGATTATATACTTATATGTATATATATACAGCTGTACGAAATTAAACATGCGATGCGTGTGGGGGGCGGTACTAAAGCACGTGTGTACACATTGCCAACAAAACACAGACAACAGTTTCCCTCACCGCATGCGGTTCATGTCCGGCATCTTTTAGCGCTGGGAACGCTGATCCATCGATCAGTTTTAAACCATCTCCAAATCCAGCGTTATACTGACTGTTTATATGACATTCATCACCCAAATGCAGCGGACAAACAACACAGCTGCACAGGTGAAAGTGACTTGTGCGCATGCTCCTTCTCCCGCTCTCTATAGTTGATGCGTGGGTGTGCAACGTGCTTTTCCTGGACAATTGTACAGAAGGGACTAAGAAAAGTTGTTACGTATCGATTTTTCATGTTCAAAAAAACGTTTCGAATCATATACAAACACTGGGGGAGTGTATCGAGTACAGCAATACTACATCATACATTCCAACTCGTTTTTTGACAAGTTGACCATGTTAATCATGAGAAGACAACATGTTTAACACTGTAAAGAAGTCAGAATGCATGAGGCACCGTTGCACCACCCCTTTAAGACAAAATGTTCTCATTGTCATTTCTAAGTGGTTTTGGATTAAATCCACTCACAAATCTAACATCTCAGTTAATTTCAGTTGTATTTATGAAGCGCTTTTCACAGTTTTGCATTGTTGCAAAGCAGCTTTCCATACATTCAGACAATAGTTACTGGAGTGAAGAGAAAAAGAAATGAAGAATAAAAAAGGCACAGGATACATCCTAGATAGAAAAAAATTCATTTGATTTAATGTTGAGTCTATGTTAAAAATAAGCAGTTTAACATGAAATCAACATTCAATTAAAGGAATCAGATGAGATCTTCCACATTACACTAGAAAATCAGACCCCAGCCACAGACACTTTCACCAAATCAACAATATCATCACAACCAACCAAATTGGAAACTCCACCACAGGATGTGATGAGTCAGAAACCTATGAACTAATCCATAATTTGGTTCAGATGATCCACTCAAATCTCTGATAACACCAAATTTTAATCTCATATCTACAGAAAACATCAAGCTTCCTCTCTCTGGCCAAGAAAGAAGAGAAAAAAACTAAGATTTTCCAACCGGCATGAACAATAATCCTAATTGTTCCAGGGGGAAAGATAATTGGCTGGGATTGAACAGATATAGAAAAGATATACAGACAGACAGACGCACACAACGTCTCTCTGAACTCTTTACCCTTCACATGATCTCAGGAGCAGATTACTCATTGGTTTTCAGGTAATCTCGTTCTGTTCTTCGCATATAACCGTATTCTGCAGATACTCTGGAACAAACATGACAGGATTTGGAGGAAAATGAGGTCATTTCATTCCCAGCTCATTCATTTTCAGAGCAGAGTTTCTCCCTGCAGACACCACAGCGGCTCATTCTCATCAATCTCACTCCACCTTCACCCGGTCAGCACCGCCCATTAAAACCAAATCTCTTCAAACCAGGCCATCTGAAAACCATGTGAGGGACCCCAAACTACACGTCATGCAAACTACACCAAGTATAAACCACATGCAATACAAACTACACGTTGGCCAAACTACACCCAGTATAGTAATCCCAAATCTGTATTTCCCTTTCATCCATAGGGACTGGTCAATCTCACTCCCTTGAGTCACAACACATGACAAAACCTCCTCTGGACGCCCGACGTGCTGACATTTTCACATCAAGGACTCGCATTCAGCTCTCTGGATGAGTCCTCTAGTTCACTGAGCCCACACGGATGACCAAAACAAAAGTATTTTAGATGGTTTCTTCAATAAATTTCAACATTTGATCTCATTAAAACACAACTGTGTGCGAGCTTGTTAGTGTTTTACAATCTACAGGAAAGAAGTATGGTTTATGAAGATGAGGAATAGAAATCCAAAACAACCAATTGTGTCAAAAAGATCTTGGACTTGGACCCCAGTAAACCGAGAAACCTTGGCTCTACTTCAGCACACACACACTTCTGTGTTACCATAGTGACATCTCTCCTGAGGCATGCTGGGTAGAGAGGGTAATCCATCAACAGCGTTGTGTCCTGATAGAGAGAAAATATCAGAATACCTGCACATTATACCCGAACACACATGAGAAAAGTCCAGCCGTCCATTACTCACACAAATCCTGCCTGCAGGGGGATTATGGGTAAATACACGTGGCCCCAGATGCAAAAGCGAATTTGCTTTCACTTTATCTCTGTCAGACAGCAGAACGACACTCACGGGAAGGTTTAACCTTTGAGCGTTCACTCAGTACTCGCGTCGTGTTTTTACTGTAGCGTCTCACATTTACAACCAAAAAAATCAATGCCATAAAGTCAACGAGCAAGAGTGATGTGATGCACTACGGATCCGGCCGAACATTTACAGACTAATTCTTTGCACTTCATACAAGAGACTGATTGAAAACTAAAATCAAACAGAAGAGTAACAGAAAGAGAAAGATCTTTGAGAATTCAGCAGCAAATCAAGTGGCCAAACCGCAGTCCAATCTGACAAAAGCCTGCTCCAGAAATACTGGAATTTGTTCAAATCACAGCGTTCTTACCTTCCACTGTGTAGTCTTCTGCTCCGGGACAATGCAGAAAAGAGAGAGAAAGAAATCACACATTAGATGAAGGAGAAACAAGATAAAACAACACATGAAGAGGTTTTTTCATATTTGAGCTTTCAGGTCAAACATGCTCATGCAAAGATAAATCTCATATTCTAAAGTGACGCAGGAGTCATTCCTCTCACGCAGCACATTCATCAGTGTCTTGTTGTATTCATGACCTCAGAGACATTCAACATTTGCCTCAATGAGGTTAATTACTGTCAAACTTTTGGCAAGAAACTTCCAGACCACCTGAAAGCCTTAACAAGTCAAACAAGTCTTTGACTGATCTTCAAACAATATCCCATGAAGTGGTTAGTGATAGTTAGACTGTCAACACTGCACATTTCTTCCTTAAAGGATGTGATCAGATCTACAGCGAGCACATCACTAACAGACGAAGACATGTTTTCAGTAAAAACATGAAAGAAACTCCAGCTGCAAACTGTGCTGCTTCCATTCAACATGTGAACACACCAAAATAAAGAAACAAATAAACATCATCATCTTCATATTGACATCTGACTGACCCTTGTCTGAGTGTGTTGTGTTTGTGTGTTCAAATCAGAATTAGTGTGACTGACTTCGTTTACAGCACAATGTAAGCACTGTAAGAATGGTGGCCACTAGTGCTGCACGATTAATCACATTGCATTTGCGATGTCAGGCTATGCGATTACGTAACGGCAAAATGTTGGGATTATGTTAAAGAAACAAGTGCATTAGTGGACGTGACAAGACATCCATTCTTAGAGATATATGCTCATTTTCCATGCGAGAAAAAAACAGAGTCGTCTTGTGGTGGTGGCGCGTGTGCTTGGTCACGTGACTTGCGTGGCTTGTGCAGTGTGGGGAGAAATGGATGCGGAGCAGACCGACACTGAACAAGTGCCCAGAGATAATGCTTCCTCTGTTATTTGGCGATATGTTGGTTTTAGGATATCATACACGGAGCAGAGAGAGGTACTAAGCAGAATTAGCTAAACTAAAGTTGTAAATAAAGTACTGAATACACTGTTTTAGAAAGAGGATTCAACCAGTTGGTTGAGTAACAACAAAGATTATTGGGGTTTAAGTTTCACAGAGTGAACCACACATTTATATCCAGTTTCTTTTTCAAAAGAGTTCATACAACTATACAGTATGTTACATCCTGCTTAAATGTCTGTTTGTTGGGATTATTTTCCTAAAAATGTGTACATTCGTATTTATGTTCTATTTGTTTAATTTACCTGTACTGTTGAAAATATATATTTTAAATTAATTTAATTCAGTAATGCATCGATGTTACTGGTATTTAATTTGATAACAATTTATTTTAATTTTAAAACTTTGTCCAATTCTAGTTGTTGATACTAGTTTGAACTGTATATCTCAGTTCAGAAAAACAAATTTCAGCATTTTCAGTTATCTTTGTGTGCATTTTCCTTGATATCAACCAAGTTGACTTATTATACCCAGTTTATCGTAATCGCACATCGCAATTTTTACCTCAATATATACATTTACATTTAGTCATTTAGCAGACGCTTTTATCCAAAGCGACTTACAGATGAGGAAACATTGGAAGCAATTACAACAACATAGGCCACAAAATACATAAGTGCATCAAACTAGTCCATTAAAGCCTAGCACAGTATACAAAGCTAAGAATAGTGAGGTTAGTAAGGTTTTTTTCTTTTTTTTTTTATAAAGAAGGAAAGGGAAGAGAATTAGGAAAAATCAATCAGCGACGTGTTGACTGAAGAGATGCATTTTTAGGCGTTTTATATATACTTTCAAGTTTGAAATGCATGTGCAAGTAAATAATCAGAAAATCTCTAAATATTCAGTCCTTCGAGCACGGCAGTGAAACCTGTGAATTATTTATTTTCATAAATCTAACAGCTCATCTCCTGAGGCGAGGCATTGACTCTCACTATAAAGATTTCATGATAATTGTGTCTGCGTAGTATGAGCGTCAGGATTTAACATCACAGCACTGACACTGACCACTCCTTACTTTACTTTGGCTTTTCGACTGACAACACATGACGCCTGAATCAGTCACTGCAGAAGAGCATCATCATCACACTGACCTCAGATCAATCACTGCAGAAGAGCATCATCATCACACTGACCTGAGATCAATCACTGCACAAGAACATCATCACACTGACCTCAGATCAATCACTGCAGAAGAGCATCATCATCACAATGACCTCAGATCAGTCACTGCACAAGAACATCATCATCACACTAACCTCAGATCAATCACTGCACAAGAACATCATCATCACACTAACCTCAAATCAATCACTGAAGAAGAGCATCATCATCATCATCACACTGACCTCAGATCAGTCACTGCACAAGAACATCATGATCACACTAACCTCAGATCAGTCACTGCACAAGATCATCATCATCACACTGACCTCAGATCAATCACTGCACAAGAACATCATCATCATCATCATCACACTAACCTCAGATCAATCCCTGCACAAGAACATCATCATCACACTGACCTCAGATTAATCACTGCACAAGAGCATCATCATCATACTGACCTCAGATCAATAACTGCACAAGAACATCATCATCATCACACTGACCTCAGATCAATCACTGCACAAGAACATCATCATCATCACACCAACCTCATATCAATCACTGCACAAGAACATCCTCATCATCACACTAAGCTCAGATCAATCACTGCACAAGAACATCATCATCACACTGACCTCAGATCAATCACTGCACAAGAACATCATCATCACACTGACCTCAGATCAATCACTGCACAATAACATCATCATCACACTAACCTCAGATCAATCACTGCACAAGAACATCGTCATCACACTGACCTCAGATCAACCACTGCACAAGAGCATCATCATCATCACACTTACCTCAGATCAATCACTGCACAAGAACATCATCATCACACTGACCTCAGATCAATCACTCCACAAGAACATCATCATCACACTAACCTCAGATCAATCACTGCACAAATACATCATCATCAGACTGACCTCAGATCAATCACTGCACAAGAGCATCATCATCACACTAACCTCAGATTAATCACTCCACAAGAACATCATCATCACACTGACCTCAGATCAAACACTGCACAAGAGCAGCATCATCATCACACTGACCTCAGATTAATCACTGCACAAGAGCATCATCATCACACTGACCTCAGATCAATCACTCCACAAGAGCATCATCATCACACTGACCTCAGATTAATCACTGCAGAAGAGCATCATCATCATCATCACACTGACCTCAGATCAATCACTGCACAAGAACATCATCATCATCACACTGACCTCAGATCAATCACTGCACAAGAACATCATCATCATCACACTAACCTCAGATCAATCACTGCACAAGAACATCATCATCACATTGACCTTAGATCAATCACTGCACAAGAGCATCATCATCACACTGACCTCAGATTAATCACTGCACAAGAACATCATCATCACACTAACCTCAGATCAATCCCTGCACAAGAACATCATCATCACACTGACCTCAGATTAATCACTGCACAAGAGCATCATCATCATACTGACCTCAGATCAATCACTGCACAAGAACAACATCATCATCACACTGACCTCAGATCAATCACTGCACAAGAACATCATCATCACACTAGCCTCAGATCAATCACTACACAAGAACATCATCGTCACACTGACCTCAGATCAATCACTGCACAAGAACATCATCATCACAGTGACCTCAGATCAATCACTGCACAAGAACATCCTCATCACACTGACCTCAGATCAATCACTGCACAAGAACATCATCATCACACTAACCTCAGATCAATCACTGCACAAGAGCATCATCATCACACTGACCTCAGATCAATCACTGCAGAAGAACATCATCATCACACTGACCTCAGATCAATCACTGCAAAAGAGCATCATCATCACCCCACTGACCTCAGATTAATCACTGCACAAGAGCATCATCATCACACTGACCTCAGATTAATCACTGCAGAAGAGCATCATCATCATCATCATCACACTGACCTCAGATCAATCACTGCACAAGAACATCATCATCACATTGACCTCAGATCAATCACTGCACAAGAGCATCATCATCACACTGACCTCAGATCAATCACTGCACAAGAACATCATCATCATCGCACTAACCTCAGATCAATCACTGCACAAGAACATCATCATCACACTAACCTCAGATCAATCACTGCACAAGAACATCATCATCACACTGACCTCAGATCAATCACTGCACAAGAACATCATCATCACACTGACCTCAGATCAATCACTGCACAAGAGCATCATCATCACACTGACCTCAGATTAATCACTGCAGAAGAGCATCATCATCACACTGACCTCAGATCAATCACTGCACAAGAACATCATCATCACACTAACCTCAGATCAATCACTGCACAAGAACATCATCAAACTGACCTCAGATCAATCACTGCACAAGAACATCATCATCACACTGACCTCAGATCAATAACTGCACAAGAGCATCATCATCACACTGACCTCAGATCAATCACTGCACAAGAACATCATCATCACACTGACCTAAGATCAATCACTGCACAAGAACATCATCATCACACTGACCTCAGATCAATCACTGCACAAGAACATCCTCATCACACTGACCTCAGATCAATCACTGCACAAGAACATCATCATCACACTGACCTCAGATCAATCAATGCACAAGAAGATCATCATCACACTGACCTCAGATCAATCACTGCACAAGAACATCATCATCACACTAACCTCAGATCAATCACCGCACAAGAAAATCATCATCACACTGACCTCAGATCAATCACTGCACAAGAACATCATCATCACACTAACCTCAGATCAATCACTGCACAAGAACATCATCATCACACTAACCTCAGATTAATCACTGCACAAGAACATCATCATCACATTGACCTCAGATCAATCACTGCACAAGAACATCATCATCATCATCATCATCATCACACTAACCTCAGATCAATCACTGCACAAGAACATCATCATCACATTGACCTCAGATCAATCACTGCACAAGAACATCATCATCATCATCATCATCATCACACTAACCTCAGATCAATCACTGCACAAGAACATCATCATCACATTGACCTCAGACCAATCACTGCACAAGAACATCATCATCATCATCATCATCACACTAACCTCAGATCAATCACTGCACAAGAACATCATCATCACATTGACCTCAGATCAATCACTGCACAAGAGCATCATCATCACACTGACCACAGATTAATCACTGCACAAGAACATCATCATCACACTAACCTCAGATCAATCCCTGCACAAGAACATCATCATCACACTGACCTCAGATTAATCACTGCACAAGAGCATCATCATCATACTGACCTCAGATCAATCACTGCACAAGAACATCATCATCATCACACTGACCTCAGATCAATCACTGCACAAGAACATCATCATCATCACACTAACCTCATATCAATCACTGCACAAGAGCATCATCATCACATTGACCTTAGATCAATCACTGCACAAGAGCATCATCATCACACTAACCTCAGATTAATCACTGCACAAGAGCATCATCATCATACTGACCTCAGATCAATCACTGCACAAGAACATCATCATCATCACACTGACCTCAGATCAATCACTGCACAAGAACATCATCATCATCACACTAACCTCAGATCAATCACTGCACAAGAACATCATCATCACATTGACCTTAGATCAATCACTGCACAAGAACATCATCATCACACTGACCTCAGATTAATCACACTGACCTCAGATCAATCACTGCACAAGAACATCATCATCACACTAACCTCAGATCAATCACTGCACAAGAGCATCATCATCACACTGACCTCAGATCAATCCCTGCACAAGAGCATCATTATCACACTGACCTCAGATTAAATCACTGCACAAGAGCATCATCATCACACTGACCTCAGATCAATCACTGCACAAGAACATCATCATCATCACACTGACCTCAGATCAATCCCTGCACAAGAGCATCATCATCACACTGACCTCAGATTAAATCACTGCACAAGAGCATCATCATCACACTGACCTCAGATCAATCACTCCACAAGAACATCATCATCACACTAACCTCAGATCAATCACTGCACAAGAGCATCATCATCACACTGACCTCAGATCAATCACTGCACAAGAACATCATCATCATCACACTGACCTCAGATCAATCCCTGCACAAGAGCATCATCATCACACTGACCTCAGATTAATCACTGCACAAGAGCATCATCATCACACTGACCTCAGATCAATCACTCCACAAGAGCATCATCATCACACTGACCTCAGATTAATCACTGCAGAAGAGCATCATCATCATCATCACACTGACCTCAGATCAATCACTGCACAAGAACATAATCATCACACTAACCTCAGATCAATCACTGCACAAGAGCATCATCATCACACTGACCTCAGATCAATCACTGCACAAGAACATCATCATCACATTGACCTCAGATCAATCACTGCACAAGAGCATCATCATCACACTGACCTCAGATTAATCCCTGCACAAGAACATCATCATCACACTGACCTCAGATTAATCACTGCACAAGAGCATCATCATCATACTGACCTCAGATCAATCACTGCACAAGAACATCATCATCATCACACTAACCTCAGATCAATCACTGCACAAGAACATCATCATCACATTGACCTTAGATCAATCACTGCACAAGAGCATCATCATCACACTGACCTCAGATTAATCACTGCACAAGAACATCATCATCACACTAACCTCAGATCAATCCCTGCACAAGAACATCATCATCACACTGACCTCAGATTAATCACTGCACAAGAGCATCATCATCATACTGACCTCAGATCAATCACTGCACAAGAACATCATCATCATCACACTGACCTCAGATCAATCACTGCACAAGAACATCATCATCATCACACTAACCTCAGATCAATCACTGCACAAGAACATCATCATCACACTAGCCTCAGATCAATCACCGCAAAAGAACATCATCATCACACTCACCTCAGATCAATCACTGCACAAGAGCATCATCATCACACTGACCTCAGATCATTCACTGCACAAGAACATCATCATCATCATCACACTGACCTCAGATCAATCACTGCACAAGAGCATCATCATCACCACACTGACCTCAGATTAATCACTGCACAAGAGCATCATCATCACACTGACCTCAGATTAATCACTGCAGAAGAGCATCATCATCACACTGACCTCAGATCAATCACTGCACAAGAACATCATCATCACATTGACCTCAGATCAATCACTGCACAAGAGCATCATCATCACACTGACCTCAGATTAATCACTGCACAAGAACATCATCATCACATTGACCTCAGATCAATCACTGCACAAGAACATCATCATCATCATCATCACACTAACCTCAGATCAATCACTGCACGAGAACATCATCATCACATTGACCTCAGATCAATCACTGCACAAGAACATCATCATCACACTGACCTCAGATTAATCACTGCACAAGAACATCATCATCACACTAACCTCAGATCAATCCCTGCACAAGAACATCATCATCACACTGACCTCAGATCAATCACTGCACAAGAACATCATCATCATCACACTGACCTCAGATCAATCACTGCACAAGAACATCATCATCATCATACTGACCTCAGATCAATCACTGCACAAGAACATCATCATCATCACACTAACCTCAGATCAATCACTGCACAAGAACATCATCATCACATTGACCTTAGATCAATCACTGCACAAGAGCATCATCATCACACTGACCTCAGATTAATCACTGCACAAGAACATCATCATCACACTAACCTCAGATAAATCCCTGCACAAGAACATCATCATCACACTGACCTCAGATTAATCACTGCACAAGAACATCATCATCATACTGACCTCAGATCAATCACTGCACAAGAACATCATCATCATCACACTGACCTCAGATCAATCACTGCACAAGAACATCATCATCATCACACTAACCTCAGATCAATCACTGCACAAGAACATCATCATCACACTAGCCTCAGATCAATCACTACACAAGAACATCATCGTCACACTGACCTCAGATCAATCACTGCACAAGAACATCATCATCACAGTGACCTCAGATCAATCACTGCACAAGAACATCCTCATCACACTGACCTCAGATCAATCACTGCACAAGAACATCATCATCACACTAACCTCAGATCAATCACTGCACAAGAGCATCATCATCACACTGACCTCAGATCAATCACTGCAGAAGAACATCATCATCACACTGACCTCAGATCAATCACTGCACAAGAGCATCATCATCACCCCACTGACCTCAGATTAATCACTGCACAAGAGCATCATCATCACACTGACCTCAGATTAATCACTGCAGAAGAGCATCATCATCATCATCATCACACTGACCTCAGATCAATCACTGCACAAGAACATCATCATCACATTGACCTCAGATCAATCACTGCACAAGAGCATCATCATCACACTGACCTCAGATCAATCACTGCACAAGAACATCATCATCATCGCACTAACCTCAGATCAATCGCTGCACAAGAACATCATCATCACACTAACCTCAGATCAATCACTGCACAAGAACATCATCATCACACTGACCTCAGATCAATCACTGCACAAGAACATCATCATCACACTGACCTCAGATCAATCACTGCACAAGAGCATCATCATCACACTGACCTCAGATTAATCACTGCAGAAGAGCATCATCATCACACTGACCTCAGATCAATCACTGCACAAGAACATCATCATCACACTAACCTCAGATCAATCACTGCACAAGAACATCATCACACTGACCTCAGATCAATCACTGCACAAGAACATCATCATCACACTGACCTCAGATCAATCACTGCACAAGAGCATCATCATCACACTGACCTCAGATCAATCACTGCACAAGAACATCATCATCACACTGACCTAAGATCAATCACTGCACAAGAACATCATCATCACACTGACCTCAGATCAATCACTGCACAAGAACATCCTCATCACACTGACCTCAGATCAATCACTGCACAAGAACATCATCATCACACTGACCTCAGATCAATCAATGCACAAGAACATCATCATCACACTGACCTCAGATCAATCACTGCACAAGAACATCATCATCACACTAACCTCAGATCAATCACCGCACAAGAAAATCATCATCACACTGACCTCAGATCAATCACTGCACAAGAACATCATCATCACACTAACCTTAGATCAATCACTGCACAAGAACATCATCATCACACTGACCTCAGATCAGTCACTGCAGAAGAGCATCATCATCACACTGACCTCAGATCAATCACTGCACAAGAGCATCATCATCATCACACTAACCTCAGATCAATCACTGCAGAAGAACATCATCATCACACTAACCTCAGATCAATCACTGCACAAGAACATAATCATCACACTGACCTCAGATCAATCACTGCACAAGAACATCATCATCACACTGACCTCAGATCAATCACTGCACAAGAACATCATCATCACACTAACCTCAGATCAATCACTGCACAAGAACATCATCATCACACTGACCTCAGATCAATCACTCCACAAGAACATCATCTTCACACTGACCTCAGATCAATCACTCCACAAGAACATCATCATCACACTGACCTCAGATCAATCACTGCACAAGAACATCATCATCACACTAACCTGAGATCAACCACTGCACAAGAGCATCATCATCACACTGACCTCAGATCAATCACTGCACAAGAACATCATCATCATCACACTGACCTCAGATCAATCACTGCACAAGAACATCATCATCATCACACTGACCTCAGATCAATCACTGCACAAGAACATCATCATCACACTGACCTCAGATCAATCACTGCACAAGAACATCATCATCACACTGACCTCAGATCAATCACTGCACAAGAGCATCATCATCACACTGACCTCAAATCAATCACTGCACAAGAGCATCATCATCACACTGACCTCAGATCAATCACTGCACAAGAACATCATCATCACACTGACCTCGGATCAATCACTGCACAAGAACATCATCATCACACTGACCTCAGATCAATCACTGCACAAGAACATCATCATCATCACACTAACCTCAGATCAATCACTGCACAAGAACATCATCATCATCACACTAACCTCAGATCAATCACTGCACAAGAACATCATCATCATCATCACACTAACCTCAGATCAATCACTGCACAAGAACATCATCATCACACAGACCTCAGATCAATCACTGCACAAGAACATCATCATCACACTGACCTCAGATCAATCACTGCACAAGAACATCATCATCACACTAACCTTAGATCAATCACTGCACAAGAATATCATCATCACACTGACCTCAGATCAGTCACTGCAGAAGAGCATCATCATCACACTGACCTCAGATCAATCACTGCACAAGAGCATCATCATCATCACACTAACCTCAGATCAATCACGGCAGAAGAACATCATCATCACACTAACCTCAGATCAATCACTGCACAAGAACATCATCATCACACTGACCTCAGATCAATCACTGCACAAGAACATCATCATCACACTAACCTTAGATCAATCACTGCACAAGAATATCATCATCACACTGACCTAAGATCAGTCACTGCAGAAGAGCATCATCATCACACTGACCTCAGATCAATCACTGCACAAGAGCATCATCATCATCACACTAACCTCAGATCAATCACGGCAGAAGAACATCATCATCACACTAACCTCAGATCAATCACGGCAGAAGAACATCATCATCACACTAACCTCAGATCAATCACTGCACAAGAACATCATCATCACACTGACCTCAGATCAATCACTGCACAAGAACATCATCATCACACTGCAGAAGAGCATCATCATCACACTGACCTCAGATCAATCACTGCAGAAGAGCATCATCATCACACTGACCTCAGATCAATCACTGCACAAGAGCATCATCATCACACTGATCTCAGATCAATCACTGCACAAGAACATCATCATCACACTGACCTCAGATCAGTCACTGCAAAAGAGCATCATCATTGACATTTAGCAGACGCTTTTATCCAAAGCGACTTACAAATAGTTATTTAGAGTGGCACATTACTGCAGAGCAATCAAGGGCACTTCAGACATGACCTGCTGGCACTGAGATCCGAACCGGCAACCTTCTGATCACAAGCCCAACGCTCTAAGCACTAGGCTGAACCTCAGAACAGTCACTCCAGAAGAGAGTGACGTCTGACCTCACCACTGAGGTTGTCACATTGACAAGCCTTCACGCTCTCGAAGATCTCAAAACTCAGGATTTTTGATAACACCTAGAATAACTAAACCCACCAAAGGGGGTCGAGCTTTCTCATATGTAGCACCTAAATTCTGGAATAACCTTCCTGATATTATTCCAGGATCAGACACACTAACCCAATTTAAATCTTAAAGACACATCTTTACAGCCAAACATTCACTTCATGCAAATATGCTAAATAAACCATCGGGAGACTGCCGACAAAAATAACGTCATCTGGGAGCAAGTTTACTGAAGAATAACCAAACTGACGATAATGTGGACCGTCGCCATGACAACAGCTGAAAGCCACTGACTGATGATTACCCGCTGAGGAGGTTTGATTACCAAACTATTGTAGTGTTGAGAGAATAACATTACTGATTAATAATGGAGTAATAAGCTCTTTCATGAGCATGATATGTGTGTGCCAGCCATATGCAGACAGAAATCAAACTGCACTCACACTTTTCACAGGGGGTTCAAGTGAATCTTGACACAAATAAAACAGTTTGTGCTATTTGTGCATGACTGCAGTCTCACACATCAAATCACATCAGACAGACGCACGTCCACTCAATAACCCCGCCTCTCACTTTGATTGACATGAGCATCCACCAACAGTGACACTCGCCTCAGGCCATTTTTCACCCAAACTACACAGAAAATCCGTCCGTCTCTGTTTGTTTGTCATGTTTTACATCTACATTACTCTTGTTTGAGAACAATCGTTCTTTCTAGTGCAATTGGAACTCCTGCATGTGTCACATACACATTTATTTTTACGTGACATGGCCGTCTACAAGAAAAAGTAAAGATGTGTCTATGACAGATTCAACTTTCTGCTCCTGAGATAGGACACATTTTACAGTCCAATCAATACATGAAAAATATCTTCTGGCCTCTGAACGTGCGGATCTTCAAGGATGAGCTGTGACTTTGCTCCAAATCTACAGAGAGAAACTGAAAGATGAGACGGCAGACGAGAGCGAGCTGACAGTTTATCAATGCCGTACCGACACCTGCAGCCAGTGGGGGGGGGGCGGAGCTTATCACCACCAACCAATGAGACACACACACACAGTGACAGAGTGAAATGCGTTACAGCCTTCATTCTGTTGTGTAAACAACATCATAGAGGATTGTGGGGGTTTTCACTTGATGAATATCAATCAATGAATATCTATATTCATCTATCAGTGAGTGACGGCAGCAAATCATGCTGTGTGATAAGAACTGCACAGTGATAAGAAAGGCATCCATCACGATCTCTATCTGAGGAAGAGCATTCGAAGACATTCGACATATCCAAAATAATGATTGAGTGAGTGATTGAGTGAGAGTGAGTGATTGAGTGAAAGATTGAGTGAGAGATTGAGTGAGAGTGAGTGAGAGTGAGATTGAGAGAGAGATTGAGTGATAGATTGAGTGAGAGATTGAGTGAGAGATTGAGTGAGAGATTGAGTGAGAGTGAGATTGAGTGAGAGTGAGATTGAGTGAGAGATTGAGTGAGAGATTGAGTGAGAGATTGAGTGAGAGTGAGAGATTGAGTGAGAGTGAGAGATTGAGTGAGAGTGAGTTATTGAGTGAGATTGAGTGAGAGATTGAGTGAGAGTGAGTGAGATTGGGTGAGAGATTGAGTGAGGGATTGAGTGAGAGTGAATGAGATTGGGGGAGAGATTGGGTTAGAGATTGGGTGAGAGTGAGTGAGTGAGATTGAGTGAGAGATTGAGTGAGGGATTGAGTGAGAGTGAGTTATTGAGTGAGAGATTGAGTGAGAGTGAGTGTGAGTGAGTTATTGAGTGAGAGTGAGTGAATGAGTGAGTGAGTGATTGAGAGATTAACTGAGAGTGAGTGTGAGTGAGAGATTGAGTGAGAGTGAGAGATTGGGTGAGAGATTGGGTGAGAGTTAGTGAGTGAGATTGAGTGAGAGATTGAGTGAGAGATTGAGTGAGGGATTGAG
>CM074076.1:101938-226938 GCA_037178815.1 Barbatula barbatula | reverse complement strand
TACCGCAAGCTTCATAAGAACTCTCACTGTTTTACAAACACACTCCTCTCCAACAAGACATGTCATCACTGTATAAAGAAATAAAAGACATGATCATATCTATCAAGAACCAAACCTATTTTGTTTATCTAAAGCCGTTTGAAATTACTTTTGTGTACAAAAATATAATTGTGACAACATTTAATTTATTTCATAAAAAAAGATTGAAGATTTCTTCATCTGAAATGTGGAACAAAGTGATTGTTTAAGTTTGGCAGATACCACAAAATACAAGATGAATATTATCTGAAATCCCTCTTTTCTTACTCCCCAAAATAAACACAGCAACACTAGGATGAGAAAAATATAAGAGATCATGAGAGACTATTTTAATAAAACAACAGAACAGCTGACCAGAACAGTAAAGAATATTCTTTGCAGATGGCCAATAATGAAATGGAGAGAGAGTTGTTAGTTGTGAGAGAGAGAGAGAGAGAGAGAGAGAGATAGTAAATGTTCTCTGTCCTTGTAGGGCGAATGATTCCTGCGGTCACAGTGTATTGCTATTCTACTCTTACTTTCACTGAGAACATAACGCTCTCTCAACTCTCCATGACCTCTTAACTCCACCCATCACCTTACACACACACAAATATAAACATACACACAAACAAACACATTGTCACAGCAGGTGCATGTGTTTATTTCTCCTGTCTGGTAATGTTACCTACATTCTGTACAAGTATTTGTATTTTTTGTCATTACAGACACCTTAAGTTTATTTAGGTGCTTATGACAACATAAAGGCAATCATTTCCTTTTGGAAACCTTACGTTGTCTTCATCATATTACATATAGAGTTTAAAAGAATATATAAATGTAGAGGTGCCTGTGATTGGACCCTTCATGGTGTTTGTTTATACAGAAGCTCAGACTCTGAAAGAGAACTATACACAAGGAAAACTACATCGACAACCAAATCATTTACATGCTGTTTGGAAAAAATACTGGGTCAAGCAACACAGAATTCACATCATTCTAAAAGAGCGTCAATAGTAAAAGAGGCCAAAGTTTTACCTTCTTTGCAGTATTTTCCTCTGAAGCTCGTATGCGAACAGTCGCAGTGAACTTCTCCAAACTGGACAGTGCAGTATCCTCCGTTCAGACATGGGTTCTGCTTGCTGCACAGGTACTCCAGATCGTTCTGAATCCCGTTACTGTTCAGTAGAGTCGGCGGCATCTCTCCCACCTTCAGATTGGAGATCAATCCCATAAACGGAGGTTCGTATTTTACAGTGCTGGACGTCAGGGCGGACAGACGAACGTCAGGCGGAATTCCTCCCACGAAGAGATCGCTGACCACGGCCATTTCTCTGCGCTTGGAACGGACTTCGGCCACTTTGGTCTCCCCATCCACCATCAGCATGGTCTCACGGTAGTTACGGGTAAGCAGCACCATGTGCCATCGGTCGTCGTTGACGCTGGTTTCCATCTGCAGCGAGGCGGGTTCAGCGCAGTGGATGGCGAATCGGAGCTGCAGATGTCCACCGCCGATCAGGAGTTCCAGAAAATCGCAGTTCCCTCCGTCATCAAGGTAAAGGACTAGCGCTTGGCTCACGTTTGTTTTCAGGCTAAAGCTGAGCTCTCCGATGCTGCCTGCCTCCCAACGGGCGTAACGCGCCCACTGCCCGGGACCGCCGCTGAATTCAAGGCCCCCCACCAACAAGAAGAGCCCAGCTAACAGCACCGGCCCCAGGGGCCACACGGAGGAACAACACTTTGCCATCATTTCAGACAACCAGACACAAAAAGTACTCCCTTCTTAGGCAAAGGATGGCGGCAGCAAATACAACGTGTGTTTCTTTGACTTTTCCTGAGGCCTGTGTGCAAAAGCCAAATTCCCAAACCTGCCGGCTCAGCACAACTGCCCTTTGTGTGAGAGAGAGAGAGAGAGAGAGAGAGAGACCTCTCTTCTTTTGGTTTTCTTTTCTCTCTCTGTTGCTCCTTCTTGATTTTATCCAGACTCTCTCTGTAGTCTCTCCTTGGGCCGGTACATCAGGTACAGACTAGAAATACAGGAGGGATCAAAAAAAGGAAATTGGTGTTCTTAAGCATCTGATGTTTGATGTCTGTGAAAACAAGCGCAGGAGAAAGAGCAGAGAAATTATCAGAACATGTGTTCTGGATCATTCCTTATGGTCTTATCAGCGTTGGAATCCTCTACTTCTTTCAAACGGCTCGGGTCTACATGAGGAATCCCTGCAGATAAAGTATTGCCCTTCAGATTTCAATGTCCTGCAGGTCTACAAGATAAAACCACACAAACAAATAAACTTTGTTAGATACAGCACAAACAACCTTACCAAAAACAAACATGTTCATATTCCTAACACACATGAAAAAAAGATGTCAATAAACATCAGTCAGTGCATGACAAAAACACAAAATTCATAAAACCGTCCCAGCCAACTACATGAACACAAGCTGAAACACTGAGAAGTTGAGATGTGACTGATCATCTGTGAAGGGATGTACCAATATCAAAATCTCACTGGAATCCTTCGGTTTAAAGTGCACGGTACGATATTTTAAATTCCAAATGATGACTTGGAAAGGTATTTTGCTATTGCGACAAGACAATATCGATCATGTTGTTACATCCCTAGTCATGAGTGCTGAAAGCTGATGTGTGAATTACAGCGCAGCTCTCGGCTCATCTGAAACACAATGAAGCCATTGACAAGACCGATCTGATTGATGCTCTCAACCCTTCGGCCTTCATTAGGACACGCACATTTATTCTCAAGAGACACTTTAACAACTCACAATTAAACACTCCACCCTCAACCAGACCTCTCTTACACACTCTCTCTTTCTCACACACGTGTATGATGTTGTGAGGCGGCAGGTCAGGTGGGTGCTGAATAATTGCTTTGTTGTGTCATAAGTGGTCATTACATATTCATACACATGAAGAGATCCATTATCATCTGACCATCAGTGACCTTTAATAACTGGCATGTCTTCTACAGCAGAGAAGACAAATGTCTAGTGTGACATGTCGAAAACAGGAGTTCTCAAACATTTGGGGCCAGGGACCCTGAGAAAATGTTCCAAGCGTCAAACGTGACCTTTCCTACATGATTGCGTAATACAAAGTGCAAGCCATATATTTATGTTTTTAAAGTATAAATGACCGATGGTTTGGCCTAATTCATCAGCTGGTGTTGTGTGGAGACTTTTGAAGCGCTTTTCTCAGAAAACATACAAATACAGATCATTTTCTGTGTTTAATTCATATTGTTAATTAACAACTTCCGGTTGGAGCTCATCATGCTAGCACTGGTCACAGATTATTTTGCGGTCCCCCTAGCTATGGATTGCGGACCCCACTTTGAGAACATCTGGTCTAGAACACACTCTCTGTCTGAGTGGTCTTTATGAGTAGTTCACATTATGCAGCAGTTCACATTATGCAGCAGTGCTGGACTGGTAATCTGGCATACCGGGCAAATGCCCGGTGGGCCGACGCACTTGGGGCCGATATAATATAATAATCGGCCAACGACCAGCCCATAAAGCAGGGACAGCGGCCCATTGGTTCATTTTCCATACTGACACTGGGCTGGCCCAATCATCTCTTAACAGACTCCACCCCCCCCCCCAGTTTCTCGTGTCAGATGCAGTCAGTGTCTTATAGTGTTCACACCAAATGCAGTAAAGCGCACTATTAGCGTCTAGTTGGACGCTTGAACATTTTGCTTTTACTCGCTTCATGGAGGGGCTTCTGTCAGGCGGCGCCCGTCTGTTCCGGGAATGGAACAGTAGATATGCATATCTACAGGGACCGCAAGGATGGTGTACTGGTTGGTTGTGTCCGACCCATTGTGGTGGGCCGGTCTGAGTAAAAATGCCAGGGCCCTTTTTTTGTCCCAAACCAGCCCTTTTATGCAGTCTGACTGAACAAGACTATATCAAAATCATCTGCATGAATCTTTTGTTATGACTTTAAAATATACAATTTCCTTACTGTGAAATAACGATGTTTTCAACTGAGACTGAGACAAACACACTGTCACACCCTGAAACACTCGCACTCACACACACACAATCACACAGACACACACACACAAACACAGAATGTCAGCAAAGGGCAATCCAAAGGAAATTGTCTGCAGTAAATGACTCTGCATTACCATCTTAACTAAACTGTCAAAAAGCAATTTGCTTCACACACACTGAGTCTCAAATCTGCACCTTATTACAGAGTCTGGAGTGTAATTCAGCTTCAGACTCACTCCACCACAAGCACTGAGAGTGAGACAGAGAGAGACGCCTGCAGAGCAGAATTAGGACTATATCCTCTAATAATTAAAATACAAAAAAGAGCGATTAAATTCTATAACCACCTTAAGAACAGCGATACAGAATCACTCCATCACAAAGCCTTACGTCATCAGGAGCTGAACCCAGTGAAAAGTTGTCTCATCCAACTGATCTCAGAACTAACTCTAAAACCCCAAACGTGTCCAACTGAACCCCAAACTCCAGCCAGAATTAACCAAATGATAAAAACACAAAAAGAAAAATATCTCAAACACTGGACAGAAGCAACAGCTCAGCAAAGTAAACTTGAATGCTATCGGTCATTAAACAGAGAATATAAAGCGGCAGAATACCTCAAAAGCGTCTCAGACCCTAAACTAAGAAAAGTGTTGACCATGTACAGACTCAGTGAACACAAGCTCACTGTGGAGACGGGCCGACACAGACAGACATGGACTCCAAGAGAAGAGCGACTGTGTCCACACTGCACACAGAGACAAGTGGAAACAGAGCTGCACTTCTTAACCTCGTGTCCAAACTATACGGACATCAGAGAAACATTCTTCCCCCAGTTCACAAACTTCCACAAAGACTTCAAGCAGTTTCAACAACAGGACAAGATCTCATACATACTGGGAGAAAAGCCCATCAGCTCAAACCTGACGGCGAGATACGTCAAGTCCTGTCACGACAGAAGAGCAACAACCAGCACAACACACACAACACTGACACAACACACACAACACTGACACATCACACACAACACTGACACAACACAACACAACACAACACTGAACACAACACAACACACAACACTGAAACACACACAACACACACACACACAACACTGACACAACACACACAACACTGACACATCACACACAACTACACAACACAACACAACACAACACTGACACAACACAACACACAACACTGACACAACACAACACACAACACAGACACAACACACACTGACACAACACTGACACAACACACACAACACTGACACATCACACACAACACTGACACAACACAACACAACACTGACACAACACGCAACACAGACACAACACACACAACACTGACACAACACACACTGACACAACACTGACACAACACGGACACAACACAACACTACACTGACACAACACTGACAAAACACTGACGCAACACTGACACAACACAACACTGACACAACACACAAAACACTGACACAACACAACACTGACACAACACAACACTGACACAACACTGACACAACACACACAAACTGACACAACACTGACACAACACTGACACAACACACACAAACTGACACTTATGACAGGATCCTGTCACTTTCACTGAGAACTTTTGTCAATACTTTGCACTTTTATGTCTGTATTGATGTGTACATATTGTTTCTTATATAGGATACTCTTATTTTATTTTATACAGAATGTTTATATTTAATTCTCCTGTATTGGCAATGTAAAACATTAAAGAGAGAGAGAGAGAGACACAGAGAGACAGAGAGAGATAGAGAGAGAGAGAGAGAGAGAGACACAGAGAGAGACACAGAGAGAGAGACACAGAGAGACAAAGAGAGAGAGAGAGACGGAGAGACAGAGACAGCGAGACAGACAGAGAGAGAGAATGAGAGAGAGACAGAGCCAGCGAGACAGAGAGAGACAGAGAGAGAGACAGAGAGAGACAGAGTCAGCGAGACAGAGAGAGAGACGGAGAGACAGAGAGAGAGAGAGACAGAGAGAGACAGAGAGAGAGAGAGAGAGAGAGAGAGAGAGAGAGAGACAAAGAGAGAGACTGAAATATAACACTGGAATCATTGGATCTCATACATGAAACACAATTTAAATCGTGTAAATCATTCGTAAAGTAATTCTAAAATACAGTTATGGATTCATGAAAATTTTTGTATTTTCAGATTGTTAGTTGATACGAATGAAATGTTCACCTGCTCCATACAATACGATTGTGAATGAGCGTGCATGTGCGCCCAGTTTAGGAATATTGGAAATTATTAACATACACACATTTTACAATGAAATCTGATGGTTACAAAGTATTTGGGAAGGTCCGTTTTACTTAGAATTTCCTCGCATATTTACGAAGGTTTCATGAATGAAGCCCAATGTGATTAGAGTTTAGAAAAGATCAGTGACAGATTTTCTCCTCAGCGAATGACACGTGAGATTCACTCTGCAAGGTTAGGCTGGAGCACCTCACAGTAAACTTGCTGTCAGAATCACAGAAGAGCAGCATGAAGGTCACAGTGAGAGGACTGGAACGCTCCATCAGTGCTTTACTGATAACAACCTCCCGGTGTGTGTCTCATCACACAACACACACAGATAAGATGCTCCAGTGCACTACACAGGGCGCTAAGGTGCAGACGGCTCTGACCGTTATCTGTTCAATAACTGACTCTCTCCTGACAGCATCCAAAGCATCCATCTTTACACTGACCTGAGGTCAGCCTCATCGCATGACTTAATGATCTCAGGTCAGATGTTCACAAAGAGAATAAATTTACCGTTGCTCAGATGGACAGTGATTTTACACAAAAAAACAACCAGGAAGGAAGGAAGGAAGAAAGACTGTGTGTGTGTGTGTGTGTGTGTGTGTGTGTAAGTATTATGGCCGCACGTGTACCCTGTAGTGGGGAAGGGATCACACATCAGCTTGTGTGTTTATGTTGCTGAACACATTTAGTGTTAGTGTGACTTTACACTGTGAGTTTGAGTGACAGCAGCTCAATTCGGTTTCTAACGAGGATCTGTGAACCGGCAGTAGACGAACAAAATGCCTTGGGACAGACAAACTCCTTCAAGCTAAATGTTTAACCTCCTGCACCGACCGCATGGATTTCACCAACATAACAGCCATCACACAATTATATCTCGATTTATTCAGATGAACACGTGACTGTGTCATTTCTGAGGACTTTTGGCACAGACTTACTCTTGAAGCATTTGTGTTGATCAAGAAAAATAAGATTGAATTCTAATTTCAACATGATTTGTTCTTCAGGCATTTCTCTTGAAATAGAAGAGATATCAGCTGCCCAAGCAGGGTTAGGTATGGATCATATAGGACTTTCACTTTATTAATGACAGATATTCCAAATGAATGCTGATTTCACATCAGTGCATCTAAAACCTTCACATGTCAGAGATCTGTAGGCGATGCTGAACGTGTCGTCCATGCAGTCCTGGCGATGATCCCGCAAGCGTTTCCAGCCCTATAATCACTTCTGCCATATGGTGCTCTGAGCTCAAGCGCGGGCCGGGAATCTCGAGCAGTTGAGCGAACGATGCTAATCACGGGTGTAAATCTGTGCTAGCATCTCATGCTAAACAGCTGAAGCTGAGGTTATGGCGGCGTCTCCTGCAGCGAGGCAGCGTTGGGCTTCGTTATAATCTGATATCAGGCACAGCACTGTCAGCATCTCCTCTCTCTCGCTCTCAAGTCAAATCTGTTTATCCAATCAGCAGCCATGACTCCTGCTGCTAATAAAGCCTATTGGAATGGTTTCTGATTAGCCAATCAAACGCAGCACGCCACCACTGATGGAGCTGCTTTCCTGTTTCATTTCCATGCCAACCATCATCATCATCTTCATCATGTCCTGCACAACACAGCACAGAGACGTCAGTACGCTACACTTCCATACATTCTAAATGGACACAGGGGAGTCATGTGACGTCAAATGCAAACACGGATTAGCACTTCAATAAATATTATCGTGTTAAAAAGAGGCAGGAACTGTGAAATTGATTCGAGCCACTGGAATAAATCCTCCAATCCAGCGGCTGACAAGAGAGAAAAGAGGACAGTAGAGGACAAGAGAGACTGTTGATGCCACATTACTGGAACTACACCTTTACACGTACACAAAACACACAGACTGACACCGTGACATATACTCTGCCTGTGCATTATGTCGTACTATCAGAATCGGAGCTCATAATCCTGTTTAGGAGTAAAATGATTACAGCACACAAACTGTCATGATACACATGAGACTCCCTCGCCAACCCTTCAACAACAGAGATCCACACCTAAACACACGCGCACACACAGTCATGTCTGTAAAATGGCCGTCTGTGGGGCTCCATTTTGTGCGGCAGCTCCGTTTGTGTCATGACGCAGCGGTCGAGTCCCCGGTGAGTAAGTGACTGTTGATCATAAAAGCACTTTTTGAATTCGGTGGACTCCTGCAGTTCAAATGAAGCCATTTTATTTCCATTTGATCCTGTGTTGAGAAGAAAAGCAGTCGGGTAATACCTGAACATCACAGCCGAGACTCTGAATAACAGATGACCCCACCAAATCTGTCAATCACTATGACATCATGCACAGGTTCAGCCCTCTCTCTTTATAGCTGTCAATCACTCTGACATCACAGGACATACATTTAAGTGCTTTAAAGAGGTGATATTGTGCGAATACATGTTTTTCTGTGTCTTTGGTGTGTTATAAGTTGCTCATGCATGTATTAGGCACCCAACATTGCAAAAATGTAAGTATCAAAACAAAAGATGCATTCAATCTAAAAGCGAATGCTCACACATACCTGCCTGAATCGCCTCGTGTAGCCACACCCCCACAAATCTACATCAGATCGAGGTATGATTGGACTAGGACCGCACAAATGTAAACGCAAGCCAGGTGGGCGTACCTGGGTGTATCAGTACAATTGAAGAGGAACCTGATGTTCCAAATAGGGTAAGAAGCGTTACATTTCCATCACACGCTTGCAGTATTCCACCAATCACTGCACACTGGTTAACTGGCCAATCACAGCTCACCTCGGTTCTCAGAGCGATGAGCTTTGTAAAGAAATCTGTATGTGTCAGAGAGGAGATACAAACATGCACAGTGTGTGGAAAATACAGCGTTTCAGAACCTTAAATCGTGTCTACACATTGAAATACATCTAAACAAACCATAAAATTAGTTTTAGCCGTGTCATATGACTAGGGCTGGGCGAAATAGCGCGATTCACAATAATTGTGCATGTCTAAATAGATTCTGAAATCGATTCTCAGTTTTATGCACAGCTCTTCCATGAACTACAGCTCTTTGCTCAGTAGGAAGTACTGCTTGATCTAAATTCACTACGAGATTGAATCATTTATAACGTGCATATGAAAAAGCAACACTCATCAAACATCATCATTATAAATGTATTTTATTATCATGAAAATACCTGAAAAGGTTTGAAGAACAGCGATAGAATATCACCACCATTGTAATTTCCCGGAACTGCGTGTGTTAATTGTTCTTCTGTGTCCCATATTCAGAGTTTCTGCGCGAGAGAGGCCTCTGGCTTTCGGATGTTGCGGTATTTAACCGTAATTCATTGAGGAAACTGAGCATAAGAATTGCACAATATATCGCCTAGCCCTACATATGATCGATTTTAAGCCTTTAACATAACTTCCATCTTAAGATTCCAAAATATTTGCTGTTTCGATCACATTTACACACGGACTCCAAAATTTGTTATTTAAAAATGTATTGATTTTCTGCGGTTTTCCCATCCGTAGCAAACATTTTGAGAGGTGTTTTGACATTTCTGAGCCACCGTCCAAAATCCAGGATGGCGTGAGTTGATCCCTTTCGTCTCGCAGCACAAAGCACTGTCTGAGGGTACAGAGACATCGGATATAAAGCGAGAGAGTGTGACTGCAGAACAGCTTGGAAAACAGAATGGTATGTACTGATTTCAAAACAGGGTTTACGAAAGAGACCAGCGATCGCATTCCAGGGATCCCTCTCTGTCTTTCCGAAATCACGTTCCAGCTTTTTGTCGGAGAAAAAACTGAAATACGGGCCTTTCACAGGATGATGGCAGAAGATGGGTGTGAAAACAGGAGTGTTGTCAGGTATGCAGATGCAGTCAGCGGTGAGGGGTGAAAGCAGAGAGAGCAGAGCAACATCAGCACCAGGCTGTTTTGTTTTGCAAACTTTTTTCGAGATGGATTTGTTAGTTCACCCAAAAATCTACATTTTGCCATTATTTACTCACCCACATGACGTTCTACACCTTTTAAGACCCCCCAGCATTTTCAGAACCTGGATGTCTATGAGTCTCTACGAATGTCTCCAAAAATATCTTAATATGTGTTCCAAAGACGCTGAGAGGTCTTGTAAGGTGTGGAAAGGGATGTGGTTGAGGAAATAATGGCAACATTTAGATTTTTGGGGTAACCCAATCCTTTAATACGCATCAGACTCAGTGTGCAAGGTTTCTGTGCGTGACCAATTTTTGGAATGAAGACGAAGAAACAAATGCATCTGAAAATGTGTGTGTCTTAAATGAAATGCTGGTGTGTGCTTGCATATGTTGTGTGTGTGTTGTAATGATCTTGGCTGAATCTAATTTTCCTCTTCTAAAGAGCGTGACCGTCCACCTGCTGTGAAGCCATTTGTTTATTCTCTCTCTTTTTCAGTCTCTCTCCATCTGTCCCTTCATCTCTCTCAGATCGCTCATATAAATGACACCTTTCTCAGAACTGTCTCAGAAATGACTCAAGAGGATGGCAGGGAAGGCATTTGTTTGGGTGGGTCAGTGTAATTGAATATTTTGACAGAATATTAAAAATGACACAAAGTGATTTAATAAATAAAACACACAGAGTCTTACAGCCAATTACAGCAAATAAGTTACCAGTAGTTAAAGGAATAGTAGAAACCTATCATTTGGTCATGTCAGACCTTTATGACTTCCCTTCTTGTTCAGAAATGTTGATAATCAAACAACATTGAACCCCATTGACTCTCATTGAAACAACACTAAAGAAGAATTGAGAAATCATTTGTGTTTCAGATTTGCGATCGATCTTGAAGGCATCCTCAATCCACTTTTCAACTGAATCGTCTAAAACAAGATAGACACATTGGCGTTTGACATTGAAGCACTGTGAGATCAGAGAGCTTTGTATGCTTTCACATAGGGCTGCAACAACTAAACTGAAAATAGTTGTCAATGAATTTCATTATCGTTTAGTAGGTCTGTGACGTCTCTTGCGAGCTGCGCTGTTATAAATCAAGCATGTCTCTTCGTGCAGCATGAGCTTCGCAGTTTAACCCCCAGTTTACACTGCATGCGTGAGCAGAGCGAGAGCAGCGCCGTCAACGTAACTACATCATTACTGCACCAACAGACTTGTGAGGGTATTCACACCAGAAGCTTTTGAACAGTGTGACAGCAAATGCATCAAATGGGCAAGGTGAGCCGACCAACCATACAACATGCATTTGTTCTCTAAGTTTAAACAATTAAAAATGTGATGCATTTAAACTTATGTTAGCAAGTGTGCAACACCCACTTAAATGGTAAACAATAAACAGCCCAAATCATGTTGTTTCAGTCATACTTCAAAATAGGACGGACCTAGAGTACCTGAATGCAGACTACAGAAATATTTAAAAACAAATGAAGTGGTACATGAAATATAAATGTGTGCTTGTTTTTACCATCTTGCAAAAATACACAACAGGCTTGCTTATTCTGTGCATTTTGAGGACTTTTATTAAGCAACAATTAATTTTGTCCATCTTCATAGTGTACTGTTACTTTGAGCTCGAGCAGTGCAGCAAAAATAGACTCTGCGCCGAAACCATCGCATCAATGCCTCTCACGCGACGCCCCTGCTTGACGCTGACGCACTGCTTCTGCTCCCGGTATGAAAGCACTCATTTGATAACATGCACGGCGAAAAAAATATGTGCTGCTCTCGCTCTGCTCACGCATGCAGTGTGAACTGGGGGTTAAAGTCAGACGTGTCTCTCCGTGCGGCACAAGTTGCGCAGTTTTAAAGCCCGAAGTATCTCTCCGTGCAGCGCAATGTTCGCAGTTTTAAAGTCTGACGTGTCTCTCCATTCGGCACAAGTTGCACAGTTTAAAAGTCAGACGTGTCTCTCCGTGCATCGCAAGGTGCGCAGTTTGAAAAGTCAGAGGTGTCTCACCATGCTGCCCAAGGTGCGCAGTTTGTAAGTTAAACCGGTTTCTCTGCTCAGCGCAAGGTGCACAGTTTTAAAGCCAGGCATGTTTTGAATGCATCTCTTCAAGCCGCGCAGTTTTAAAGTTTGAAGGTGAGAGAAGTGTTAAATGACAAAATTTAAGATTATACTGGTAAAACCCAATTTGTGGCTAAAACCTCTGATATTTAGTTCAGAGGTGGGAAGTAACGAAGTACATTTACTTTTGAGTACTGTACCTAAGGACACTTTTTGAGTATCTGTACTAAACTCAAGTATTTTTTTCGGGATACTTTTTACTGTATTTCGCTACATTTGAATCTCACTTTTCATGCAACAACAAAAAAACTATTTCCTTGGCCAACATACCACTCCCTCCCACATTGACTATTTTCAGCTGCTTCTAATATGACACACCTGAAACAACTCATAAGCCTTGGTGTGTTAATTAGGCAGACATCCATAACCAAAGATCTAATTAAACGTTTTATCAGATTAATCGATAAAATAAGCGTCCAACTAATCGATTTTCAAAATAATCGTTAGTTGCCGCCCTACTTTCACATCATTCTCGCCATGCTGTGCATTAGACAGAGCGGCTTGTTTGTGTGAAGTGAGGTTGTCCTTGTTTTTGTTTGTGATGTTAATTGATGGCACATCGCTTATTTACTTACTTTAGACTATTTTGCGATTATAACTTCTTTCCCACCTCCATTGAGTTCATATAGCCTATATCTAGAGCCCTATTATTTCCTTTTATTATTTTTTATTAAATCTGTCGGTTCTGCGTGTATGAGTGAATGTGTTGCACAGTTTAACATGCTTCACGCATGACTCATGGATTTGTGAGTCTCACTGTTTTAAGTAGTTTTTTTAAGGTTGTGAGAGTTGTGGTTGACCGGACTGAGTTAGGAAGAATGTTCCACCAGGAAGGAGTTGTTGTAAAGGAGAATGAGCGTTTGAAATGAAAATGAGAGGAGAATTGACTTCCCTTTTGTGAAGGCAATACAAGATGGCGCTGGTTTGCTGAATGCAGGGTTCTGGATGGGGTGTAGGAGTGTAGGAGGGTGTGAAAGTATGCTATGTGTGAAAGATCCAGTGATAGTCCTGTATGCAAACATCTGTGACTTGAATCTGATCCAGGCTTCAACAGGTAGCCAGTGGAGAGAGATAAAAAGGGGTGTCACATGAGCCCTCTTGGGCTGTTGGAAGATGAGGCGTGCTGCTGCGTTTTGAACCAGCTGAAGTGGTTTGATAGCCTTTGCAGGAAGACCAACAAGCAGAGCATTGCACTGGTCAAACCTTGAGATGACCAGGGCCTGGACAAGGAGTTGTGCCGCATGCTCAGTGAGGCAGGGTCTAACCTTTCGAATGTTGAAAAAGGCATATCGGCATGATCGCGTTGTCTTTGCAATGTGATCATTGAAGGACAGCTGTTCAAATATGACTCCGAGGTTCCTGGCTGTTTTGGAAGGAGTGATTGAGGTATTGCCAAGTTGGATGGTGAGATTGTGTTGCACCGTGGGGTGTGCTGGAAACACAAGTCGTTTTGTCTGGGGTTCACCTGTAGGTGATGCTCTTTCATCCAAGCTGAGATGTCTTCTAGGCAGGCTGTTATGCGAGCTGCTACAGTGGTATCGTCTGGGTGAAACGAGATGTAGATCTGGGTGTTATCAGCACAACAGTGATAGAAGCCGTGTGCCTGTATGATGGGTCCCAAGGATGTCATGTAGATGGAAAAAAGCAGCGGCCCAAGCACTGACTGCTTGTCATCCAGTAGTCTGTTCTGGGATATGTTGTTATAATTGCTTCCAATGTTTCATGATCTGTAAGTTGCTTTGGATAAAAGCGTCTGCTTAATGACTGAAATGTAAATGGATTAGGTAGGAAGCGCCAACACACTTAAAGGGAAGGCTCACCCAAAAATTCTGTCATGATTTACTCACCGTGAAGTTGGAAGTTACAAACCTACATAAAACAATTGAGAAAGATATTTGGAAGAATATTAGCAAATTACATTTCTGTGGCACCTTTGACTACCATTTAAATGTTTTCAACTATGGTAATGAGTTGTGTCTCAGAAATCTCATCTTGTTTTGGGTTCAACAGAAAAAATACATTTATACAGGTTTGGAATAACTTGAGGTTGAGTAATTCATGACAGAATTAAAATTTTTGTGTGAAATGTCCCTTTAAGACAGAACAATATGCACATGCATTACTTTACCAGTGACAGTATATGTGCTATTATTATGGTCTTCTGCCTGTCCTTATAATTGCTGTTAACATGATTTGTTCTCTTTACTGCAAGTTGCTTTGCTAAGAAACCATCTGCTAGACCTGCTAATGTAAAGACGCAGACATTATAAATGGCTCTATATATCACAGTAGTGTTTAGTTCACAGACATCAATGAGACTTACTAACCTCACTATTCTTAGCTTTGTATACTGTGCTAGGCTTTAATGGACTAGTTTTTGATGCACTTATGTATTTTGTTGCCTATGTTGTTATAATTGCTTCCAATGTTTCCTCATCTGTAAGTCACTTTGGATAAAAGCGTCTGCTAAATGACTAAATGTAAAATGAGTAAATGAGACCAACTACAGTAGCACAACTGACTGTAAGCATCTTAAAATAACCAATCCATTGTCTCTGCCAACTTTGGCCTTTTCATGTGTTTCCTGCATTAAAGGAGTAGTTCATTGTAATGAAGGTTCAATAGAAGGGAAGGAAGGAGGCAGGGACCAGAGGACATTTAAACAATAAAACTTTAATTAAACAAACATAAAACATAAACTTGTTCGGGCCCGGTCCTCTCTCGTCAACAGTCCTGCCAGTCGTCCTTTTAAGCTCCCGATCTCCTCCGTGAGAGATGCGGGACCGATGCGCGTACAGCTGATTGCGAGTCACGCTGGCAAAGTTGTATCGGCTTGAGATTCATTTTCCAGTTCAGATTCAGGCTCCAATTGAAAAGGAAGGATCGATGCCATTTTATTACCTGTCAGTAGTTTTGGAACCTGATGTTCCGAATATGGTAAGAGGCGTTTCCGTGCAGTATTCGACCAATCACTACGCACTAGTGAACTGGCCATTCATAGCACATCTCGCTTTGAGCGATGAGCTTTGTAAAATATCAGCGTGTTTCAGAGAGGCAGAACAAAGAGGAGATATGTATTAAAACTTAAATCGTGTTTACACATTGTATTACATCTAAAGCAGACAATAATATTCATTTTAGCTGTGTGGAATGACCCCTTTAAAGATTAGAAATTAAACACATGGATCAACTGAGGAAACATTTGTAGTACTTACACCCACAAACATTTTTCTTATGATTTTTACTGGTCAATTTTGCTAAATGAGTTCCAAGGTCATTAAATGGCACCGGAGGCTCAGAGCGCAATGAACTGTGGGTAATAAAGCAGTATAGCCAAGAAGGCAATGACAGCAAATTAGCAATCACAAAGGGTCAGAGGGAAATGCCTTATAGTCTAATACAACTATAATGCCATCGAAGCAATCCATGTGCAAAACAATCCTCATTATAATTCTGCTGCTTTTACTTATATGAATAATAAAGTATACAATCCACATCAGTTAATTAAAACAAGAAAAAGAAGTAACCTTGGCAACGTGACAGAGAAACAGGAAGTTTGTCAGTAGAGAGAGTTTGATGTTAACCTCCTCCTAGACGAGTCACAAGCTCAGACAAAACAACACCAACGAATACTACTGTTTCATATAATACACACATCAAACCAGCTCAATTTTGACAGCAATGTGGTTTTGGTATGTTATGCAGTTTAAAAAAATAAACACATAAGAGATGCGGAAACTGATATCCTGACTTCGGGCAAGAAGGGAAGTTTGTCACTACGCTTGTGCACAGAGTCCTTACATCTGCTAAACACAGAAAGCGATTACAGAGACACAGTTGATATGATTCAGCAGCGTTTCTGAGATGCAAGAGGTTCTTCTCAGTCACACTACGTGTTCTGTCCATATATGCGGGTCTGTGTTAGTATTCACTTTATATTTATAACTATAAATGTAGCAATAAATACAAAAGGTCGGTATATGTCTCAACAGACACAAGAAGGGAGATTGATATTATACTGCAGCCTTTAAAAATTGTCAGATTTATGACAGGACTGATGACCCAATCATCCTCACGTCCAGTTTCTGTCTTTTGTCAACACATCTCTCTGCGAGACACAGAGCGCTAACTGAAGCAAACACAGAGAACATTTCTGCATGCAAACGTCCGCTATATCGCAGCAGTGTTCCCATACAATGCATTTACTTGGGCAGGCCACCCAAGTCTATGTATTTGGCATCACATTTTGTCCTTTTTCATCCACCTCTGATAATGAATGTAGCTGTGATGGATTAACTTGTGAATAAATAGCGCTTCAGTGTCTTCTTTCTTTCTTTCCTGACTTGATTGATTGATTGATGTGAGTGACGTGTGGCCGTGTGCGCGCCCTCGGCTTCTACCAATGAGCGTTGTGCTGTGCGTAGTTAGCTCCGTGTAACAGTGATTCCTCAATATTTCTGAATTTGCGGCAAATTTTCTGCTCTGCACATCACTATACGTGAGCTTTAATAAAACTATCACTTGGATGTAAAATCAAAGAAGCGCTCATAATACAGCAACACATTGACGAGAAAGAGAAACAGCATATAGCACCCAGTACATACGTTTTGTGATGACCTATGCATAGAAATGCAATATAATATACATAGCTATGTCTTCATAGGTGTATAAAGAGCTTACACATATTAAGCGTTATTTTTATTAAACCTTCGAATGAGCTATTTCTATCTATATACACCGCAGGTCCCTTTGTATAATTCGCCATGTTCTGTCAGCCGTTGTAGTGTTTGGAAAGGGAGGGGGAGGGTTGAAATTCACAACCTTGCCGCTAGATATTACTGACAGGACCTTTAATGTAATTTTTATTTTATTTTGTCCGATAATGTTGTGTTTATGTATCAGGATTTTAGCAGCAGTTAAAGTGACCGCTGGTTGCATTCAGCTGTAAAATGCAGTATAATGTGACAGATCAGCGATGTGAAGAAAAGCAGATATCAAGTGCCAACACCAGACCAACCAACATGATGACGTCACAGTATGCTGATTAGTCTCTCAAAATCCTGTAGGAAACACTGCACAGCACTATTCTAGTACTAATAGAGAAACATTCCTTGTATTGCATGAAGGCCTTCTGCTGCTATTATTCTCAGTTAAAAGTCTCTTGGGCTAAATACATCTGCTGAACAGGACCAGCTAAATGTTTGTGCAAACTGCAGCAGAGAAAAAGACAACATACAGACAGACAGACAGACTACACCATGTTCTGTCATTGTGCTCAAATAAACCAATCGACTAATAATGTCGCACATGAATATTGCTACACATACAAATATCATATTAAAATGAAACCTGATACATATAAATAAAACACTAAAATCTATCCATTTGGATCCATTTAAACATTTTTAGAACTATAGTCGAAATCACACAAACCCCTATGGTTATATCGACATGTGACTCAAGCGTGCATGCTTATGTGTCATCATCAGTAAATGACCTTGTCCCCAATTATCAAAGACACGACCACTAGGGGGAAGAGAGACTTTCTTTCGGCATATGTTGTTTTTCCCATTTGACAAAACCACGTGAGAATCTCACACTCATGATCAGTGCCAATTCTCCAACATGTTCCTCAATGTGAAGAGAAGACAACAGCGTGGATGCTGATGGAGTCAGATGAATAGCTTTCTCAAGCACTCAGCTGTGGGAATAGTTTGTGCGCGTTGAGTGGGTGGGTGGTGAGACATCACAGACACACAGATATGCTGTTATTATTGAAATACTATGAATGACCTGCCTGTTATACAAACCCCGACAACTTATTTTCTTTGTTTACTCTAGGAAAATATGTAATCAGACAGCACTGGTATTATGAAAATTAATCATACTTTCATATGCACGGCAGATGAGATTCAGCGCCAGACGCAAAGCTGAAATCACAGGCTGTCAGACTAAAGTAAAAAACAAACCACAGCAGCAGAACGTCAAATTACAACCTCCAGAGCACACATCATCTTTCTGTCCTGCACATATTTCCACTAACAGAATATATGTGCAAGAAGCCTCGTAACTGCAGCAGCAGGTAATCAGGCAGTGACGGGCCGTTTGAGTTTAAGAGTTTCACTGCTTGCACATCACAGGCTTTGTTTTTTAATATCAAAATGTTTCTCAATAATATAAAATAATATAATATAACATTCAATTTTATAATAATAATTCTGTGGTGCTGAACACACACTGTATAAACGTGACCGGAGCTGTCTGTGGTGCTGAACACACACTGTATAAACACACTATATAACAAGACCGGAGCTGTCTGTGGTGCTGAACACACACTGTATAAACACACTATATAACAAGACCGGAGTTGTCTGTGGTGCTGAACACACACTATATAAACACACTATATAACAAGACCGGAGCTGTCTGTGGTGCTAAACACACACTGTATAAACACACTATATAACAAGACCGGAGCTGTCTGTGGTGCTGAACACACACTGTATAAACACACTATATAACAAGACCGGAGCTGTCTGTGGTGCTGAACACACACTGTATAAACACACTATATAACAAGACCGGAGCTGTCTGTGGTGCTGAACACACACTGTATAATCACACTGTATAAACGTGACCAGAGCTGTCTGTGGTGCTGAACACACACTGTATAAACACACTATATAAGAAGACCGGAGCTGTCTGTGGTGCTGAACACACACTGTATAAACACACTATATAACAAGACCGGAGCTGTCTGTGGTGCTGAACACACACTGTGTAAACACACTATATAAGAAGACCGGAGCTGTCTGTGGTGCTGAACACACACTGTATAAACACACTATATAACAAGACCGGAGCTGTCTGTGGTGCTGAACACACACTGTGTAAACACACTATATAAGAAGACCGGAGCTGTCTGTGGTGCTGAACACACACTGTATAAACACACTATATAACAAGACCGGAGCTGTCTGTGGTGCTGAACACACACTGTATAAACACACTATATAACAAGACCGGAGCTGTCTGTGGTGCTGAACACACACTGTATAAACACACTATATAAGAAGACCGGAGCTGTCTGTGGTGCTGAACACACACTGTATAAACGTGACCGGAGCTGTCTGTGGTGCTGAACACACACTGTATAAACACACTATATAACAAGACCGGAGCTGTCTGTGGTGCTGAACACACACTGTATAAACACACTATATAAGAAGACCGGAGCTGTCTGTGGTGCTGAACACACACTGTATAAACGTGACCGGAGCTGTCTGTGGTGCTGAACACACACTGTATAAACGTGACCGGAGCTGTCTGTGGTGCTGAACACACACTGTATAAACGTGACCGGAGCTGTCTGTGGTGCTGAACACACACTGTATAAACACACTATATAACAAGACCGGAGCTGTCTGTGGTGCTGAACACACACTGTATAAACACACTATATAAGAAGACCGGAGCTGTCTGTGGTGCTGAACACACACTGTATAAACGTGACCGGAGCTGTCTGTGGTGCTGAACACACACTGTATAAACGTGACCGGAGCTGTCTGTGGTGCTGAACACACACTGTATAAACGTGACCGGAGCTGTCTGTGGTGCTGAACACACACTGTATAAACACACTATATAACAAGACCGGAGCTGTCTGTGGTGCTGAACACACACTGTATAAACACACTATATAAGAAGACCGGAGCTGTCTGTGGTGCTGAACACACACTGTATAAACGTGACCGGAGCTGTCTGTGGTGCTGAACACACACTGTATAAACGTGACCGGAGCTGTCTGTGGTGCTGAACACACACTGTATAAACGTGACCGGAGCTGTCTGTGGTGCTGAACACACACTGTATAAATGTGGCCGGATGTGAAAATTCTAAAGCCAAGCAGCAGAAGTTGAATTTAAAAAGCATTTTATCATATCCCCTCTCTCTCTTAGACACACAGAGAAACACACACACAGAAACAACTTTAACAGCAGGTTACCAGCACACAGTGGCTAACGTCTAGAACAGTAGATTGTTGAGAAAATGGATTTCAGAAAGAGCAGAGCCATAATCCAGCAAAAGTTTGATGGACCAGCCTGACCTTTCCACAACCACATCTGCTTTTATAAGAGAAAGAGAGAGAAGGAAGAAATAGACATAGAAAAAAGCAATGAAGAAGAATAATGAAAGGCTGTTTAAAAACCTTATTAGGTTTTATTCACTTCCTAGTTCATCTTTGTCACAGTTCGTTGCTTTGGTGTTTTCTATTACTAAAAAATAACAACTTCAGCAATTGCTGAGGAGGAAAGAAGCCTCACCTTAAATAGAAATGCCTAATGAGGACATATGAAAATTGCAGTGAAAATTCTGTACATAGTTATATAATATAGGAGAAAATAACATACAGAAGATCATAGTTGTCTCAGAAATGTATTGGTAGGTCTATCGCTCAGTCATAGAGCTACAAACATATTTCAATAAGAGGCCATTTTACGGCACCAGACAGTAGATTTTCAGGAATGATGATGTTATTCTATGAGACTTTATTACATACTCCAGTAATCACACCACCATCTAAGATATTAACTTTGTCAAGAGAAGTTTCCTCTTACCCGTGTGATGATCATGTGACATGCAGCTAAAACCCTAAAACTGTTCTCGTTTCCAAAATAAATGTATTTGGCTATAGTAGAACCAATCATACAAATGCAGACTGTATAGACCCTTACAGAATATTGTGCAAATGTATTTCTACAGCTATAGACCATTGTCTCTTATCAAATGCTCCATATCAGCGACAAATACAGAGAGAAGTAATATATTAAATGTTACACAACAGAGTTAAGAAACAGACCCGGGAAAACATGCTGGCTGATATACTAGACCGACAATTTTCCATCCGGAGCTATTACACTTGAGTTTTCCAGAGATAAATGGCAAAAGGTCCTAAGATGTGAAGAAAGAAGGTCACACTCCTAAATCAAATCCAGCTTTGTATTGTGCTATAAGCGGCAAAAATTTGTGAACAACTTTCATTTCATTTTTAATTTACAAAATCTCTTACCCTCTGCAGGCCTCAGACTGCTTGTGTGTGTGTGTGTGTGTGTGTGTGTGTGTGTGTGTGTGTGTGTGTGTGTGTGTGTGTGTGTGTACGGGTCACTGGTGTCAATGTCACAGTGTGTTAATGAAAGAACGCTGGTTGAACAGACCGAACAGAGCAATCGGGGTTGAGATCAGACCAGCCCAGAGAGTCTCAAGTTCTTCTATTGTCCTCTACAATTGCCTGATCAGAAGAAAGAAGATGCTCTCTCGCTAAAATGAAGTGTGTTCCTCACATTCAGATCCCTCACACACACAAGGCAGGATTTTTACGGTGTGTGAGTGTGTGGAAGAAAGAGGAAATTGGGAGCTACACACACACATACGTACACAGAAATTAAGAGAAGATACTGAATAAGCAACAGCACTGCAGAGAGACCTAGAAAGGGAGAGAGACAGATAGAAAGACAGACAGAGAGAAAGTTCAAGCACAAAGCTGCTGTGAGGTCTGTCAACTGCAGTCATGACAAAACAATCAAAAAACTGTACAATAGCACATCAACACATATGACAGCAACCTGTCTTTGCTGCTTATACAGACGAGAATATATATTTTAACATGCCTGCTTATATGTGCAAATTAATATATTTAATGTTTGTCTGTGCTTTTTGGAAATATAAAAGTCTTATTTGACCCTGCCAATATTTTTTTTTTCATTCAATGAATTGGCTTGTCCATCCTGCTGCTAGTAATATCAATACACAAAAGAGAAAAGACTGTCACGATCTCTGCTCGCTCTAACATTTCCTCAACATTACATTCAGTCATCCTGAATTGATTTTTAAGATTCTTCTTAAACGATTGGAAGAAATTCACTTTAAAGCCTCGGTGCAGTCAGCGAGTGAAATGAGATCAGAGAGATTCAGCTTCTCTTGTTTAAACTCAATCTTCCCCAAGCTGCTGTGCTACGATTATTTAAATTAAACCTTCTTTCAGTTCTCTGGCTAGTGTTATTAAATCACAGCTCGGTTTCATTCAAACCCTTTGTTTTGCTCAAATGTTATGCTGCTGCTGCTTATCCAGGAAAAGCACATGGAGCTTAATTCTACATTCAGTCATTTAAGTCGCTCGCTACAGAAAGTCTCAATGTGACATATGCATCTCATTTATTCATTTATAAGGTTGCCTTAAGAAGAAACATTGAGCACAGCATAGAGGAACAGCATTAAAGCTAAAGGAGAGACTAACAGTGTAAAAGAGGAGACTTAAACCATGGCAAAGGAAAACACAACACAGCCACACAGCAGGGTGAGGTGAAAGCCCTCCACACAGTTTGCATTAGTAATAATACTGAAATGTAAGATATTGATTTAACATTACAGAGTGTAAAAGTGCTCAAAGCTGATGCTGATCAGAACAGTTACAGTCAGCTTCGCGTATCTCACTGTTCAGTGCTGTTATAGTTGTTGCATAGCAACATTCTGTTTTAGTTTACATCATATCTTCAAGTGGAAAATCAATAAAACATGAGATTTCAATAGAAGAAATGATGGCATTTTCTTTAAAGCTATAAAACATCTATAAGGGCTGAAGAATCAGCAGTGTTTCATGTATTGTTGTTTCACCAACACCCCTTTCTCTCGTCCAGAACCTGTATGACTTGCAGGATATGTGTTGATATCCCTATTCCTTTAAGAACCACATAGCAGAGAGAGAGAGAGAGAGAGAGAGAGAGAGAGAGAGAGAGAGAGCAGTAAACTCTGACCGAAGGCCTTGTGCTCCTGTCACAGGTGGTGATGGGTCACATCAATGAATTTCTCTCTAGTTGTTCCAAAACTGTATACATTTATTTGTTTGGTTGAACACACAGAAATATATTTGGAGGAATGCTTGTAACCAAACAGTTCTTGGCAACCATTGACGAGCACAGTAGTAAAATTGACAATGGTAGTCAAATGTGTCCCAGTTTGCTGTCCTGCACTCGTCAAAATGTTTTTTGTGTGTTCAACAGAACAAAGAAAAGTATAGAGATTTGGAAAAACTACAAGGTGAGTAAATGATGACAATTATTTTTATTTTAGGGTGAACTGTACCTTTAAAGGGATATTTCAAAATTCCAGGCAAAACCACATTACACTTAATTAATCCAAATGTAATCGTCATAACAATGTATGCTTCCAACAAATAACTGAGCATAATTGTTGTGATGATAATATTTTAAAAGCAAGCACATCACTCGCGATAAGGTCAGAAAATCATCACAAAGCTTGTAACATTTAAACTGACACTTTACGGGAAATAAACCCAGAGACAAACATTAAGGGTGACCAATAGTAATGACTCATATAAAGAAACAAGAAATCCAAAATGGAGTAGCAAGGTTTCATACCGAAAGTCAACTTTTGATATGCCAAATGATTAAATATTCTGACGCAGAGAAGCTTATTCATGCATATATGACCTCAAAACTTGACTCCTGGTAATGCACTACTTAGTGTTTGTCCTGCATCATCAATAAACAAACTACAGTTAGTTCAGAACGCAGCTGCCAGAGTTCTAACCAGGTCCAGAAAATACCATCACATAACCCCAATGTTATCAACCCTTCACTGGCTACACATTAAGTATCGTATTGACTTTAACGTTATTTTAATCACGTATAAAGCCTTGAAGGGTTTAGCCCCTACCTACCTACCTAACAGAGCTTCTATCACACTACAACCCATCACGCTCTCTAAGATCTCAAAACAATGAACAACTGTACTTCAATGATCATATTGCAAAGACAACGCGATCATGCCAATATGCCTTATATAACATTCGCAAGGTCAGACCCTACCTCACTGAGGCCCTGGTCATCTCAAGGTTGGACTACTGCAATGCTCTGCTTGCTGGTCTTCCTGCAAAGGCTATCAAACCACTTCAGCTGGTTCAAAACGCAGCAGCACGCCTCATCTTCCAACAGCCCAAAAGGGCTCATGTGACTCCCCTTTTCATCTCTCTCCACTGGCTACCAGTTGAAGCCCGGATCAGATTCAAGTCATAGATGCTTGCAAACAGGACCATCACTGGATCTGCGCCGGCATACTTTCACATCCTCCTACACTCCTACACCCCATCAAGAACCCTGCGTTCAGCAAATGAGCCGCGCCTTGTAATGCCTTCTCATAACGGCACTAAATCCCTTTCCCGCTCATTCTCCTTCACAGCTCCTTCCTGGTGGAACATTCTTCCTAATGCGGTCCGATCAACCACATCTCTCACAACCTTCAAAACACGACTTAAAACACACCTCTTCTGTGAATACCTGACAGACAAATGAAACAAAAACGTACACTAACCCTTAGGGATGCACTGATACCAGTATCGGTATCGGGCCCGATACCAAGCTCATGTACTCGTACAAATTCCCCGATACCAAAGACCGAAACCTCTCGTGACGTAATTGACAGAACGTTCCAGTGCACACAGAGACATCTGCCATAGCAGACACAATGTCATAGAGTGTTCACACCTAAATCACGCTATTCATGTGTAGTTGGACGCTTGAACATTGTGAGTTTACTCGCTTCATTCGCACGTGGAATTCGCTTCATTCGCGAGTGAAATTCGCATCATGGGAGGGGCTTCTGGCAGGCGGCTCCAGTCTTGTTGCGAAATGGCAGATATGGATTTTGTTGAGCAGGTAGCTGCCCATTATGTGCTATGGAAGGCTTAAGATAGACGTAGACTTGTTCGGCGCCGTGTCTGGGTCCATCAGATCCTTCAGAGGTTGTTTCAGATTTCTGCCTCCGCTCGCTATGTCATAATCACGTCACTACAAGAGCAAGCTCCTGATTGGATTTTTTAACTTGCGCGAATAACGTGAACGCTCAATTTGCGCCGCCTCATTCGCGTGAATCGCACCGCAAGTAGGTCTATCGTGTCTTTGCATTGACTTAACATGTAAATCACTCTCTCTTAACGCTTCATTCGCGCTTAGCAGTGTGGAAATATTTCAAAATCAATGAAGACGACCCACGCATGGCAATCTGCATGCTTATGTCCTTGGTTTTGCCCTTTGGAGGTTATTGGACACTGTGAATTTTGGACTTTGAAATTTTTTGATAAGCACATAAGATTAATTAGTTGAAGTTGTTAAAAATAAAGATGCTGATATGTTCATTAGTCTCATTGTGTTGTTCTTAGAAAATTGCCACAAACAAAAAAAAAAAACTGTACAACAGACGTCGGTATCGGCGAGTACCAGGGAAAAAGTATCGGTACTCATACATGATCCTTAAAAAGTGGTATCGGTGCATCCCTACTAACCCTCTTCTCTCAGCAGGTAGTGGTCTAGCTTTTGTTGAAACTAGTAACTTTGTATTAGCACCTATTGTACTATTGCTCTTTTATGACATTTAGCTTATTGCTCCCTGAACTCTTTGTAAGTCGCTTTGGATAAAAGTGTCTGCTAAATGACTAAATGTAAATGTAAAACTCAGGACTTTTGATAACACCTAGAATATCTAAATCCACCAAAGGGGGTCGAGCTTTCTCATACGTAGCACCTAAGCTCTGGAAAAGCCTTCCTGATATTATTCCAGGATCAGACACACTCGCCCAATTTAAATCTAGATTAAAGACACATCTAGACAAACATTCACTTCATGCTAAATATACAAAATAAACCACCAGGAGAAGCTGACATTAGATATTATTTACTAGAATAATTTAACTTGTTCTATAGACACCATGTACTGTGTTTTTCCTCTCTTGTGTTTTTCTGTTTTTTTTATTTTCTCCTGTAAAGCTGCTTTGGAACAATGCACATTGTGAAAAGTGCTATATAAATACAATTTAATTAAATTTTTGTGGTAGAATGTATAGATAATTGATTCTGTGCTTTCATAAACATATACATTTAGTCATTTAGCAGACGGTTTTATCCAACGTGACTTCATGGAGCAATAAAGTGATGAAAGAAGTTCAATGGCAGCAGGTTATAACACATTCATTCGCTGTGAATTATTAGGCCTAATAAACATGCTGAAGTGAAATTAAAAACAAATGTTCTGAACTGACAAAATAATCGTGTATATTAATCGCAACCCGCTCGTGCACATGTGGACTACAGATAACAAAAGTTAGACATTATCGTTAATAAATGTTGTAAATATGGATATTTATCTTAAACAAATGCATTGATTGACTTCAGAAGGCCTTTATTAACCCTATTAAGCCGTGTTGAGGAATTATTTAATCGATGGATAATTTTTTTCTAAATCTCAATCTCCATTCCCTCTCCATTCTAAGGCTTGGAACAGCCAAAGAATCAATCCTGATATAACTCAGACTGTATTTGTCTGAAAGAAAAAGGTCACATACACATCGGACGCTTGGTGGTGAGTAAAACATGGTGTCATTTGCTTTTGCCGCTGAAATATCACTTTAACAGTATCTTACTAAAGTGTTGCCCATGACTCTGACATCATTGATTGTGAAGGAATTAAAAAAACATATTGACACAGTAAGCAAATCAATTAATTTAATGAATATCAAAATTAGTAGAAAAGTAAAGCAAATTATAAATAATCGATGGGGAAAAATCTGAAAACCAGAAATTAGACATCTGTATATACCGATAGACTAATTATCTGTCCATCCAACTATATATATATATATCTCAGAATGATTTTTCTCAACTCTATCGCTTACAGACCAGTCAGTTGTGTGTGTGTGTGTGTGTGTGTGTGTGTGTGTGTGTGTGTGTGTTGCGGGTTATTCAGGAGAGGTTGTATCGCACCCCAGTGGAGAATCTAAACCCTCCTCACATGAATTCAAAATCACTCCGAATTAATAAACATAAGAGGAAAAAACTAAACCCAAGACAAGAACGATTTGTCGAGGTCTGAAATCCAACTTCCCCCGATTGTGTGTGTGTTCGTCTCTCATCAGAGTTTCATCACATACAGACAACTTAACACGCATCATCTGATTCTTGTGTAGGCTAAAGCCACAGCTGAAGACATCTGCAAAACAGACCTCCAAACGACACGATCCCAAACAGACACGATTCCAAACAGAAGATCAGAATCGAATACACAGACGATATGTAAAATCGGACACGAAAACAAAATGACATTTTCTGAAACTGAAGATCATACACTTACACACAAATGACACAGTCGCGCGCGTTTCATCTGCGGAGGTCTGATGATGCTCTTCATACACCCGCGTGATATCAGACCCAACACACACACACACACACACACACTCACTTCAGGAATGCCGTGTGTGTCTCTTTCTGTATGTCCGTCTGTCTGTCCAGATTCCCGCAGCAATCTCTCAAGAACACTCGCAATAATTCATATTTTGGATTCCCATCCGATTTCGTAACCAATCGCGGCGGATAGAATGGAGATCATCCGTGTTGCTTCTTTCGATGGAGAGAGCCGCCGCCGCCGCCGCGTCACCTTCGTCTTCCCATCAGCACTGTGCGCGAACCCGCCCACAGACGCACGCCCCGCGCCGCGGGCGGAGCCGAGCCGAGCCGCAGTTACGACGCAACGCGTGTGTATAGAGATCCTGTAGGATGACTTCTTTATCGGGATTCCCTCCTGCAAACATCACCACACCACAGAGAAATCCACGAGAATCATGTTTTGCCTTCGTGAGTTTCATGTGTGCGCGAGACGCGCAGCTGTTTGTTTTGCAACAGTTGAAGACATCGTGAGCGGCAGAACGCCAGATCAGATCTGAGATCAGAATTTACCAACTCGGCGTCATATGTGTGAACGTTGAATTGTTTTGTGATTGGTGCACGTTAAAGTGGGTGAAGCTCGTGGATTTTAAGGGTTCTAGTGCAACTGCTCTGCTAGATCATCCCTAAATTTGGGGATACAGCAACGGCCGGAAGTGATGCAAAATCTCGCCGTACAATTACAATCAAATACAATAGCTAACGCTACACCTACCCCCACACTAAAATTAACCCTTACAATAATACAATACAGAACTTAACTGTTGTTCAGCGTGACAAAAATAACGCGCCATTGAAGTGCGCATGCTCAGTGGAGGTAGCTGTAACCCTAAATTTGCGCACGCTTGAAACTTTGTTGATGTGACATCACCGGAAAACACGTGATGGTCACGTTCAGTCTTAACAGTAATAGAGCATCTCTGAAATCAAACACAGCAGTTATCATCTTTATTAGAGCTACCTCAAATCCTTTTCATTTCCTAATTTTCAAATTAGGAAAATATTAAATTCTTCAGAGTTGAAGTGATCTGAGCTATGCTTGTAAAGCAACATGATATATAAGATTTTAGGGGAACCACAGGGAATATCAAACATAACTAGTCCTTGTCACAGATACATACAGTCTCGCTCTCTCTCTCTCTACATTATTGTCACGTCATTTACTGTCAAACATCTTCATCTTCAATAAAGTCTTGACATTTCATTTGCACCGCACATTACTATGAGCCAGCATCTATATGTCTGTCCCGTGATACTGTTTAAATGAGAGCTCACCTCTGAAAAGCTAAAGGCCTTCATTGGAAACTGCCTGTACTGTTTCACATAATTGACTCATGAAATGTCATGACTTTTTTGACATAAAAATGCAAAATTGCGCAGCTGTGAGATGCTGTAGGAATCAATCATGGTGCTGAAATCAAATTTCATACAAAACACATAAAATGTCACTTTATCTCAAATAAATGCAATATTATTAACATCTATGTGTTTGTTCAGCTTACATTCAATTATAATTTGTTGAGATGAACGAAACAATGATAAAATGCATTTCAACATCCTTTCATTGTTGTTGTTGTCATGCTCGTGCACATGAAACTCTGTATAGAGTCGCACACTTTTAAGCATGTAGCGTTTAGTCGATCGTGATGAATTCTTATTACAAACAAGGAAAATTCTTCTTATAAACATGACAGCTTACGTCATTGACGACTTCGAACATGCTGCTCTTCAATTGTGTTCTGCAGAAGAAATAAACTCATACAGGTTTTAAATAAATGATGACGGAATTTTCATATTTGGGTGAACACAGAGGACCCTGAGAGGACAGAGTAACACCTCGGTTTACAATCTTCTCCACATTATTGATTGTGTCACACTATAAATTGTGTCTGGCCCACTGCTCTACTAAATGTTAATGCTCATGCTGTTGATTTACGGCTAAAACAACTCAAATGTCCTGCAGATCCTGCACCGGTCAATAGAGATAAAGAGATTCGCTGTGTATCTGTACACGTTTGTTTTAGGACTTCTTAGAGAGCCTGAACCAAGACACCAAAGGAAATGGATGTGAATGTTCTTTTGATGTTTAGAGCAAACACACATAGTGAGTGATGAAATCTAAACATTCAATTATGTTAAATGCATAAATATGAATATAAGAAATTAGGCAGAACTGTGAGAGCTTATTTAAATAAAATAATGCTTTTTTATTGGTTTACTATTCATATTCTTACTATTGTAAATTTTTGGATTTCCAGTTTACAAAAACGATTCTCATGTGATTCTGATTCGTTCTTTTGAACTGTAACACATTCTGAAGAGACTAATAAATATTTTAGTGAACATTCCCCATTGACTCGACACAAGACAGACATCCACAACAACGTTTGAACTCTATTGATCTGAGATGAGCAAAGCCAGAAAATAAAATAATAATAACACACACGCACACATGCATACACCTCCCTTCATATAACCCGTATGTATGTCTAATGTTGGTGGAATGGCTCCCGTGGTAATAGTGATGCTGAATCACCTCTTTTCATCTCATTCTTCTCCTCCATGAGCGATGGAAAGCTGATGTGCTCAGATCATTGTGTCCTGCAGGACCTTTTATACAGCAGGACAGAAAACAAACAATTGTTTTTTGCCATTGTACCGTACGTTGCCATAAGAGCAAGAACTCTGACTTTGTGCATTTTAAGTGAAATGCATTCATTGTGTTGAACTCAATTCTGTTGAACTTTGTTTTGTTTGTGTGTGTTCGTCTCATCAGCCCACTGAGTTTCATCACATTCCCATCTTTTAAAGCATTTAACACGCAAATGTCTATGTTGAACTATGAAATGACTAATTGAGTATTTGCAAATAAAGGACACAGAACGCACAGTGGTACTTTGTTTTTGTAGTGTCACCGTTCCACTCTCTGCGTAAGCATGCTCAGAGGTGTGCTTATAAACTGCTGATAAATGAGGACCCTGGACCTTGACTGTTAAACTCAGTAAACGCTCATGTGTTCATGTTTCTGTGATCCCCTCATCTCATGACTATAAGGACTTTACATTACAAGTTTGGAGAGAGAGAGAAAGAGAGAGAAAGAGAGATGCATATGTAGTGAAAGTTTCAGGCAGTATGGACATTTCATTTCTTTTCTAAAGATCCATTGTGCATTCGTGATCCATTTAGTGGTTCAATAAGAGCTCTCTAAACTAAAGATAAAATTTGTGTGTGTTGAAAATACAGAAAGGTTTGTGTGCATAAAATAATACTGTAAGTATAGAAGTACAGCAGAAAACATCCATCCACACAACACACTTCAGTGGAAAACACTCCAAAAGTCTGAAGTCCCATCGTCAGATAGTTATGAAAAACTCGAACCCATTTTATTGTCCTAGATCTTTAACTGTTTCGAGCCACTGAAACTTTTGTACCACAAAGCAATTGAAAATGTCCTTTATTTACTATGCTTGGTTATGAACTGCTCTGAGACTTGAAGGTGAGATCCAATTGCAGCTTTATCAGAGGGCATAATCCAAATAACAGGTCAGGGTCATACACAGGCAGGCAGTCCAAACAAAGAGACAAAGAAAACAAAGAAAAAAAAACAGGCAGGGACCAGAGACAAAAGCTGTAAAAGCACTTCATGTAAAGCACTTTGAATTGCCATTGTACGGTGGCCCAAAAGTGCACATCATAACGAAATTTAAAAAGCAAACATAAGTTCACAGCACAACGGAATCGAGCCACAGCACAACGGAATCGAGCCACAGCACAACGGAATCGAGCGACAGCACAACGGAATCGAGCCACAGCACAACGGAATCGAGCCACAGCACAACGGAATCGAGCGACAGCACAACGGAATCGAGCCACAGCACAACGGAATCGAGCCACAGCACAACGGAAATGCTCCCGACCACTAGAGGGCATCAGCGACGGCCGCCGGGGAACATTAATCAGTATGCGTGTAGAAGAGGCTGTCGAGTCTTTTGGAGGAGATTTTACAACGTAAGTACATTCAACAGGTGCTTTTAATGTTATTGTTGCTATATACGCGGATACAATTCTGTATTATCCATGCATATTACCAATATTGTTACGTAAACTATTCGTCACTATCCGTTCTTGTAATTGGATTTATCATTATCTTCTAGGCTGCCATGTTTTGTCCCTTTTGTGGAAACGAAATTGGGACTCCTATTGCCTTTTGTGTCTCTTGCGGTTCTAATGTCCAAATCTTGTCAGAGCACGGTATGATTGTATATATATATATATATATATATATATATATATATATATATATTTGGTACCATCATTTATGTCATCATCAATAGGTATGTTTGACTTAGTGCAGCGCTGCGCAGACATATCGTCATACAATGGATATGCAACAGGACACACCTGTTGTGTGAGGCAGGCGTTTTTACCATTTACAGTTGTAACACAAAAAAGTTTACTGTTTGAAAGTAATGTTTTAAATGCTTGTCATTAGGTATAAAACTATAATGTATATAAGTATATTGTTTTTATCATTACTCTTTGTTGATAGCAGAGTTCCCAATCCAAGTTTCTGAAGAGGATCTTCTTAAAAAGTACTTTAGAGATGGACACACTCACAGTGTAATTTTGAATATCGTAAGTAATTTATTGCCATATCAACAACACAGTTGATTGGAATTTGTCTTAGTGCCACTCCAGTTAAAAAGGCAATACATATACATACACATAACATACAGTACATGAAAAACAATCACATAGACAATCATTCAAACCAATATAAGACTGTAAAATTACAGTCTTGTGCTACTTTTAACTACCCAATAAAGTGTCTTGTGCAGTTCAGTAAAGTGCTTTTGAAAGAGGTCGTTTAGAAGCATTCAGGAGCCTAATAGTGGCAGGGTAAGTACTATTGCAGAACCGGGATTTTTTACCCCCAAGGCTTTGGACTCTCCTACCAGAGGGCAGTAGTTTGAAGAGGTACCTGGCAGGGTGCGAGGGATCATCCAGTATTTTCCAGGCTTTATGGCTGGCCCGAGTGGCGTAGATAGAGGCTACTGATGGGATTGCATGTCCAATGATTTTGGATGCTGAATGCACCACCTTCTCCAACTGCTTCCTCTCTAAAGAGGTGGAGTTGCCGTACCAGACAGTAATCGAGAAGGCTAGCACACTTTCCACTGTAGCTCTGTAAAATTGGAGCATCCCTAGCTACACCAAACTTCCTGAGCTGGCGCAGAAAGTGAAGCCTCTGGTGGGCTTTAGTTATGATGAGGTTGGTGTTAACCTCCCACTTCAGGGACTGACATATGGTGGTGCCAAGGAATTTAAAATTGGACACTCTCTCCACTGCCTGGTCGTCGATGATCAGAGGGGAGTGCACTAACCTACTTTTCCTAAAATCTATGATTAGTTCCTTTGTCTTGTTGACATTTAAAAATAGGTTATTCCTCTTACCCCATACCTCCAAGGCTGCCACCTCAGATCTGTAGTCTGACTCGCAGTTGTTACTGAACAGTCCTACAACTGTTGTGTCATCAGCATATTTAAAGATTTTCACATTGTCAGAATGGGACACACAGTCATTGGTATAGAGAGAATAAAGCAGAGGAGAGAGGACACACCCCTGTGGGGCCTCAGTATGGATGGTCCTGGGTTTGGATAACAGGTTGCCCATTTTCACAACCTGCCTCCTGTCTGATAAAAAGTTTAAGATCCAGTGACAGAGGGATTGATTGATTCCCATCAGCTGGAGTTTAGCAAATAATGTAATGGGTATAATAGTATTAAAAGCAGAACTGTAATCTATAAATAAAACTCTTGCATATGTAGCTGGGGCCTCTAGGTGCTGCAGGATGCTGTGGAGGCACAAGGATACAGCATCCTCTACAGACCTGTTAGCACGGTAGGCAAACTGATAGCTGTCCATCTCAACACTGGCTAACTGTTTACAGACAAGCCGTTCAAAAACCTTCATTGCAATGGAGGTCAGAGCAACAGGCCTGTAATCGTTCAAACAACTAATATTTGATTTCTTAGGTACAGGGATGATTACAGCAGATTTAAAACATGCAGGGACTTGGCACTCACAAAGAGACCAGTTAAAAATATCTGTGAAGACAGAGGCGAGTTGATGGGCACAGTTCTTGAGAGTAAAAGCAGACACACCGTCTGGCCCTGCTGCCTTCCTCACATTCTGTTTGCGGAGCAGGGCTTTGACTTCATATTCCCTAATCACAAATGGTGGGGTAACAGGGTCTGTTCTAGGTGCAGGGCTGTGTCAAGCTGGGGGCAATCAAATCTGCAGCAAAATTCATCAAGCTTATCTGGAAGCTGGGGGTCTATGTCTTGAGGTGCCTGTTTAGTCTTGTACCCCGTTATCCTCTGTAGTCCCTGCCATACCCCTCTAGTATCTTTAGCTTTTAATTTATCTTCTAGATTATCTCTGTATCTAGCCTTTGCTTTCTTCACAGCACGTTCAAATTCAAATCTAGCAACTCTATATAGATCTTTGTCACCACTTTTAAAGGCACGATTTTTCTCTGTGCATAATTGTTTAATCTCTTTATTGAACCATGGCTTATTATTACTAAAAAAAACCACAGGCTTTGACGTTATGCATGAGTTCTCTACAAAGTTGATATAGGAGGTGACTGTGTAGGAAGTGAATTCATCTAAACCATCGCATGCTGCCCTAAAAACATTCCAGTCCGTTTGTTCCATACAGTCACTTAGCATTCCCGCAGCAGCAGGCGTCCATTGTCTTACTGTCCTTATGGATCGTTTAACAGTTTTTAATTGTTGACGGTACTGAGGCATTAGAAAGATCATATTATGGTCGGACTGACCTAGAGGCGCCCGTGCCACAGCACGGAACGCCTGTGGAATAGTGCAATAACATTGGTCCAGTGTTTTCTCACCTCTCGTGGCAAGGTGAATCTGTCGTTTGTATCTAGGGAGTGATTTGTTGAGGTTGACATGGTTGAAGTCCCCCATTAACAGAAGGACCGAGTCCGGGTGCGCTCTTTCAATCTCCGTGACCTGGGCAGCCAGTTGCTGCATTGCAGTTGTGGCTACGGCCTGCGGGGGGATATATACAGCCACCAGGATAAAGGAGGCGAATTCCCTCGGCAAATAGAAGGGCCGACATTGTATTGTGAGGGCCTCTAGTTCAGGCGAGCATGACCGATGTATTGTTGTAGTGTTGGTACACCATCTTTCATTCACCAGGAAGGAGACCCCGCCGCCCTTCTGTTTTTGCGAGTCCGCTGTACGGTCCGCCCGAAACAGTGAAAAGCCGGCTGGTAGTATTGCGGAGTCTGGCACTCCCTCGTGAAGCCATGTTTCTGTGAAACACATCACAGAGCAGTCCGCCACGTCACGTCTGGAGCTGATCAGGAGGGACAGCTCGTCCGTCTTGTTAGCTAGCGATCGGACGTTAGACAGGATTATGCTGGGCAGTGGGCACCGGTGGTTGCGATCCACATTCAGACAAACAATTATAAGCCAAAGTAACCAGAGCAGCACCATGTCGCCATGCTCCGGCGCCATCTTACATATTCTGGCATACAAGCACAACCCCAGCCTTTAGCCCTCGTACCCTGAAAAAAAAATAAACAGACTATCATTGTACAGACAAAAAAGCTACACACCTTTGGACATTGTTCAGGCAGCAATTACTGAGGAGTTGGATGGTCCTGGACAGCATTATGGGTACCGCACAATGTGCCAAACACTACGTCAGAAATACAGTCTTACAGTTAACAGACAAGATGTAATGTATATGATGGCAGATCTTGATCCATTAGGAGTTGTACAACGATCAAGAAGAATGTTTGTAAGAAGGGTTTACCATTCTTTGGGGCCAAATCACACCTGGCACGTTGATGGCTATGACAAATTAAAACCCTATGGTTTGGCGATAAGTGGCTGCATTGATGGATACTCTCGGAAAGTGATGTGGTTGGTCTGTGGAGCCAGCAACAACAACCCAGAAGTTATAGCGCATCATTACCTGCAGTGTGCCACTGAATTTGGGGTCATACCAAAGCTTCTTCGCACAGACTGTGGCACTGAAAATGGAATAATGGCTGCAATCCACTCCACTCTGAGATCAAACCACCAAGATGAACTTGCAGGGGCTGCAAGTCATGTGTATGGCTCATCAACTACCAACCAAAGAATTGAAAGCTGGTGGTCATATTTCAGAAAACAAAGGTACAGTATGGTCACAGTCATTTAATATTTGTATCTTCAGTTTTTGCTTAACTTTCCACTTAAAGGCAGGGTTTCCGATTTCTCTTAGCTGTTGTTGATGTTCAAATCAACAAAACAGACACACCTCTACCCCAATCTTTCCTCAGCCCTCAACTAATGTCCGTCCTCTGCACGGTGCACCTTACTGCTGATTGGCTACAAGATTGTTTTGGTACTCAGCCTGACTTTTGTCTAAACAAGCATAAATCCGGACACCCTGACTTTAAAAGGCTTGAAACATTGAAAAATAGCATATTAATGAATTGCTTAAAGCATGTGGCATGTTCCTATTATTGTTGGTTTAATTATGCAGGACTCAGTTCTGGATGGATCTTTTGAATGACCTGAAAGAGAGACAACTTTTTAATGGCAGTCATGAGCACATATGCTTGGTGCGTTTTGTCTTTTTGGGCATGCTACAGAAGGAGCTTGATGAAACCAAAGAAATTTGGAACACACACACCATTAGGGCAGTTAAACAATCTCGCTGTCCTTCTGGGAAACCAGATGCAATGTTCATGCTTCCACACAGGTTGGTGTACATTATGACCAGTAATATATATTAGTGTTTGTAATATCATTGTTAAAGACATGAATACTCTCCCTCATATTAAAATTACTGTGAAACAGAACAAGTTCCTATTCATTTGTAAAACTGAGATTACTGCTTAACTGTGTTGCAGGGGTAGAACAAAACATATGCAAATTCATAGTTCAATTCAAGATTACCTTTATTGCATAAAAAAGCTGCGCTTTGTATCAAATTTTGGTGCTGCACATCAACCTGAATGATTAATATATTTCTGATTTACCCCAAAGGTTTAATGAAACCGATTGTGGATTTCCTGTATCACAGGATGAACTGGACCCGTTTCTGGCTGAACCCATTCGGAGTATGTGTGGAGATGACCAGCTTCAGGCAAACTTTGAAGAACTACATTCACAGCAGCTGTTAATAGTTGCTCTGAAGACCAATTAGGTTGAACCTCAAGAGGCAGAGTCTTCCCTCTAACAGGCTTTAGTACACCATTATGTCTGCACATAACTCCAACATAAATCTACACATGAAAATAAAACAAACAGTCACAATAACATTTTATTAATGTAGTAAGAGTGACTGTATAGAAAAGAAAATGTAACTTTTAGAACATTTATTGCAACCCCATATAAGTTTTCATCTGAGAGATAACATTTAACCTCAACTGGGATCAATAATAGACTAATTTACATTTAGCAGATGCTTTTATCCAAAGTGACTTACATTGCATTATCCTATACATTTATACACAAGTATCTGCAATCCCCTGGGATCCAACACACAACCTTGCGTTGTTTACACAATGCTCTTACCACTGAGATACAGGAAAGACTCATAGACTGAGATAAGCTAAATTTGCTCCGAACCGGTTAGTTAATGTCACATTTATAATGTCGATTGCCTAAGAAAAGAATGTCAGTTTTTTTAATTAACAATAAAACGTGATATATGTGGAAACAACATGCCTGTGAGAAATGTATTCTACCCATGATCATCTTAATGTAAAAGCAGTGGAATTTCAATTGCATCCAAGAACGTGATCTCTGTCATTTGCTGACATTTGCTGTGGTTGACTGGACTGAAAGACTTCTTACCTCACTGCAGCTGCCTGCTCTTGTCAGACTTTCAGGCAATGCTAAGTGCATATCAAATGATATCAATTTATGTAAAAGCTATAGAAAAACTTATAAAACTAAGAAAATACCTTTACAGTTTTCTTATCCTTTTTAGATGCCTGGCATTTCTTAGTAAAGAATGTTTTCCTCTCCTTCTCTTTCAAAGCCCTGAACTTCATGAAGGAATCCAATGTACTTCTCCCTGTATTTCCTGCTTTAAACACAATGCCCAGTCAAATCATATGAAATGCTCTAATGTAACTCTCCTAAAAGCTCTTCTGTTCTAAATAAAGGGTTTGATAGTAACAACTTCTACCCTTCTACCTTCACTTGTGCTTGGCTGATTTTCATCAGGAACTTTGTTGGAAACATTCTTCAGAAATGTTACACTTTTGCCACATGCACTGCAAAATGCTGGACAGCTTTCCACTGCAGCACCACAAAATGGACAATACTTTGTGATCTGTAAAGAAACACTTCAGGAATCAAGTGGCCTTTGCTTTTAAAAGTTCACTGAGACTATGATGTTATGACATAACCCCACATGAAAAACACATAGTTTTCTATGATAAACTGTAATAAATAGTAGTATGTATCATTAGTAGTATGCATTCTGTGGCACCTACTATAGTAAATACTGAATTTAACTACAGGTTACTATAGTAACAAAGAATTTGACAACATTTTACTACAGTAAAAACTATACTACAGAGGTAAGCTCACACTCGGATCCACACCCGTATTGCTCTATTAATACGCATGTTCGACTTTATGCAGCGACTTTGATTACATTTACATTTACATGATTATATCATATGCCTATCGGTCTGCGCTGCATTCGAACGAGCGTGCTTAGCTTGTTTAGGTATGTTTCGTCAGAGCTAAGCTAAACCCTGCTGGAAAGTGAACATTGCATAGTATTTTTCATGTGGGATGACAAACACAAATAGCAATGACTTCGATAAATCCAATTACAAGAACGGATAGTGACGAATAGTTTACGTAACAATATTGGTAATATGCATGGATAATACAGAATTGTATCCGCGTATATAGCAACAATAACATTAAAAGCACCTGTTGAATGTACTTACGTTGTAAAATCTCCTCCAAAAGACTCGACAGCCTCTTCTACACGCATACTGATTAATGTTCCCCGGCGGCCGTCGCTGATGCCCTCTAGTGGTCGGGAGCATTTCCGTTGTGTTGTGGCTCGATTCCGTTGTGCTGTGGCTCGATTCCGTTGTGCTGTGGCTCGATTCCGTTGTGCTGTGGCTCGATTCCGTTGTGCTGTGGCTCGATTCCGTTGTGCTGTGGCTCGATTCCGTTGTGCTGTGGCTCGATTCCGTTGTGCTGTGAACTTATGTTTGCCTTTAAATTTCGTTATGATGTGCACTTTTGGGCCACCGTACCATTGTGTATGAAATGTGCTATACAAATAAAATTGCCTTGCCTTGCCTTGCCTTGCCTTGCCTTGCCTTGCCTTGCCTTGCCTTGCCTTGCCTTGCCTTGCCTTGCCTTGCCTTGCCTTGCCTTGCCTTGCCTTGCCTTGCCTTGCCTTGCCTTGCCTTGCCTTGCCTTGCCTTGCCTTGCCTTGCCTTGCCTTGCCTTGCCTTGCCTTGCCTTGCCTTGCCTTGCCTTGCCTTGCCTTGCCTTGCCTTGCCTTGCCTTGCCTTGCCTTGCCTTGCCTTGCCTTGCCTTTGCCTTGCCGCTGGATCTCGGGTGGCGAAGTCTACTGTTATGAACTGCTCTGAGACTTGAAGGTCAGATCCAATTGCAGCTTTATTAGAGGGCAATCCAAAGGCGTAATCCAAATAACAGGTCAGGGTCATACACAGGCAGGCAGTCCAAACAAAGAAACAAATAAAACAGGCAGGGACCAGAGGCAAAAGCGTAATCAGGGAACAAGGCAAGAAATCAGAAATCCAAAAACCAAAAGGCAAGAAATCCAAAAACCAAAAGGCAAGAAATCCAAAAACCAAAAGGCAAGAAATCCAAAAGACAAGGAACCAGGGAAACACTCAGAAATGCTATAAGAACTAAACAAGACATTGCAATGAATGGGTGTGTGGAAGTGGTATATATATGTGTGTGTATGTGAATGATATGCAGGTGTGTGTGCAATCGGTGCTGAGGAGTCCGGGTAGTGAGTTATGGGAAATGTAGTTTGTGAGTGAGTGAAAAGTCTGATGTGGAGTGCCCTCTGGTGGTTCTCACGGCGCTTAGGAGGTTATAGGTTTGAAGGTATTTTCTATTAATAATATGATATTTTTTTCTATAATTTGATTTGTAGAAGATTGTCTACGGAGAAATTTGCATTTCAAATGAGTTATCCACAGTATGGAGCCTAGCACACGAGATACGGACAAAATTTAAGACAACGTAGCAGATAAGTTATGTATTTGTTTTTTGTTTTCATTTAGGGGCTGTGTACTGGTTCTGTGATTTACTAAAAGGAGGTAATACGTTGTGAAAACATATTCTCCATAGTACTTAACATGATAGACTTCACGTTGATGTCCCATATTTACAGAAATATTGAAGGATTTTCAGTCAGCAAAGTGTTTAGTTCTAGGTTTATTCAAGCTAAGGTAATTCAGCTATAAGCAGTGATTTTGTCTTGTGAATGTCGCTACATCAGTGACTGCATTCGTGTAACTACAGCATGTAATGCAGAGACAATAAGTTGGGTCTTCACATATGAAATTGTTTGCAATGCATGATTTGTATTTGTACTGCTGTATCTAAATTCTGCGATACACAGCCAAATCACTAAATCCGCAACAGTAGTGAGGGCTGAACCGCCCTCAGGATAAATACCCTAGAACCGCCCCTTGACTTTACCACATTGACTAATCATTGTCACCTGATGCTATGGCTTGTAAAGTTCAGGTATATTCATGTTAGTAAAGAAAATATATAGCTTTCACACCTCTCACTTTTAGTTTCTGGGTGGGCTAAGATGGATCAGCCTCTTATCTAGTACACTGTGCTCAACCATATGGCAGCAAATAAAACTTGTACTAGCTTTGTAAGGGGACAGTGTTTTAGAACATAATGCTTGGTTTCTCTATCTTTGCAATGGTTTAACTTACACCTGACACATTATTCTACAACTTTATGCAGTTAATTTACATTTATAGCAAATGTTTTCAAACAAATGGACAGATATTACTCTCACCTGTGTCTCATATGTCAGCTCGATTGAATGTAATTCTCATCAGTCATGTTCAACGTTGTAAAGTCAGAATGTGTTGTGTTATCTGAACCATCCCATCAGAACAATGAAACAATAGCGGCGCTGTGTGAAAATGCCAACCATCACTCAACGTATGAGAAGAGACAGACGGAATGGAAGTTGTGTCCTGACCCACAGTGAGAAATGAAAGTGCTAAGTTCTGTACTCCTGCTCGAGGCTTCACCTGGACGGACATACAGACAGAAAATACCATGCTTCATATTCTTTAAGATAGAAAGAGAGAAAATGAGAAAGACAATCTTTTATTCATTCAAATCAAGAATTTGATTGCTAACTTTGAATTTGTGATAGCTTTGTGTTCATATTCAAACCTCCTCTTCCGTGCTGATGTCATTTCTAGCTTTTTTTCGGTTTTATTAATCAGGATATGAAACTTTTTATCAAATCATTTTTGTTTAGAGTGATCGCTAATGAAACTGTATTTATAAGTTATCTCATCTGAATCATGAGTTTAAGAACATCAAAGTTTCATTTTAATCATTCATCACACTGTGACTTCAATCTTTACTCAGTAAATATGACAGATGACAATGTAAGATTTTCACAGATTGATTTCTACATTATGAACATTATCATTTTATGTACAAAACAGTAAATCACAAAAAGCAGACCGGGTCACATACAGTACATTGTATATCTGCAAATGTGTAGACTTGTATGCACGCATGCACGCACGCACACACACACACACACCTACACACACACACACACACACAGTTTTCGATGCTGTGCTGATAGTTGATGTCTTCAGGGTTTGCTTTAGAGCAGTCAGGTGAACAGATCTCTTACTGCAGACGGCTGCCTGCGGAGCAGGAAAATGCCCCTCTGTTAAAGTCCAGTCAATACGACCCGTCTCACACCTCAGCCCTGCAGGGCGACACTTACTCACCTATTCATTACACACTGAATATTTAAACAGGGCTGAGGAGAGAAGCGGGCCACAGCTGTTTTCTGTTCCTCTATAGATGCTCGTTTCCATTAACCGCTGATGCTCGGACTCGTCTCATTCATCTCATTACGCTCCTGCCAGCCAAAAGAAAGAAATAAAGCAGAGAGACTTGTTATTCCATTCTCATGCTTCTGCTTAAAATTTACATATTTTTTAATTGTTTATATTTCTTCAGTCAACTTTATTAACATACACTTTATTATTTTATATTTCATTCAGAGCCTTATTTTAAATTCACTTTGAAATAGTTGTAGTTACTGTGTTTTATGTTTATGCTTTGGCACTATCATGTCCGCACAGACAGATAGAGAGAGAATGAGACATCGATCACAGATAAAAGTGTTATAGGCCTACAGATTCTCCATCTGCATCATCCTTCTGTTGACGTGATCTGTAGTTTTCAAATGACTTTGTATTTTTATATATACATGTATATTGAATGTTTGTATTTGAAAGGGTTTTGATCTGCTGTGGAATATGTACAAGTTTTCTTCTCATGTGACTCATGCTAGAGAGAATCGATTTTTTTATTTCATTTACACTGTTGTTTTGTTGTTTTTGTACACTGACTTATTGGACAGATGTCACTGTGAATCATTTATATACTCAACAAAAAAGAGTAACTCATTCGTGTTGGAATGGCATCTTACAGCATCTTTCTTTAGAGTCAGCAGAAAGATGTCTTTAAATGTTTGAAGCTGTTATCTGTAAACATGAACCCCTTCAATTAAGTCAACTCAAGTCAAGTCAGCTTTATTTATATAGCGCTTTTTACAATTTTCATTGTTACAAAGCAGCTGTACAAGAAAACATTGACTATAAGTAAATCATAAAAGGTTATGGAAGTCAAAACACAGGTCAAATATCAGATACACAATAAATTCCTATATGCAGAGTTAATTAAATTAGACTATCAAATTCTAGCAGCCCCCCCAGCCAGGCAAACAGTGCAAAACAGTATGAAAACGGTGGCGAGGAACCCAAAACTCCATTGGAGGAGAAAAAAAAAAACCTCAGAGGGAAACCAGGCCTAACCAGGGGATTCCAGTTCCCCTCTGGCAAAAACTGCTGCCTCTGCACAAGCTCGACAGTGCGCGCACAACAAGGCAAAAATAAAAAAAAAATCGATTTAAAATTATCATTAATAATCTAATAGCGACTGAAGTTTTGTAGAGTCGCCACGTCCTTCGTCCAGCATTTGTCAGGTCTGGGTATGGATTGCGCTCTGCCCGCTCTGGTAACCTTGGACTGCATCCTGCCCGCTCTGGTAACCTTGGAACAATGAGACAAGACTGGCTGAGAGTAGAGTACTGTTCTGCACTCTTTGATGCAACAAATGCATCAGTTGTTATTGGAAGTGTCCCTGGTTCCGGTGATCTAACTAGTGCAGCCTAGATCTTTGAAATATATATATTATGGTAGTGTAGTGTATGCAAGATTAAAAAGATGCGTCTTTAGTCTAGATTTAAACTGACAGAGTGTGTCTGCCTCCCGGACAGTGCAGGGAAGACTGTTCCAAAGTTTAGGCGCTAGATAGGAAAAGGATCTGCCGCCTGCACTTGATTTTGAAATTCTAGGTATTACCAACTGACCTGACACCTGAGAGCGTAGTGCCCGTGATGGACTATAATACGTGAGAAGTTCACTCAAGTAGTGAGGAGCTAAACCATGCAAGGCTTTATAGGTAATAAGCAAGATTTTAAAGTTTATGTGATGCTTTATAGATAACCAGTGCAAGGTTGACAGAACCGGGCTAACATGCTCATACTTTTTTGTACGCGTAAGAACTCGAGCTGCCGCGTTTTGGACCAGTTGGAGTTTTTGTAATAGGCCTGCAGGGCAACCACCTAATAGTGCATTACAGTAATCTAGTCTTGATGTCATAAAGGCATGTATAAGCTTCTCTGCATCTGATGGTGACAGCATATGACGTAGTTTAGATATATTTTTAAGATGGAAAAACGCAATTTTACAGGTGTTGGCGACCTGGTTCTCAAATGACAGAGTACTATCGAATATAAAGCCAAGATTCTTAGCTGAAGATGAGGGTTTTATGGAAGAACCATCAATAGTTAAGCAGTATTCTTGGTTGTTACGTAGGGCGGTTTTCGGTCCGATAAGTAACACTTCAGTTTTGTCCAAGTTCAGTAATAAAAAATTGCTACTCATCCACTTTTTTATATCGACTATGCATTCCACTATTCGATGGAATTGCTGTGTTTCATGAGGCTTCGAGGAAATATAAAGTTGCGTATCATCAGCATAACAGTGAAAGCTTACTCCGTGTCGCTTTATTATATCTCCTAGAGGTAGCATGTTAAGATCTGGAGTTATCACAATAGAAAGATGTTTGCTCTTTCGCATTAGTTGTATTGTGTGGCGCTCATGTTTGTCATAAAGACTCATTAATGTCAAATGTTATGTCCTGACTGCCCTTAGAATTCTTGATGTAAGAGCTTGTGCTTCATCAGAACTAAATTAAATGCATTTTTGGAGCGTCTCTCAGAAAACACATGGCGAAATAAAAAAGTCTACAGCATGGCTAGTCAACTGGTCTAGAGTTTTTTCTTTTGCTCATGAATACGCTTTTATGTGATGAATTCATTGTGTTCAATAATTCATGATGGAAGCCTTCATTATGTAGAAAACAGTATGTGCGTTCTGTATAATCATTTGATTAATTTGAATTTTTAAATGACAGAAGACTGAAAGTTAAGAATCTGTCTCATCTGTTTTAGGAAGGTAAATGACAGGTTGTCCGGCTGAGTTCTGTATCTTAACACATCGCTAACAGAGCCGATGATCTGTCTCATGTAAAGCCACATGCACATCTACAGTACACCATCATACTCTATGACAATACACGTGAAACACATTCCACAGTCGGATGAACTATATGAGCCAAAGTCTCTTTCTTTAGAGTTTTATCAAATCTTTTGAATTCGCTGAAATCAAGAACACATCTGGTGTCGGATCTCACTTACTGATGATTCAGCCAACTTCATACATGCAAATGTTTCTTTCTTTCTCTCTGTCCCAATACAAACACACGCATATGCAAGAACACAGGTCAATCTCTCTCTCATACATCCGTCAGTCTCACTGGCACTGCTACATGCTGAAATTCCCTACTATCTCTTGCTCTCGCTATTTTCACATCTTCAGAGGCTGCTCACATCAAACACTGAAATCTGGTCTTCACATTTTCAAAACTCTTCACACAGTCTGCATTACCAACATGAATGTCTCGTCTAAACAGTTCATCTCACTACCAAAACTCACCCAGACCAACAAAACACTTCATATACGTCTCAAAATAAACCCGTCGCAACTCAACAATTCTCATTCAGAAAACATACATTTCATCCATAACACACTGACCTAAAAATACTTACAACAGGGAGCATTACATAAACTATGGACTTTTATTTTTGAAGTTTGAATGAATCAGTATATTACATAGAATAACCACTTTACACTTTATTGAATGTACTATAAAAATGTTTTTTCTGAAATGCTGCAATTGAATTTTTTGAATATAGTACAAACAATTACAGTCAACATGTGATCAAATATGAGGGGGAATCCTGAAATCCCAGTGTACCAGGTTTGTACTCAGGAATGTTTATAGGTCCACATGAAAAAAGGGAATGAGATGAGACATATTGCATGACACTTCCTGAGCTTCAAATCTGGTTATAGTCAAAACTGCATTAGTCAGATCAATATACAAGAATCAAAACATAAATGATTTTGATTTTACTGTTTAGATCCAAACAGCATGTTTTCTATGTGTACATTACATTTCAAATTTAAATGTAAACTAGAATATCGCCATCTGCACACCTGTTGTTGCTTTTCTTTTATGATGTTGCAGGGCGATCCAAATGAGGGAATACTATCAGTGAAGTCCACTTCAACAGAACAGAGAGTAGGGAGCAGTCAACACCGTGTATCAATTGGAACACAGTGTGCATGTGTGTGTGTGTGCGTGCATGAGTGTGTGTGTGTGTTGAAGGCATGACAGACTGCCTGCCCTTTCAGGTGAGATGAGTGTGTGGTCACATTGGTCTCTCTCTCTCTGGTGACAATACAGCTCATCCTGTTATTCTACACAATAAAACATAACTTCATCACATTCTCCTGCACTAAAAGCTGTACTGAATATAAACTAATGTCATTACCAGAGCTTGAATCTTCAAACAAACACAGAAAAACCCCTCAATCTGCAGGTAAATGCTTTTTGCCCTCAATCGGGAGGAGGAGAATTCACTGTTTTAACAAAGAAAAAAGTGAACGCATGAATTAAATCAAGTTGGCTGAGTTGGAACAGCCCTGTACTCGACGTTCCTGGGAGAGGGAGAAAATTGGTGAGCACTTATCTTCATGTGAAAGCGTGTGTGTGATATTAGGGAGCTGCGGGGGCTTTTCAACAAAAGCGTCTGTCGCTCGTTTTTCCTCACGTTGAAGAAAAAAATTGGGTCTGAAATTTCACATTTGCAAAGCGAAGGAGAGAGGAAGGCCATTAGAAAGCGACGAACACAATCTTGCCGACTGAAATATGCGTGTATGAAATATGAAATACTCCCACAGCGGACGTGACAGTCCTGGAAGAGTTTTAATATTTTCCAGATCTTATGCTGCAGAGCTGGAGGACTTGATTAAAAAATCTCATACTCATTACACAAAGAGTCTGATACAGCACATCCCAACCGATCTATAAGGTCTCTACACGATTCATGTATTTGGACACCACACATAAGAACACATGAATAACAGGTCCATTATTTGATAGACTGTGTATACGTGCGTGTGTGTGTGTGTGTGTGCAGTTGTTTGTGTAATAAACCTCGGCCGGATGAGACACTGTTTGCACTCTGATTCCTGTCATTTTCTCAAGGTTAAGCCCATCAGCTGATCTCAGTTCAGTTTTGTAGCCAAGCTCACCCTCAGGACACTGAAAGCCCATATAAAGCCTTCACGTAGTGCTCGCCGTTTCATTTGTGCACACTGCGTGCAGAATCTCAGAACGTGTCGAGCGTTTAGTGTTGATGGTGAGTTATTCTCGCACGACTCCGGCAAACCTCCTCCTCCATATTAAACCTTATTAAAAGATTAATTTCAGGCCTGTACAGCAAAGCGTGGCTTGCCGCTCCATTAGCACACAGACACACTCTAATAGGCTAATAACACTGTTAACACGCTTCTCTGGAGACGGCACGCATTTCTAACTGTTAGCACAACGCATTAGCAGGCATTTTTTACTTCACAGTAACTGTCATCTCATAAAATAATGAACAGCACCACTCTTTTTGCACACACTAACCGCTTCTTGCAGAATCGTTTGAAGCAAATTCTCATAAAACTGAAAAGCATCTTAGTACAGCGTCTGTAAATTCATTCCATTCAAATTTCCATATTATTAACTGTTGGTCTGATGGATGTTTGTGGCCGTTGAGTTGCATTTTTAACACCATGCCTTCGGTCAAAGAAGTTAAGCTTTAAGAAATGCATTTTGATTCGACTGTTCTGTATAATGCTCTGTGTGCAATTTTGTTTGCTTGTTTTTATTACAAAACACTCTCTAGTTTTTGTAATAATGGTAAAAATAGTAATCCAGGGACATTTGAACTACTCAAAATGATGAGTTATAGAGAACTTACAGTGTGTCAGATTTATGTTATGTAAAATCAAAGCAAATCTGTTGTGATTGCTGTAAATCCAGTCAGGCAGCCGGAGGGTCAGCCACATGTCTTCTCTCTCAGGACCCATATCCACCTTTTTTGAGATATGGACCCGGTCAGTAGAGCAAAAATAAATGATTGGAAAAAATAAACTAAATGTTTAATTGTTTTTGCAAAAGGATAACTTGATTTGAAATACTGAATTGAATTGAATATCTTTATTGTCATTGTACAAGTGCAAGGAAATTGAAGAAAAGCAATTTTTATTTAAATAAGTAATAATAATAATTCACAACTACATTCACATTTCTACCAGTCATAACATGTTCCCCTCTTATTGCACAGTAAGTGTCCTGTAGATAATCACTAAATATTTAAATCTTTGTTGTGTTCAGTGCCGTTATGGCTCTGGGGTAGAAATTTTTTTTTGTCTATTAGTCCGAGTTTTCAGCAGTTCAAAGTGAGTGTGTCTGGGGTGAGATGGATCTCTGAGAATATTATTTGCCTTCTTGAGACAGTGGGACCTATACCGATCTTCCAGGGAGGGGAGGAGACATCCGATAATCTTTTGTATGTTGTCGACCCTCTGGAGCACCTTCCTCTCTGCGACAGTGCAGATGGAAAACCCCACGCAGATGCAATATGTGAGGATGCTCTCTATGGAGCAGCGGTAGAAGGACACCAGTTCCTGTGCAAGTTGATTGTTCCCTAGAATTTTCAAAAAGTAAAGTCTCTGATGTGCCTTCTTGATGGTAGCAGTGGTGTTGGTGCTCCAGGTCAGGTCTTTGTCGAAGGCCCAGGAATCGGAAGTTAGAGGTCCTCTCCACTCGGTCCCCATTGATGAACAGGGGCTGAATATCCGTTTTCTTTCCCAAAAATCAGTTCCTTGGTCTTGGTAATGTTCAGAGCCAGGTTGTTATCTAAACACAACATTGACAATTGCTCCACCTCATCCCGGTATGCAGACTTGTCTCCCCCAGAGATGAGCCCCACCACGGTGGTATCATCAGCAAACTTGATAATGGTTTTGCTGGATTGGGTGCAGTCATGTGTGTAGAGGGTGTAAAGAAGGGGACTCTGCACACAGCCCTGGGGAGAGCCGGTGCTGAGGCTAAGGCATGAGGAGTAGTGGTGGCCTACCTTCACCTTCTGCGAGCGTTCGGACAGAAAGTCCTTAATCCACAGGCAGATAGTGTGATATATTCCCAGGTCTAACAGTTTGGTCACCAGTCTGTCAGGGAGGATAGTGTTAAATGCCGAACTAAAGGTGCAGGTGACATAGAGCCGAGAGGAGAGCTCTGGCGATGGCGTCCTCTATGGACCTGTTGGCTCTGTAGGCGAACTGGTAAGGATCGAAACTGGGTTGAAACCATATAGGTTTATATAAATCAGCTTCTCAAAATACTTCATAATGATAGGTGTGAGTGCAACTGCACGGTAGTCATTCAGACAGCTGATGGTGTTCTTTTTCGGGATTGGGATGATCGTGAAGGTTTTTAGGCAGAATGGAACGACAGCCTGAGAGAGGCAATGGTTAAAGATCTTGGTTAAGATCCCTGCCAGCTGGCCCGCACAGTCCCTCACCACCGGTCCCGAGACACCATCAGGACCCGTAGCTTTCCTCAGGTTCATGGTCCTAATCGTGCACCTCGCATTATACTCCACCAACATGAGGATGTGGCTGCTGTGGGCTGGTGGATGTGTTTTAGCAGTCCCCTTTGGCTCCTCCTCGAAAGGGGGAAGAAGTGGTTCAGCTCCTCTGCCAGTGAGGTGTCACTGTCGGTGGCCGAGTGGTTGCTGGGTCTGTAGTTGGTTATGTGCTGGACCCCCTTCCACACCTGCCTGGGCTTGTTACTCTAGAAGCAGTCCTCGATCCACCTCCTCTGGGCAGCCTTGACATCCCTGATCCCTCTCTTCAGGCAGCTTTAGCAGCACTATACAGCGCCCGATTGCCCGACCTGAAGGCTATGTTCCTTTCCCTAAGCAGGCGCAGTAGCTTTTTTATAGTTTTATTTAATTAACAATGCATATAGGAATTTATAGTATGTCTGATTTTTGACCTGTGTTTTGACTTGCATAAACTTATATGTTTTGCTTATAGTCAATGTTTGCTTGTACAGCTGCTTTATAATAATGAAAGTTGTAAAAAGCGTTATATAAATAAAGCTGACTTGACTTGACTTTTCTGTCATCCAGGGCTTCGTGTTGGGATAGACCCGGATATATTTGTCCACAGTGACAGTGTCTGTGCAGTGCTTGATTAATCCAAAGACCGCTGCTGTGCACTGCTCCAGGTTCTGGTGTTCAAAAATCCCCCAGTCTGTTGACTCAAAGCAGTCCTGCAGCTGTTGGGAAGCACCTTCAGGCCAGGTTTTTACAATTTTGTTTATGGTAGGAGTTCTTTTCCTGAGGGGGGTATATGCTGGAATTGAGTACACGGACATATGGTCTGACAGGCCAAGATGTGGTAGTGGTTTGGCCCTAAAGCCCAACCTAATGGTAGAATAGACCTTGTCCAGTGTATTTGCTCCCCAGGTAGCACACTTAACGTCCTGGTGAAGTTAAGGGAGCACTGCCTTTAAATTTGCATGGTTAAAATCCATTTGTCCTTAGCCTGGCTAACGCGCCTGCCCTACAGCCTCGCTTCTGATTGCTCTGCTGACGCCGCCTAGCCCTCCTTCCGGCGGGGATGATAATCCACGGAGAGCCGGGGCTTCTGGATATATCCGCCGGGATGTCATAGGAGCGAAGAAACTAGGCTGTTATAGCCTGCTTGCTGAGTAATCCTATTTGTAGCAGATCTTGCCGGCTGTAAATGTTGCTTGCCCCGCAAGATGTTATCCAGACGAGTAGCCATACACAAAAATAACTGAAATAACTGAAAAAAAAGCAGAGAAAGGGAGTGCTCTGAGCCGCTGCGTCTATGCGCGCCACCATTTTTTTGGCCTATTGAATACTATTGAAATACTATTGATACTATTGAAATACTATGAAATGTTAGTGAATGCTATGTGCACTCTTAAAAGCTTTAAATAAAGCAACACTCTGTAGTCTTACACCACTTCTGTCTGTAATTAATACATTAATTACTCCAACAATATCGTGTCTTGTATCTGAATTGGAGTTGTGATGTGAACTCCGCTATTCTCCTTCATTTACAATTATTTTAAAATGTTAAAACTTAGTTATCGTGTATCGTTATAGTATGAAAGTCCATTAAAGCTGGGTATATCCCTCTGTTTACTATTACAATAATTAAAAAGCAATTTTTTCATATTAATCACCAAAGCTGTACTCCACCAGGTTTTTCAGACTGGCACATAATATCAGCGTTATGATTAGGCAGATCAGGTCTGTGTTGGGCTGCTGTGTTTCATCAGATGAGAATCATTTTAGGCCTTTGCTTCTACTAATGCAAGAGTTTGGAAACATTTGATGGGTTTACGATGTTCTTTGCATTTCAAGTTTATATTTACTGTTGTTTTACTGTCAAATATAATGATATGAGTATGTTTATGCTGTGCTGGTTTTTTAATCTTAAAAACTAGATTGCAGGAGTGGGAAACAAGAGCTGTGGGGAATGCAGGAGCTGAGTTTAAGATAACGAGTGAGTGTGTGTGCGAAAGAATGTTCCTGTCGGCCAGGCTGTTTTCAAATGATGTGTTGCAGAGAACCAACAGTTTGCGGGGAAATGGAGTCAGATTAACGTGTCCCGAGGTGATTGGTTCCAGAGGAATGAACGCCTGCCCCAAGGAAGGGGAGGAGCCTGAACAGAGAATCGACGTCACATATATTATAAATATCTGTAAACCAGGAAGTTTGTTTTTAGTTGTTAACTCGTATGTTGAGAAGCAACCCCAGCTGGAAAGAAGCTTTTACATCTGATAATAAATTTTACTTAAACTTTTTGGGAAAAACTGTCTCTTCGACTTTCTTCAAATTTTGAACATGCAGGACTGAAGTGAAAAGTCTGTCACATTTCGGCTGGTAAAGTAAAGAGAAAATGATTCAAAGGAGCAGGTTACTCTAGACATTGATTGCACTACTTATAGGGCTTAATGATATTTACTTTTAAGAATTTACTTTTTATTGAATTCCCAATGAGTTGTAGACAGGTCCTGTAAACTGGTTTGTGTGGTTGGAGTCTGTGTGAAACAAATTCGCCGCTCCACCTTAACTCACTACTCCAGTTCTACATCCCCTGCCGTCATCTTTTGCCTGAAAATGAGCAACGCCTGGTTGATCCATCGCATTCAATCTCTTGCAAAAACCTTTTCTCATTCGGTTCCCCCGTGGTGGAATGAATTGTCAGCCTCTTTAAAAAAACAGTTCATAACCCACCTGTTCCACATTTATCTGACTGACTGTCTGTATAAAAGTTAAAATATTGTCGTTCATTCTCTCCTATGCTATCTCCTGCTTTACTCCTTCTACTAGAATGGCCTTGTAAACTAATCCTACTGTTAAGCGTGTTGACAAATTGTTTATATGCTCCCTTACTTGTAGGTCGCTTTGAATAAAAAGTCTACCAAATGAATACATGTGAATGTCTTTTTTAATAAAAAAAAGTTTATTAAAAAGACAACAATGGTGAGTAGTTATTATTAGAACATTCTAGAGCCATTACTTGATCTGCCATTGTATTTGACCATATTCAGCGAGATAAACATTTGTCCATAAAATACCAGAAAGAAACTTCATCAAATTCAGTGTGTTAATGTGACTGTTTCTATTTCCTGATATTCATATGAATGTGAAGAGTGGTGTCATTAATATTCTCGACTCATATATACACAAGAAACAGCTCCAACACAACTAAAGCGTTCACACAGCAAGTGATTGAAACGCTTACCACAATCATCATGGCAGTAACTGTCTTTACCTAACCTCTTATTTGCAGCATCACACTCTGCTCAATCCCACAATCCTCTATGCCAGAGTCTCGCTTCAGTCCAGATCTGCACTGGTGCACACGTTACACAGAGACGCTTGTGTCTGATATGTCAGCCGTTACTTTCTCTCTCTCTTCTGTGTGTTAAATACGACACGTTCTAAAGCTCAGTGAACTAAACACATTTCCTAATTCTTCCCCAGAGAGAGAGAGACACGGGGAGGTATTTAGAGAGATTAGAGGGATCCAAGACGTTTGTTTCTCCCTGCGGCTCTTTGACTCACACACTCAGATCTTAAGATGCAACAGATTTTCACACCCCGGATGTATAAAGTGGATGTGAGAGAGACTTTGCTCACCTCTGACTCACTCGTGAATCTTTTCTGATGTAAATCTGTATGCAGATCCACCTGTAGGTTAAAGCTATAAGAGAGCCTTTTTTTCTACACAAATTCTTATGCTCAGTTTCTCAATGAATTGCGGTTAAATGCCACCACATCCAAAGGCCAGAGGGCGCACTCTGTGATTGGGCCAGAGTTTTTCACCAGAACGATTTACACACGCCCCATGTGTTCCAATCAGCATACTATTTGTCCTAATAGAATTCCAAAGATTCCCGGATGGTCCACTACTTCCGGTAGAAATTTGAAATGCAGAATGATGCTCACTCTAATGGCTGATATTACCCACAACTCACCACGAGTAGGCGGAGTTTAGTATAATGCATACAAATGCAAGTATACAGTAAACATTACATAGGAAATAATGAATGAATAAATACCTTAATGGAAAGATTGTTTTATGTGTGTGACAGTTATTGGCCACAGTGTTGTCGTGGCAACAACAGCCACTTCCGCTTCCTGTAAGTATGTCCCAGTGTTTGCAATCTCTTTTGCCATGCACTCAAAAGTACCTACTGTTCCAACACAAAAACACTACCTACTATCGGACATAGTATAAGTAAGCGAATTGGAACACGGGGTAGTTCCAGTACATGGTCATATTCTATCGCTTTTCTTTAATCCTTTTAAGGAATTTCATGATAATTTACATTTATTCATTTGGCAGACGCTTTTATCCAAAGCGACTTACAATTCCTTTTCTACAGTGGCACATTACTGCAGAGCAATCAGGGGTAAGGTGTCTTGCTCAAGGGCACTTCAATCATGACCTGCTGGCACTGAGATTTGAACCGGCAACCTTCTGATCACAAGCCCAACCACCAGGCCATAGCTGACCCTCAAATAAAGTACATTTATAATGATGATATATGACAAGTGTTGATTTTTCAAATCCACTGTATGACATATCACTTACTGCTCCCTGAACTATCTGTAAGTCGCTTTGGATGAAAGCGTCTGCTAAATGACTAAATGTAAACATTATAAACGATTCATTTTAGATCGAGCACTACTACTTACTGATCAAAGAGACATAATTCACAGAAGAGCTGTGCATAAAATACAGAATCGTGATATATATCATCGCAGCCTACTGTCTTACACAAAATAACTCACCACCAGACAAATAAAAAAACATTTGTGGAATGTCATGATTCTGCCACATCATGTCCTGTTTCCCTTGGTCCAGTGGCAGGATCATGACAGAACCTCATGTTTAATGTGGAGAGAGGCAAAAAATTATTGTTTATTTGGCTTGCCATGTGCTCTCTCCAGTCTCGTCTCTGTTCCCGTCCCATCATTTCCTCGTTATTGCTTGTTAATTAGTCCGTGCCCTACACCTGTTCCCCTCTTGATTTGGTCCCTTATTTAACACCCTTGTCTCTTCTGTCGGTTAATTTTGGTTGTTGGGTGAGTTCCTGTGTTAGTCTAGTCTTGTCATGATCCTTTCTTCTCATGTCTTGATTTCCTGGTCTAGTGGCAGGATCATGACAGGTCCACGTGTTTTGTGTGGAGAGAAACATATTATTGTCAGTAATGACATAATATGTGTTCTTTCCGGTCTCGTCTCTGGCCCCGTACCTCTTGTTTCCTCGTTAGCTTCCCCTGGGTGTTTCTTTACCCACACCTGTCCCTTGTTAATTATCCTCTGTTAGTTTCCCTATTTAATGCCCTCATGTCTATTGTCTTGTGCTCGTTTCGTTGCACTTGTATCTGTATCTGTGCTTGTGCCTTGTCCAGAGTCCAGAGATCCGCCGTGTTCATATAGTCTAGTCTTTGTGAGTGTTCTGTTTAGTCTAGGTGTTTTATTTATCTTGCTTGTTTTTCCCCCATCGTGGGTGTTTTGTTTTGCGTTTGTCATATTAAATATCTGTTAATCCCTTCATTACTGCCTGCGCTTGGGTTCTTCCGACACCATCCCTGACTAGTCTAGTCTAGTCTTGTAGTTTGTTTAAAGTTAATTTTAGTCTTGTTCAAGTGTAGTTAGTCTTAGTCCTGTCTTATCATGTTATTATTTTGCCGTGTTTTGTTATATTACCCCCTCGTGGGTCACTATCATGACAGTGGAAGTTATGGATGCATATACTACTGATATAAATGCTGTAGTGCATGTAGGTTTGACAAACTATTTCACAGACTACAGTATATTTATAATGGATATAATTAAGAAATGAAGACATTTTGTGTGTGCACAAATGAAGCAAAACTGCTGCTCTGGAAACATTTCTGGCAGTACCGAAAGAAATCTGTAGCTATACATTTTTCGAGAGAATGATGAAGGAATCACAGCCTTTTTTATATAAAGTGGGCTCATTTGTCCCAAATGTCTCTTTAAAGAAAAGTAGATACAAACATTTTCCAGCGCATGATTCAGTGCTGAATCAAACAAAGAATAATGAAGAATAACCTCATGTGTCAGTGTCAGTGTCTTTCTTTCTGTTTGATGGAGACAATGAAGTGACATGCAGCCGGGCTGGACAGCTCTCGTTCTCCTCAGCTAATGAAAAACCGAAATCAATAGCAGGGATTTATGGGGAGAAAATCAAATGTCTCTTTGTTAAGCTGAGCGAGGGAGCGTCTCTCTTACAGCAACACTCTAATGAAGCCATTCTGAGACAATAGTGATACTTCACCAGAGAGAGAGAGAGACAGAGCTGCATCCCTTCCGCACAGAATGCCCTAAACGTCAAAATATCAGAAACTCAATACTTAATACAACATATTTCCCCATTTTAAAAACTACACCCTAAAGGAAAAACTTCCCTTTATTCTTGTTGAAAAAACTGAAGGTGCAAATATAGGTAGAGTGTAAGAGAACCTCAATAAATATACTGTTACAATTACACACCAAAAACTCCTTTACACATCTGTAATATGTGAAATTGTAAATATTTTGGCTAAAGGTTAAATATAAAACCTATATCATGAGAGTTATTATCTATATTTTCCTGTTCTTAACGTTTTTTTCTTTCTATATTGTCTGTGTCCTGTAATTGAGATTTCCATTGTTCAATTGTTTTAAAAAAAATCTGTTATTTTAATGCTTTGGCAATGCAAAATGTTCTTTTGTCATGTCAATACAGCTACTTGAATTTGATATAAAAAGAAAAAGAATGTGTGGAATAGTATTTTTATTCAATTTGGGGGAAAAAAAAAAAAGGGGGTTTTTAAAAAAAAAAAGGGTGGGGGTGGGTTGGGGAGTGTGGTTTATTGAGGGAAAAGAAAAAAAAAGATATGATTTTTTTTTAAAAAGGAAACGTCTCGGTTACGTATGTAACCTCCGTTCCCTGATGGAGGGAACGAGACGTTGTGTCGACAGAATGGGGGTTTGACTTGAGAACCTACCTTCTCTGACTGACTTGAACAGGCCAATGAAAATTGGCGAATGAAATTTGCATGCCGGACTCCGCCCCCGGATATCCGGGTATAAAAGGGAGCCGGCGTGCCGCATTCATTCACCTTTTGTGCTGAGGAGCCTGAGGATCTTGCCCCGACTGCTGCAGCGGGCGGCCAGCGTTGTGGCATGAAGGACACAACGTCTCGTTCCCTCCATCAGGGAACGGAGGTTACATACGTAACCGAGACGTTCCCTTTCTGTCGGTCTCTCGACGTTGTGTCGACAGAATGGGGTTCCTCGGAAAACGCCACAGCGCTGTGCCGCGTCACAATTCCTCGCGAAGCGACGCTGACTGGCCTGGGCGTGTCAGACGTGAGCGCTTAGCATGAATTGCAACCTTCCAGCGGAAGGGAAGGAGTCCAGAGCTTTCAAAAAAGATGGGAGCCCCTTCCACCGGCCGTCACGGACGGCGGCCTAGTTCTCTTAACAGCGAGAAGCCGCCCGGCACCGTAAGGCCACTGGGAAGCGTCATTCCCCCCTGAGGGAACGCGCTACGGAGACCACTTCCTACCACAGGGAGGAGTTTAGTGGAGACCCACACACGGTCTCACCAGATAGGGGAGAGCACGTGGGAACATGCAGACACGAGAGGGTGTCGCGAGCAGGTGAAGTACACCTGGGAGAGGTCATGGGCCATCGATTGAGAGCCATTCATGAGAAGACAACAGACGGAACCGCCCTGTGGGGGGGTTACTACGTGTGGAGCACTAGGCCTTGTTTGAGTCACTGCTAGAGCTCAGAAACAGGCCAAGGGAGGCAGGGCTGCTCCGCCGAGCCCGCCGCCGAGGAGTGCTTAGTGATGGATGGAATGCCTACTCTTCGCCCATGTGGGGGGAAGAGGGGAGGCTGGATAGCACCACGTCTCACCTATGGAGGAGTGCTATCGCAGGCGTACGCCCACCGGCTGCCGGACTTACCTGGCGGTGTCTCGTAAGACTCTGGCAGATACCGGTTCCACGCGGAGGCTGTAGAACCTCGCGAAGGTGCTGGGCGTAGCCCAACCCGCAGCTCTACATATGTCTGCCAGAGGGGCGCCCTGCGCCAGTGCCCACGAGGAGGCCACACCCCTGGTGGAGTGTGCCCTCACTGCAAGCGGGCACGGGAGATCCTGCGATCGGTAGGCCATAGTGATGGCGTCCACGATCCAGTGCGCCAACCTCTGTTTGGAGACAGCCCTCCCCTTGTGCTGACCTCCAAAACAGACAAAGAGCTGGTCAGAGCTCCTGAAGCTCTGCGTGCGGCCCAAGTAGAGGCGCAGCGCGCGTACTGGACACAACACGGAAGGGGTTGGGTCTTCCTCCCCGGAAGGGAGCGCCTGCAGGTTCACCACCTGGTCCCGGAAGGGAGTGGTGGGAACTTTGGGCACGTAGCCAGGCCGGGGTCTCAGGATAACGTGAGATTGACCGGGCCCGAACTCTAGGCAATCCGTGGCCACGGAAAATGCTTGTAGGTCCCCTACCCTCTTGATGGAAGCGAGCGCCACTAGGAGAGCCGTCTTCATCGAGAGATGAGAAAGAGCGGCATCTCCGAGGGGCTCGAAGGGGGGCCTCTGGAGGCCCGCCAGGACCACATTGAGGTCCCAAGAGGGAACGGAGCGCGGACGGGCCGGATTCAGCCTTCTCGCGCCCCTCAGGAACCTAATGACCAGGTCGTGCTGTCCCAGAGACTTCCCACTAACTGGTTCGTGATGAGCGGCAATTGCGGCTACATACACTTTCAGCGTGGAAGGGGAGAGATTGTTCTCGAGTCTCGCCTGCAGGAAGGACAGCACGCTCCCGATCGAGCATATCCGTGGGTCTTCTCCACGAGAAGAACACCAGGACGAGAAGAGGCGCCACTTAAACGCGTATAACCGCCTCGTGGCCGGGGCCCTAGCCTGAACAATGGTCTCTACCACCGCTGGGGGTAGACCACTCAGGATCTCCTCGTCCCGTCCAGGGGCCAGACATGGAGGTTCCAGAGGTCTGGTCTCGGATGCCACAACGTGCCCTTCCCCTGCGAAAGAAGGTCCTTCGTCAGGGGAATCGGCCAGGGGGGAGTTGTCGTCAGGAGCATTAGCTCCGAGAACCAAGTCCGGTTGGGCCAGTAAGGCGCAACTAGTAGCACTTGATGCTCCTCTTCCCTGACCTTGCACAGGACGTGTGCAATGAGGCTCACTGGGGGGAAGGCGTACTTCCACTTGTCCCGCGGCCAGCTGTGCGCCAAAGCATCCGTGCCGAGGGGGGCCTCGGTCAGGGAGTACCAAAGCGGGCAATGGGTGGTGTCCAGGGAGGCGAACAGGTCCACCTGTGCCTGCCCGAACTGCACCCAAATGAGCTGGACTGCGCGGGGATGGAGCCGCCACTCTCCACGGGGCGTCGACTGACGAGAGAGCGCATCGGCTGTCTGGTTCAGGTCGCCCGGGATGTGAGTGGCTAACAGGGACTTCGTCACCTGCTGGCTCCACAGGAGGAGGCGTCGGGCGAGTTGCGATAGCTGCCGTGACCGAATACCACCCTGTCGGTTGATATACGCCACAGCAGTCGTGCTGTCCGACCGGACCAGCACGTGCTTGTCCTGCACGAGGGGACGGAACCTCCTCAGTGCAAGCAGCACCGCCAACAACTCCAGGCGATTGATATGCCAGCGCAGGCGGGGGCCCGTCCAGAGACCCGACACTGCGTGCCCGTTGCACACCGCACCCCAACCCTGCAGGGAGGCGTCGGTTGTCACCACGACGCGCCTCGAAACCTGCCCAAGAGGGACCCCTGTCCGCAAAAAGGTCATTGAAGACCAAGGGGTTAGGGTGCGCCGGCAGAAGGGCGTGATCGGGACGCGCCTGCTGCCGGTGTGCCACGCACTCCAAGGAACTCTGCTCTGTAGCCAGTGCTGTAGCGGTCTCATGTGCATCAACCCGAGGGGGACCACCCCCGCCGAGGACGCCATGTGTCCCAGGAGCCTCTGAAAATGTTTCAGGGGGACCGCTGGCTGCTGCCTGAAGCTCCTCAGGCAGGTCAGCACCGACTGGGCACGCTCGGAAGAAAGACGTGCCACCATGGAGACAGAGTCGAGTTCCATACCGAGGAAAAGGATGCTCTGCACAGGGGAGAGCTTGCTCTTCTCTCGGTTGACCTGTAACCCCAAATGGTCTAGGTGCCGGAGCACCAGGTCCCTGTGTGTACACAACAGATCTCGCGAGTGCGCCAAGATGAGCCAGTCGTCGAGATAGTTGAGTATGCGCACCCCCTGCTCCCTGAGGGGAGTGAGGGCGGCCTCCACGACCTTCGTAAAGACTCGAGGAGACAGGGACAGACCAAATGGGAGGACGCGGTACTGATATGCCTGTCCCTCGAAAGCGAACCGTAGGAACGGCCGGTGACGAGGGAGGATGGACACATGGAAGTACGCGTCCTTCAGGTCGATCGCCATGAACCAATCCTGACGCCTGACGGACGTCAGAATGCGCTTCTGCGTTAGCATCCTGAACGGCAGCTTGTGTAGGTGCTTGTTCAGGGTACGCAGATCCAAAATGGGGCGCAACCCGCCACTTTTCTTGGGGACAATGAAATACGGGCTGTAAAACCCGGAGTACATCTCGGCCAGAGGGACGGGCTCGATCGCCCCCTTCGCCAGAAGGGTAGCGACCTCGGCCCGAAGCACGGGAGCATCTACTCCCACTGATGTGAAGAGGACGCCCCGAAACTTGGGCGGGCGCCTGGCGAACTGAATCGCATAGCCGAGACGGATCGTTCTCTCTAGCCACCGTGCTGGTCTGGGAAGAGCCAACCAGGCTCCCAGGGACCGAGACAGGGGGACCAAAGGTATGATCTGATTCATTGCCCCCGTGGGGGGTGGTTCGATGGCTGGCAGTACGGCTCCCTCGCCGTGGGGGGGACCCCGGGGAGGAGAGCGGCTCTGCCGAGGTGCCTGTCGGGCGACATCGCGGCATACCGCACCGTCTGACTGAGGGTGCTGGTGGCCACTGAGAGTTATACCCAAGCGTGTGTCTCGCCGAAACACAACGTGGGGTTGCCGAGCACCGTCCTGCGGAGGGTGAGAGCGGCTGTGAGAAAGATCCAGGGAGAGAGAAAGCTCTTTCTGTGAGAATGTGGGCGCCAGGCCCTGAAAAGGGCCTGGCTGGTGTTGCTGGGACGGGGCAGGCACCGTCCCAGTCCGACCCTCTAGCGGTGTAGTTGCCAGGGTCGGGCCCGGTGACCTCGATCTCCCTGGGTTCACCCCGTCAGGAACGCTTCTGCTTCCGCGGAGGTTGGTGACGGGATGGTGCTCTCCTCGACGACGTCCTTCTCCGGGAGGCCGCCTGTGCAGGGGGCGCTGGAGCCGGAGTCTGAGTCGGCGAGGGGCGGGGCTGCTGGGGAGCAGACGCCGCGCGGGACCTCGACGGACGATAGGCGGCCGGGTCGCGGCGGGGCAGGATATGTTTTATCGCCTCCGTCTGCTTCTTCACAGTCGAGAACTGCTGGGAGAAGTCCTCGACCGTGTCACCAAACAGCCCACCCTGCGCGATGGGGGCGTCGAGAAAGCGAACCTTCTCAGCGTCCCGCATCTGCGCAAGGTTCAACCATAGGTGTCTCTCCTGGACCACTAATGTGGACATCGTACGACCCAGGGCTCGCGCCGTCACCTTCGTCGCCCGAAGCGCGAGGTCAGTGGCAGTGCGGAGTTCCTGCATAATCCCCGGGTCGGACTTTCCCTCGTGTAACTCCTTCAACGCCTTGGCCTGATGGACCTGCAGGATAGCCATAGCGTGAAGAGCCGAGGCAGCTTGACCCGCAGCGTTGTAAGCCTTCGACACCAGCGATGCCGAAAACTTACACGCCTTGGAAGGGAGCCTTGGTCGATCTCTCCAGGTGGCAGCTGTCTGCGGGCACAGGTGCACCGCGACTGCACGTTCCACCTGAGGGATGTCGACATAGCCCTTAGCTGCCCCGTCATCGAGGGAAGTCAGGGCGACCGAGCTAGTCTGACGTGCACGCGCCGAGAAGGGGCGTTCCAGGTCCGACTGAGCTCCTCATGCACCTCCGGGAAGAATGGTACCGGCGCCGACCGTGGCTTAGAGTCACGGCCGGTCCCCAGATACCACGTGTCCAACCGCGAGCGTTGGGGAAGAGGCGGTGCGGTGCACTGCAGCCCAATACTCGCGGCGGCCCGGGAAAGCATGGTTGACATCTCAACGTCCGCTTCGTCCTGAGCTCGACCCCCCGGAGGGGGAAGCTCTAAGGACTCGTCGGGGTCGGATGCCAAGAGGTCGCCCTCCGATGCTGCGATCGACATCTCATCGTCGTCGTCACGCCCCGTGTCCGAGTACGTGACGGAGGAACAAGGCGGCGTACCGCCTTTTCCGGGACGGTCAGACGAGCGAGGCGGGGCGTGAACGGTCCGCGAGCCGATGGCTGACGGATTGAGGCTCACGGTAATTCCCCGATCACCCCCGGTGCTCGCCGAAGCGGACGACAGGGCTGATGCCACTGCTGCCGCAGAACGGGAAGCACTCGAGGTGGTGGCTGATTCTCGTGAGAACGCAGCCACCCGTGACCGCAACGTCTGGATTACCATCCGCCCGCAGTGCGGGCAAGATGTATCCACAAATGCCGCCTCAGCGTGCTGGAGTCCCAAACACACGAGGCAGACATCGTGTCCGTCCCCTTCCTCGATGAGTGCGCCGCACCCACGAGCACAGCGGGACATGCCGCGCTGGAAAAACTCTAAGCCCTGAAAAGGGCTCGCTCTTTAGAGAGATGCCTTGGAAGTTGCCGAGACGCCCAGGGGAAGTCACAGGAACAGGGACAGTCCGCTGCACCACGTCGTAAGACCAGCAACACGTAGATATCTTCTGCGAAGTCGTCAGCATGAGATGCGAAGGCTCCGAAGAACAAAAGGTGAATGAATGCGGCACGCCGGCTCCCTTTTATACCCGGATATCCGGGGGCGGAGTCCGGCATGCAAATTTCATTCGCCAATTTTCATTGGCCTGTTCAAGTCAGTCAGAGAAGGTAGGTTCTCAAGTCAAACCCCCATTCTGTCGACACAACGTCGAGAGACCGACAGAAAGGGAACACAGAATATAACTCAAGCAGGAACAGAAGAAAGCCATTAACAGCATCTGAGGTCTGACACGGCTCGTATCAGAAGAGTCTAGTCATCATTTCAGACAGTAACATCTGATGATGATAATGACAGCTGTTGACGGTAAAGGTCACAAAACATCACGTCACTTAACAACAATTTTCAACACACGTGTACTGGGCATTCAAACTTTCTCTTTTGACTTTTCACAAACTCTGTTTGTCAAGATTACTTACCCTATACTATTGGACCTATTGTTGAGTTAACTTAATATAAACAAGTTAATTCAACACGACTGCTTGAGGGGGATTTTCAGTTCACAGCATGCTTTGCATAAGACTGCATGTGGTGTCACACCCAGGATACGAACCCAGAGTGTATTGCTGGAAAACCCAAGGTTCAAACCACAGTTCTATGGGGCTGTGTGGACCCAACAGGCAGATAACCACAAGAGACAGGTTAGAAGGAAAACGTCTCGGTTACGTCTGTAACCTCGGTTCCCTGATGGAGGGAACGAGACGTTGTGAGAGACTGACTGGGGTTTGATCTTGAGAACCTACCTTCTCCGAGATAATTAATTATAAAACGCCAATGGGCTTGGCGAATGGAACGCGCACGCCAGTCTCCGCCCCGTACATACGGGTATAAAGGAAGATGGCGGCGGTCATTCACTCACCCTTTGTACTGAGGAACCTGAGAGGGCACTCCCGTTCACTGCAGTGATTCGGTGCAGCGTTGTGGCATGAAGTCACAACGTCTCGTTCCCTCCATCAGGGAACCGAGGTTACAGACGTAACCGAGACGTTCCCCTTCAGTCGGTCTCTCGACGTTGTGAGAGACTGACTGGGGATCAATCTTAAACGCCACAGCGCTTGCACCGATATCACAACCTCTAGTGGAGCGACCCTGACTGGGCTAGCGAGTCACAAGAGTGCTACCGCGAGACGTAATCTTCCAGTCATATAGTATTGGTCATACTGAGAAGCCTCTACTGACGGCCTCACGGACAGTGGCGTACGCCTCTAGTAGCGAGGAGCTGTCCGGAGCCGAACACTGGGGAAACACTGCTCTCCTCTTAGAAGAGTGTGTTACGGAGGCCACATCCTACCCGGAGGGGAGGTACATGTGGAGACATGACATGGTCTCCCCAGCGGGGAGAACAACATGCGGAAAGGTGTTAGCCCGAATAGGGGGACAATCCAGGTGGGATTACCACCGGCGGGGAGGTCACAGATTCACCAATCGGGAAATCCTGAGTGAGGAATTCAACACACGGGACGACCCAGAGGGGAGTCACTACGTATGGGGCACTAGTCCTAATACAGGGGTCTGCCTTAACAGGGATGACTCTACCTATAACGGACCTGGTTCTAACAGACGGCTCCGCTCAGTCTGTTACCAAGTGCAATGTTAGTGATGGATGGAACGCCTATACTTCGCCCGAGAGGGGAAAGTAGGTAGGCTACAAAAGCGCACTAGTCTCACCTGTGGTAGAAGGCGCTTTCGCAGGCGTACGCCCAAACCAGGAGCCCACCCTAAACATTGGCGGCGTTTAAGGGCATGTGCTGCAACTGGTTCCACGTGGAGATTGTAAATCTCGTGAAGGTACTGGGCGTAGCCCAACCCGCAGTTCTACAAATGTCTGCCAGAGAGGCGCCCTGTGCCAGTGCCCACGAGTGGAGTGGGCTCTCACTGCCAGCGGGCACGGCGATCCTGGGATTGGTACCCAGTGCGCCACCTCTGTTTGGAGACAGCCCCCCCGGGTGCCGTCTCCCAGAACAGACAAAGAGCTGCTCAGAGCTTCTGAGGCTCTGTGTGCGGTCCAGACCGAGGCGCAGCGCGCGTACTGGACACAACACATAAAAAGGTTGGGTCTTCCTCTCCGGAGGGGGAGCGCCTGCAGGTTCACCACCTGGTCCCGGAAGGGAGTAGTGGGAAACTTGGGCACGTCGTCGGGATAGGATCTCAGGACCACGTGAGAATACCGATCCCGAGTTCCAGGCACCTTTGGGACACAGAGAATGCCTGTAGGTCCCCCACCCTCTTGATGGAGGTGAGCGCCACAAAGAGTGCATCTTTCATCCAACTGAGGAAGATTGGCAATTCTTAGGGGCTCACCAGGGCCGTACCAAGGCCCTGTAGGACCACATTAGGGTCCCAAGAGGGTACGGAGCGCGGCCAAGGTGGACACACCCTTCTCGCGCTCCTGAGGAACCTGGTGACCAGGTTGTGCTGACGGTACTTACCTGCGGGTCAGCACTGATCCGATCAGGCAACTCCGCGGGTTCTCCTCCCGGGGAGAACACCAGGACAAATTGGCGCCACTTAAGCGTATGACCGCCTAGAGGCGGGGCTCTAGCCTGTAAGACAGTCTCCCGGACCGCTAACGGGCAAGCCCTCGTCCCGTCCAGGGGCCAGGCATGGAGGTTCCAGAGGCCTGCGTTGGGGTGCCACAACGTGCCCTTCCCCTGCAACGGAAGGTCCTTCGTCAGGGGAATGGGCCAGGGGGGGCGTCGTCAGATCTACCAGATCCGAGAGCCAGGTCTGGTTGGGCCAGTATGGCACCACTCACCAGAACCTGATGCCCCTTTCCCTGACCTTGCACAGGACCTGTGCAATGAGGCTCACTGGGGGGAAGGCGTACTTCTGCTTGTCCCGCGGCCAGCTGTGTGCTAGGGCATCCGTGCCGAGGGGACCCTCGGTCTGGGAATACCATAGCGGGTAATGGGTGGAGTCCGGGGAGGCAACAGGTCCACCTGTGCCTGCCGAACCGCTTCCCACATGAGCCGGGCTGCACGGGGATGGAGTCGCCACTCTCCGTGGGGAGTACACTGTCGAGAGAGCGCATTGGCTGTCTGGTTCAGGTTGCCCGGGAGAAACGTGGCCCGCAGGGATTTCACCTGCTGACTCCAAAGGAGGAGGCGTCGGGCGAGTTGTGATAACTGCGGTGAGCGTATGCCGCCTCGATTGATGTACGCCACGGCAGTCGTGCTGTCCAACCGGACTAGCACGTGTTTGTCCTGCACGAGGGGCTGGAGCCTCCTCAGTGCCAGAAGGACTGCCAACAACTCTAGACAGTTGATATGTCAACGCAGTCAGGGACCTGTCCACCAACCCGATACTGCGTGCCCACTTGCACACCGCACCCCACCCTTGCAGGGAGGCGTCTGTCGTACCACGACACGCCTCGAACCTGTCCGAGCGGAACCCCCGCTCGGAGAAAAGGTCAAGTCTGACCAGGGTAAGAGAGTGCGAAGGCACTGAGGCGTTACCGTAATCCGCCTGGTGCCGGCGTGCCACGCCGTCCAGGGAACCCGACTCTGTAGCCAGTGCTGAAGCGGCCGCATGTGCATCAACCCGAGAGGGATTACCCCCGTCGAGGACGCCATGTGCCCCAGGAGCCTCTGAAAGTTCTTCAGCGATGTCGAGGGATGCTGACTGATCAACCTCAGACAGCGCAGCACTGACTGTGCACGCTCGTTGGTGAGACGTGCAATCATACGGACAGAGTCTAGTTCCAGCCCCAGGTAAGAGGTGCTCTGCGCGGGGGAGAGCTTGCTCTTCTCCTGGTTGACCCGGAGGCCTAGACGGTCTAGGTGCCGAAGCACAAGGTCCCTGTGCGTGCACAACACATCTCGCGAGTGTGCCAAGATAAGCCAGTCCTCGAGATAGTTTAGCACTTGCACGCCTTGCTCCCTGACAGGAGCTAAGGCAGCCTCCACTAGTTTGGAAAAAACCCGTGGAGACAGGGCCAGACCGAATGGCAGGACCCTGTACTGATACGCCCTTCCCTCGAACGCGAACCGTAGGAACGGCCGGTGTCGGGGGAGAATAGAGACGTGAAAGTACGCGTCCTTCAGGTCGATTGCCACGAACCAATCCTGGTGACGTACCAAGCCCAGGATGCGTCTCTGCGTCAGCATTCTGAACGGCAACCTGTGCCGGTGCTTGTTCAGGCGACGCAGATCCAAAATGGGCCGCAGCCCCCCGCCCTTTTTGGGCACGATGAAGTACGGGCTGTAAAACCCGGACGACATCTCGGTTATAGGGACGGGTTCGACCGCACCCTTCGCCAGAAGGGCGGCGACCTCCTCCCGAAGCACGGAAGCATTCTCTCTTCGCACCGAGGTGTACAGAATGCCCCGAAACTTGGGGGGCGCCTGGCGAATTGGATCGAGTAACCGAGACGGACTGTCCTCTCTATCCAGTGTGACGGGCTGGTGCTCTACCAAGCACCCAAGAACCGCGACAACTGGACCAGAGGGACAATCTGCCTCACCGTGCCGGGGGAGGCTGGTTCGGTGGCTGACAGTACGGTCACCTCGCACAGGGGGGACCCCCGGGGAGGTTGACGGCTCTGTATGTTTACCTGCTTCAGGCGGTCTGACGCAATGTCCGGGGAGATTGCGGTCGGCGGCCCGATCCATCCAATACACCGTCTGGACGAGAGTGTTGTGGAGGAAAACCCAGGGGAGATTTGTCTCTTTGTGAGTATGTGGGCGCCGGACCCTAAAAAGGGCCCAGACTCGATGGAACGCGGCAGGCAGCGTCCTTCTCCGATCCGGCGTTGGAAAGGCCGGGATTCGGGCCCAGTAAAATCTCCCCCTGGTTCGTCCCGTCAGGGCCGCTTAAAGAACCTCTTGGCGGGCTGCTGACGGGGAACAGATGCCCTCTTCCGCGGGGGCTATGTCTCTGGTGGGTCGTCCTCTGGGAGGTTCCTCAACCGGAGGGCCGCCGCGGGAGGGCAGGGCTGCTGGGAACCGGGCTGTGCCACGTTGCTGCGTGGCAGGATCTGTTCGATCGACTCAGTCTGCCAGACCGCGGAGAACTGCCGTCCTCCACGGTATCACCAAGCAGCCCTGCTTGCGAGATGGGCGCATCCAGAACGGCCGTTCTGGGCGCCGCTCACCTGCGCAAGACTAAGCCACAGATGCCTCTCTTGGACCACCATTGTGGACATCGACCGACCCAGTGCACATGCCGTGGCCTTCGTCGCTCGTAGCGCGAGGTCTGTGGCAGTACGTAGCTCACACATACGAGTTGGGTCGAACTTCCCGCCGTCCAAATCCTTCAGGACTTTCGCCTGAAAAACCCGGAGGACCGCCATGGCGTGGAGAGCAGAGGCGGTTCGTCCAGCAGCACTGCAAGCCTTCGACGAGTGTCGAAGAGAGCTTACATGCTCTGGACGGGAGACTAGGTCGAGCCCCCCAAGTGGCAGCTGTCTGCGGGCACAAGTGGCCCGCGACTGCACGCTCCACACGGGGAACGTCAACACAGACTCTAGCCGCCCCACCAACCAGGGAAGTCACAGCCACAGAGCCCTCCGACCTGAAACGCGCCAAAAGGGGCGCATTCCAGGACTTGGCGAGCTCGTCATGCACCTCCGGGAGAATGGTAACGGAGTGGGGCGTGGCTTTTGACCACGCCCCCAAACCGCGCATCTAGCCGCGAGCGTTCAAGGGAGGATGTTGTTACACCCTGCAACCCGATGCACGCGGCTGCCCGGGAAAGCATGGCCGACATCTCAGCATCAGTCTCCTCCGGAGCTCGACTGCCTGACGACAGGAGATCAGAGGAGTCTTCCGCATCCGATGCCAGCAGGCAGCTGTCCGACGCAGCGACAGAGATAGCGTCATCATCCGTGTGCAAAGTCTTACCACTATGAGACGGCCGTCTGCCGCTCGTAGGGGACGAACCAGGTGAGCGTAAAGGGGGTATAGATGGTCCGCGAGCGTGAAGCTGACGGAGCAACATCTATCGGCGTCCCTAAATCACCCCCGCCGCTCGCCAAAGCAGTCAACCTCGCCGAAACGGCAGCTGAACACGCCTGGGAAACAGACGGGGTGGTGGCAGCGCTCGAAAGAACGTAGCCAACCGTGACCGCAACACCCTGATTGCTATGTCCGCACACACGGGACATTGCATCAGTGAAACCTGCCTCAGCATGCTTGAGCCCCAAGCAAATGACACAGGAATCATGGCCGTCAGACTCCGGGATGAGTCTGTCGCACCCAAGGATACAGCTACGAGACATGCTCGTAGCCGGAGGGACTTACCTCTTAAGGTCTGTAGCCTTCTGCCGAAACGCCCAGGGGAAGTCCACCGAAAGGAGAAGTCCGCTGCTCCGCGTCATAAATCCAGCAGGTTCAAAGTTTTCTCGAAGTCGAGTATCGCGTGTAGCATCAGCAAACACACAGGTTCCGAAGAACAAAGGATGAGTGAATGACCGCCGCCATCTTCCTTTATACCCGTATGTACGGGGCGGAGACTGGCGTGCGCGTTCCATTCGCCAAGCCCATTGGCGTTTTATAATTAATTATCTCGGAGAAGGTAGGTTCTCAAGATCAAACCCCAGTCAGTCTCTCACAACGTCGAGAGACCGACTGAAGGGGAACAGATGATCTTTACTAAAAGAAGGAAAGGTTGATCAAAAACCCCAAAAAAAAATTTTTTTTGTTTGATAAAAAAAAAAAAAAAAAAAAAAAAAGGGAAGGGAAAATATTTTAAAGAGGAAAAAAAAAAAAAACAAATTAATTTTTTTAAAAAATGGGGGGGGGTGGGGGGGGGGGGGGGGGGGGGGGGGGGTTTGGTTCGTGGGGGGGGGGGGGGGGGGGGGGGGGGGGGGGGGTGGGGGGGGGAGGTCGCGTTTTGTTTCAATGAGCATTAACTGTGCTAATGCCAGTACTGAGATGCCCATCATCTGATTTTGTCATTGCGTACAGTCTGTATATAGTTTATGTATGACAACAAAAAGTACTGTTGAGTTTACATTTACATTTATTCATTTTTTACATTTTACAAAAGCGTCTGCCAAATGAAATTAATAAATGTTTATGTAATGACCTCAAGTAATTCGATAATTTGTTTCATGTCTTTGTTTATCATAGATAATTTGCAGTTATATAATGTTAAGGATAAATATAGAAAGTCTCAGAAAGGATGTGTACTGTTGGGGGCGCTGTGAGAAGAAAAGACTAGTGAGTAACAGAAGCAAAAGGAGAAGCGCGGTCAACGCATGTGAATGTTGATGTTAAAACTTTCCGCCCCAGAATCGGTTACAGAAAACAAAAGAGAAAACAACCGGGGCAAATAAAACTACAGAAAACAAAACGCTGTCGTTATTATTGTCCGAGGGGGCAACATAAAATTGGTGTTTCTGCTCGGTCTGTGACGGATTTCGGGAGGAAAAAAACGAGCCGCGAGTGCGAGCTGAAAAACGAGCCGCGAGTGCAAGCTGAAAAACGAGCCGCGAATCACGGAGAGTGGACTTTGAAACGGCGGAAAAACAACTGCAAACGTGAGTACATCTGTCCATTGAGGGGCTATAATGTCGTCTGTGTGGGAAGCTACGTTGGATGAAATAGAGAGTGATTTACTCGAGTTATCTGCTTCGCAACTGAAAGATTTGTGTAAAATGCTAATGCTAAAGGTGGAGGAGGGTGAGACACGCATGCCTCGCGCGCTGAGAAGACGCATTCTGCAGTATTTAGAGGGAGATGATGTTGTTTCACTTGAAGATGAAGGACTAGCTATATTATTATGTACAAAGGAAAAAATTGACAGTTTGAGGAAGGTTGACGAGGAGAAAACCGAGAGATCATCCAGTGCAGAGGATGAAGCAACCATCGAGGGAAAGCGAAAAGATGACCTAGAGCACCACACTGTGGACATTAGTGGAATTACATCAGAAAAGCCTGTGATAATCACTGCAACAGAATCAGTATGTGCCAGAACAAACCGGACAATGCCAAATTCGTCAGTTTCAGGAGAAAATGTCACACTGGTGCATCCAGTGTACAAAAAAGAACTCAAAATAATTGGACAAATTGGTGAACCTGGCCAGAGAGATAAATTAAACTTTACCAGCCTGGACAGACAGATCCACAGGGCATGCAAAAGGGGCTATGATGAGGGCGAAATCGTTGAGGCAGTCATTCAAGCCATCATCCCAGGTGTCAACTTGAGAAGTTATCTGGAGAGTAGAGCAGACTTAACATTGCCTGTCCTTAAACAAATTCTCAGAGCACACTTTATCGAAAAGGATCCAACCGAATTGTATCACTCACTCACACGTGCAGTTCAAGAACCCAAAGAAACGCCTATCCAGTTCTTAGTTCGAGCCATGGATCTCAGACAGAGGGTTTTGTCAGCGTCTGAAAACGTAAAGACGGGACTAAGATATAATTATGAACTAATCCAGAATGAGTTTTTGCAGACAGTTATGACTGGCCTTCATGATGACAGCATACGCACAGATCTAAAACCATACCTGGAAAACCCACGCATGGAAGATGAAGTGCTTTTGGAGAGAATGAACATGTCATATAGTCTGGAGCTTGAACGAAAATCAAAGTTCTCAACAACTCGACCAAAAATAGCCAAGGTAGCCGTAGTTATGGAGGAGGGAACGGCACATGCTGAACAAGATAAAGGTGTCAGCGTGAAAAAAGAAAAAGCTCCAAAGCCTAACACCCTGATGGAAAAGCTGGATGCAAGGGACAAAGTGATCTGTGAAGCAATTCAGAGCCTTACATCTCAAGTAGCAAACCTTGCTCAAACATCAAGACCTCAGACAACCAGAAACAATAACCAGAGATTCACTCGTAATCAATTTCCACCTGTTCGAGCCACCATCAGGCGTTGTACCCAATGCGAGCAGTTCAACCCAGAGGGAAGATGTGAACACTGCTACAAGTGTGGCAGCAGCGAGCACTGGGCAGCTGGTTGTCGGAAACGAACTGGGACCAACTTGATGTCAAACAAGATTGGGATTACCTCAGACATCATTGAAAGTTCACCAAGAGCTTGCTTATTTGAAGGACCATGGGTGAACAAACAGGAGAAAACAGCCAGTTTGGTGGGACGCCGATGCACGGTGCAATGTTCTCTTGGAGGTGTTAATACATCAGTGCTTTGGGACACGGGATCACAGGTTTCAATCGTGGGCTCGGAGTGGAAGGAGAAACATCTTCCTGACGCAGTGGTGAGACCAGTGAGAGAGTTGCTTGAGGAGGGAGAACTCAACCTTACAGCGGCGAATGGGACGAGCATCCCATATGAAGGCTGGATTGAAGTGGAGTTTTTTCTGTCTGGCAATACTGACAGTGAAGGAAGGGGCACACCCCTGCTGGCACCAATCCTCATTGCATCCAATGAATTGGAGAAACCAATAATCGGCTTTAATGTGATTGAGGAATTGGTCCAAGCTAATGCAGCCCAGCAGATTCCTCTGAGTTTCCTGGTGAACACACTGAGCTCATCTTTGGAAGTTAGCCCTAGGAAAGCAAAAGCCGTTCTATCACTCCTGAAGAAACGTAAAAACAGCAGCGACTGTCATATTGCAAGACTTGGACGAAAATCCACCATCCTTCCAAGGTGTGCGAGAGTGAATGTCAGCTGTGGCAAACTGAAAAAAACAGTTACTCTTGGAACACATGTGATTCTAGAGCCCAATTCAGAAGTACCCTGGCCTGCAGGTATAAAGGTAAACAAACAGCTTATTCAGATGCCTCTGAATGATAATGACAACATTAAAGTGATGGTAGAAAATACCACAGAAGAAGATGTGACACTTACGGCCCGGACTGTCCTGGGGTGGCTACATACGGTAGATGCCATCCATCCGCTGGAAGTGAAACCACCTCCATCTGAATCTCAACTTCAGTTATCACAATGTCAAGTCAAGTCAAGTCAGCTTTATTTATATAGCGCTTTTTACAATTTTCGTTGTTACAAAGCAGCTGTACAAGAAAAAAATTACTATAAGTAAAACATAAAAGGTTATGGAATTCAAAACACAGGTCAAATATCAGACACACAATAAATTCCTATATGCAGTGTTAATTAAATAAGACTACCAAATTCTAGCAGCCCCCCCGGCCAGGCAAAACAGTATGCAAACGGTGGCGAGGAACCCAAAACTCCATTGGAGGAGAAAAAAAAAACCTCGGAGGGAAACCAGGCCTAACCAGGGGATTCCAGTTCCCCTCTGGCAAAAACTGCAGCCTCTGCACAAGCTCAACAGTGCTTGCACAACAAGGCGAAAATAAAAAAAATTAGATTTAAAATTATCATTAATAATCTAATAGTGGCTGACGTTTTGTAGGGACGTCACTTCCTTCGTCCAGCATTTGTCAGGTCTAGGAATGGATTGCGCCCTGCCCGCTCTTGTAACCTTGGAACAATGAGACAAGACTGGCTGAGAGTAGAGTACTGTTCTGCACTCTTTGATGCAACAAATGCATCAGTTGTTATTGGAAGTGTCCCTGGTTCCGGTTGATCTAACTAGTGCAGCCTAGATCTTTGTAATACATACAGTATGATAATCTAGTGTATGCAAGATTAAAAAGATGCGTCTTTAGTCTAGATTTAAACTGACAGAGTGTGTCTGCCTCCCGGACATTGCAGGGAAGACTGTTCCAAAGTTTAGGCGCTAGATAAGAAAAGGATCTGCTGCCTGCACTTGATTTTGAAATTCTAGGTATTACCAACTGACCTGACGCCTGAGAGCGTAGTGCACGTGATGGACTATAATACGTAAGAAGTTCTCTCAAGTAGTGAGGAGCTAAACCATGCAAGGCTTTATAGGTAATAAGCGAGATTTTAAAATTTATGCGATGCTTTATAGGTAACCAGTGCAAGGTTGACAGAACCGGGCTAATATGATCATACTTTTTTGTACGTGTAAGAACTCGAGCTGCCGCATTTTGGACCAGTTGGAGTTTTTGTAATAGGCCTGCAGGGCAACCACCTAATAGTGCATTACAGTAATCTAGTCTTGATGTCATAAAGGCATGTATAAGCTTCTCTGCATCTGATGATGACAGCATATGACGTAATTTAGATATATTTTTAAGATGGAAAAACGCAATCTTACAGGTGTTGGCGACCTGGTTCTCAAATGACAGAGTACTATCGAACATAAAGCCAAGACTCTTAGCTGAAGATGAGGGTTTTATGGAACATCCATCAATAGTTAAGCAGTATTCTTGGTTGTTACGTAGGGCGGTTTTCGGTCCGATAAGTAACACTTCAGTTTTGTCCGAGTTCAGTAATAAAAAATTGCTACTCATCCACTTTTTTATGTCGACAATGCATTCCACTATTCGATGGAATTGCTGTGTTTCGTGAGGCTTCGAGGAAATATAAATTTGCGTATCATCAGCATAGCAGTGAAAGCTTATTCCGTGTCGCTTTATTATATCTCCTAGGGGTAACATGTATAATGCGAAGAGCATAGGCCCTAGTACTGAGCCCTGTGGTACACCGTACTGGACTTGCGATTTGCGTGATACCTCATTGTTTATTTTTACATATTGGAAACGGTCGCATAAATAAGATCTAAGCCATTTCAAAGCTATTTCCTTAATACCGACATCATTTTCAAGGCTATGTAGGAGCATGCTGTGGTCAATGGTGTCGAATGCAGCACTAAGATCTAGCAGCACCAATAAGGAGATACAACCTCGGTCGGACGCCATAAACAGATCATTTGTAACTTTAATCAGAGCAGTCTCTGTACTGTGATGTGCTCTAAATCCAGACTGGAAATCTTCATTAATCTCATTCCTTTGGAGGAAGGAACATATTTGAGTTGAGACGACTTTTTCCAGAACTTTAGATAAGAAAGGTAGATTCGAAATAGGTCTATAGTTAACTAGTTCTCCAGGGTCCAGATGGGTTTTTTTGACAAGGGGCCTTATAACAGCCACCTTATATGCTTTAGGCACATGTCCTAATGTCAGAGATGAGTTAATAATGCTAAGTAGAGGATCTATAATTTCTGGGAGCATCTCTTTCAGAAGATTTGTAGGTATAGGGTCTAGCATGCATGTAGTCGATTTAGATGATCTAATGATTTTCGATAGTTCATCGTGATCTATAGTAGAAAATAAACATAATTTCTCCTTAGGGGTGCTGTAGTAAGTCGTTTGTTCAGCGGGTTTCGCATGTGGTTGCATAGTTATAATTTTCTCTCGAATATCTTGGATTTTATTTGTGAAATAGTTCATAAAGTCATCACTGCTATGCTGGTATACAGCATCAGAAGTCGCTGACGATTTATTTTTGGTTAATTTAGCCACTGTATCAAATAAAAACCTAGGGTTATTTTGGTTTTCTTCTATTAATGATGAAATGTAGGCGGATCGAGACGTTTTTAGGGCTTTCCTGTATTTTTTTGTACTATCCTTCCAGGCAGTACGAAATACCTCTAATTTAGTCTTTTTAAAGTTGCGCTCCATTTTTCGTGCCGCTTTCTTTAGAGCCTGAGTGTGTTCATTTTTCCACGGTGTCGGTCTGTCATTTTTAATCTTCTTTAAGCGCAAGGGAGCAACTATGTCTAGCGTTTCCGAGAAGGTGGCATTAATATTTTCAATGGTAAAGTCAAGATCTTCAACGTTATTACTCATGCTAGAGATTTGAGACAATTCAGGCAAATTATCAAGAAACGCACCTTTTGTAGTCGAAGTTATTGTTCTACAATATTTGTAACTTGGAGTTTGATTTGCCACCATTGGGTATTGAAGCAAGCATGATACCAGATAATGATCTGAGATGTCTTCGCTCTGCTGAAGGATTTTAACATCGACCACGTTTATACCGTAAGACAAAATTAAATCTAAAGTATGATTACGAAGGTGAGTAGGTCCTGACACATGTTGACTAACGCCCATGGAGTTAAGAGTGTCTTTAAAAGCCATTCCTAAAGCATCTGTATCATTATCTACATGAATGTTAAAGTCCCCAGCAACAAGGACTCTGTCTGCAGCCAGTACTAGTTCTGATAAGAACTCACCAAATTCTTTAATAAAATCTGTGTGGTGCCCTGGAGGCCTATATACAATAGCCAGTATAAATTTTAAAGATGTTTTGTCCTTAGTATTAGGTATTGATGTATCAAGTACCATGACTTCAAAAGAATTGTATTTAGGATTAGACTTCTGAGAAATGGTAAAAGAGTTACGGTAAAGTGCAGCAACACCTCCCCCTCTGCCTTTTAGGCGAGGCTCGTGTTTATAATAATAATCTTGGGGGACAGACTCATTTAACGCAATATAATCATCTGGCTTTAGCCATGTTTCTGTGAGACAGAGCATGTCTATTTTATGATCTGTTATCATATCATTAACAAAAAGTGCTTTATTAGAGAGCGATCTAATATTTAGCAATCCGAGTCGTAACAGTTGATTATCTGTATTATGTTCATGTTTAGTTAGTTTAACGTTAACTAAATTACCTTTGAGAGGTTTACGCTTTATTTTATGTTTACTAATCCGGGGGACAGACACAGTCTCTATTTTATGATGTTTGGGAGAAAGTATTATCGCATGTTGTGTATTATGCGATACATTTCTCTACTCCCTTTTCACACTCGACTGCAGGCCTGTGAACGGATCTAACTCCTTCATCAAGTTTGCAGACGATACAACAGTGATTGGTCTCATCAGCAACAACGATGAGACTGCATACAGGGAGGAGGTCCGGCACCTGGCCACATGGTGCTCAGACAATAACCTGCTCCTTAACACCTCCAAGACAAAGGAGATCATCGTGGACTTCAGGAAGGCGAAAGGAGACACACACGACCCCATCCACATTAATGGAATGGCTGTTGAACGTGTTTCCAGTTTTAAGTTCCTGGGGACTCACATTTCGGAGGACCTGTCCTGGACCACCAACACCTCATGCCTGGTCAAGAAGGCTCACCAGCGTCTCTTCTTTCTGAGGACACTGAAGAAGAACCAACTGTCTTCATCTATCCTGGTGAACTTCTATCGCTGCACGATAGAGAGCATCCTGACCAACTGTGTCACAGTCTGGTACGGAAACTGTTCTGTTGCTGAGCGCAAGGCACTGCAGCGGGTGGTGAAAACAGCCCAGCGCATCACAGGGACTACACTTTCTGCCATTGAGGACATCCAGAAGAAACGCTGTCTGCGTCGAGCTCACAGCATTCTCAAGGACTCCTCTCACCCCGCTCATAGACTGTTTACTCTCCTGCCTTCCGGTAGGCGCTTCCGGTGCCTCCGGACAAGAACCACCAGACTAAGAAACAGCTTTTTTCACAGAGCTGTTTCATTATTGACCTCTGCCCCCCACTGATTCCAGTACCTCTCATACCCTTAACTCCAATGCTGCTACAACATTGTTTACATTGCACTACAGGGCTGCATGCATGACTGAACTGTACACACCAGTACTTCATGTATCTGCTCTACCGGACTGTTTACACACACACAGCATCATTTGCACTCTATACTGCTCACTTGCACACCAGGAATATTTAACTGAATGCTCATTTGCACTAATGGACCACTTCCATAACTGCATTAACCTATCTACTGCACTGTAATTCTACTAACTGCATCTAGTCATCTACTGCACTGTAATTCTATTAACTGCATCTAGTCATCTACTGCACTGTAACTTCAATAACTGCATTAACTAAACAACTGCACGGTAACTCTATTAACTGCATCTACTCATCAATTGCACTATAACTTCAATAACTGCATTAACTAATCAACTGCATTGTAACTCTATTAACTGCATTAACTAAACTTCTGGACTGCAACCTATTAACTGCATTAACTCATATACTGCACCGTAACTTAAATAACTTCATCAACTTCAACAACTGCATTAACTCACCTATTGCACTGCAACTTTAATAGCCAATGTCAATAATTTATGCATACCTAAGTCACTTGCACTTTTTAGTCTAAATTATTATCTGTTCATATCCACCTGTACATTAATGTTCATAGTATATAGTCATCTGTATATATTGTTCATAGTATATACCTACTGTCATATTTTCATAGAACACACCTACTGCAAAATATTTCTATAGTCCATGCCCACTGTATTATATTCTCACTATTGTATTCTGTATTTATTCTAACTGTATATCCTGCACTTGCTAACTGCACTTCTGGTTAGACCTAAACTACATTTCGTTACACTGTACTTGTATATGTGTAATGACAATAAAGTTGAATCTAATCTAATCTAATTATGTGTGTTCTGCAACGTGAGACGGCAAGCAGACCCATTCAGTCTGCTCCCTGACCTGGGCCCCAGTGAGTCAAGTTTTAGCATTAAGACTATGTGCCATATTTCTAGAGAGTAGAGAAGCTCCAGCCCAGGAGGGGTGGAGACCATCTCTTTTCAACAGGTCAGGTCTGCCCTCAAAACTCTTCCAGTTATTTATAAAAACAATATCATTCTGCAGGCACCACTCAGACAACCAGCCATTTAGTGATGATACTCTGCTATGTATCTCATCACCACGATAAGTGGGGAGGGGGCCAGAGAATATTACAGTTTCTGACATCGTGCTTGCGAGCTCACACACCTCTTTAATATTATCTCTAGTGATCTCCGATTGACGGAGTCGAACATCATTTGTGCCGACGTGAATAACAATCTTACTGAATTTACGATTAGCCTTAGCCAGCACATTTAAATTTGACTTGATGTCAGGCGCTCTGGCTCCCGGTAAACATTTGACTATGGTGGCTGGTGCCTCTATGTTAACGTTCCGAACAATAGAATCACCGATAACTAGGGCACTTTCAGCAGGTTTCTCAGTCGGTGCGTCGCTGAGCGGGGCAAACCTGTTCGAGACTGTAGTCGGAACGTTTGAGTGATGTTTTGACCTGCGACTACACCGTCTCACAGTCACAAAGTTTCCGAGCTGCGGGGGTTGTTCAACCGGAACCGAACTGTGCGCGCTAATATTGCTCGCATCCAAAGTGTTTTCTAAGCTCCTTACATTCTTACTATCCTCAGATAAAGATTGGATGCGAGACTCTAATACTGTGATCTTCTCTGTCAGCCTAGCTATTTCCCTGCATTTATCGCATGTAAAGCCCTCACTGCTGACAGAGAAGGCTAAGCTAAACATATGACATGAGGTGCAAGTGACAATAATAAGAGAAGAAGCCATAACTCACCGGGTTTGAATAGTAATTCCAATTTACCAAGGCTGCTCGGTGATTCTTAGTATATACGCTTTAAAAAGAAACCGTTAGCACACAAGACAGCTAGAAGGCGAGATTATATTTAGCAGTGTAAACAGAAAGCCCGCTAGCACGCTTGTGCTATGCTAACGGCGCTGAGTGTTTTGGTTTAAGATTTTCAAGTAAATAACCAGGAGAGGTTATTGAGATATCAGGATAAGTTAGCAACGACAGTGATAATTAACAATGTATGCTATGAATAAAATACACTAATATGAAAGAAGTGCAAGTTAAGTGATACAACAACCTGATTCCGTGTTGTATTAGAGGGGGAGAGGTGAAGCACGTTTACTCGCACGTCCACGTGAAAGACAGTAATAACACACAATGTGTCAATGACATGCCTCCAGAGACTGGACCCATGGTTCAGGAAGGGGAACCATGGGACCCTCCAGTGGACCTCAGTCACTTACCTGGGGAACAACAGGAACGTGTGAGGTAGCTGTTGAGAGAGAACAGCGGAGTGTTTGCTAAGGATGACTGGGATACTGGATGTATTCAGGATCTCAGAATGGACATTCGTTTGAAAGACAACACACCTGTCCAAAAGACGTACAATGCAATCCCACGACCCCTGTATCAAGAGGTGAAGACCCACATCCAGAACTTGCTGAGTAAGGGATGGATCCAAAAGTCGACATCCTCCTATTCCTCGCCGGTTGTGTGTGTGAGAAAGAGGGATGGGAGCTTGCGTCTATGTGTGGACTACCGGCTGCTCAACGAGAAAACATACCCTGACAGGCATCCCATCCCGCGAATCCAAGAAATCCTAGAAAATCTAGGGGGGAACTCCTGGTTCACTGTGCTGGACCAGGGTAAAGCCTATCATCAGGGCTTCATGAGTAAAGACAGTAGGGCATACACTGCATTCATAACACCCTGGGGACTTTATGAGTGGGTACGGATACCGTTTGGCCTCACGAATGCTCCCGCCGCCTTTCAGAGGTACATGGAAGAGTGTCTAGGAGAGTTAAGGGATGACATTTGTGTTCCCTATCTTGATGACGTGTTGGTCTTCAGCAAGGACTTCAACCAGCACCTGGAAGACTTGAAGAAAGTGCTACAGCGACAGGAGCAGCGTGGTATCAAGCTAAGGCCAAGGAAATGTGATTTTTTTGCCGGAAGTCTGCTATGTAGGCCGTATCGTCTCTGAACAGGGGTACAGCATGAACCCCAAAGAAAAAGAGGCTGTGCAAGCACTAAAAGGGGAAATACCAAGCACGGTGCGTGAGGTGAGGAAGCTCATGGGTTTCCTTGGATACTACAGATCATACATTGCTGACTTTGCCAGAATAGCCAAGCCTCTATATGAACTGTTGACAAAGCCCAGCATGTACAGGACAAAGGGCTCCGGGAAAAGAGGGAACTCTTCCATGCATGCACCTCCTTCACAGCCGGTAGAGTGGACTGGGAGACATCAGGAAGCGCTGGAGAAACTGATTGCGGAATTGGCAAGCCCACCCATTATGGCATACCCCGACTTTGAAAAGCCATTTGTCCTTCATGTTGATGCGTCAGAAGAAGGGCTAGGAGCCGTATTATACCAACGACAGGGCGGCAAACTCAGAGTAGTGGGTTATGGGTCTCGGACTCTGACCCCAGCCGAAAGGAACTACAAGCTGCATTCTGGAAAGTTGGAGTTCCTGGGACTCAAATGGGCAATCACAGAGCGTTTCCGTCACTATCTGTTTCATGCGCCACATTTCATTGTCTACAGTGATAATAACCCATTGACATATGTCATGAAAACGGCGAAGCTTAATGCAGCAGGGCAACGGTGGGTTTCCGAGCTGGCAGACTACCGTTTCACTTTAAAGTATAGGCCAGGAACAGCAAATCGAGATGCAGACTTCTTATCACGGAGACCAGTGTCCATTGAAGTCACAGTCAGAGAGTGTACTCAGGAATGTGAGCCAGAAGTACTGGGATCAATTGGGGAAGTCCTAAAAGCACAACGACGTGGGGAAGTGGACTGGATGTCTGCAATTACTTGCAACATAGATGTTCTACCAGAGGAGTTGAAGGGTGGATCAGAGACCTGTCGACGGTTAACGCCTCAGGATATCAGAAGTGCCCAGCTGAGTGATCCGGTCATCAGCCGAATACTTGACCTGAAACAGAAACAAATCAACCTCAAACACAAAGAAAAATTGAGGGAACCAGAAGCTATGAGAAAATTCTTACGAGAATGGCAGTATCTGCAGATTAATGAGGAAGGTATCCTGCAAAGGAAAACAATGACCAGAACTCAGTTAGTCATACCAGAAAACTTGAAATGTGTGATAGACAAGTACTTACATGAAAGCATGGCCCACCTAGGCGCCGATCGCATGGTGGCAGCAGCGCGTGAACGTTTCTTCTGGCCGAGAATGAGAGAGGAGATGGAGCATTATGTCACGAGAGTGTGTCGATGCCTACGACAAAAGAAACCAAACCGGATCACCAGAACTCCAATCCAGAGCATTGAGACAACAGCTACATTTGAAATGATCCCGATTGATTACCTGCACCTGGAGAAAAGCAGAGGGGGCGCAGAGTATATCCTCGTGGTCATAGACCATTTTTCAAAGTTTGCTCAAGCTTACGCCACCAGAAACAAGTCTGGAAAGACAGCAGCTCGGAAGATCTTTGAAGATTTCATTATGCGCTTTGGTTATCCTGGAAAGATCCACCATGACCAGGGGAGGGAGTTTGAGAACAGCCTGTTCCAAAAGCTACAGAGTTACTGTGGGATTAGGCATTCACGCACAACTCCCTACCATCCCCAAGCTAACCCGGCAGAGCGGTTTAATAGGACATTGTTGGGGATGCTGAGGACTCTAAAGGAGACAGAGAAGTCGAATTGGGCAGAACACCTGAACAAGGTTGTCCACGCCTATAATTCTACTGTGCACGAGTCAACCGGATTTTCTCCATTCTTTCTCCTTTTTGGTCGAGAGCCAGTTCTTCCAATTGATCTGGTGCTCCCCACAAAGCAAGTGAAAGACATTCAGTCTCACGCCGACTATGCTGAAAAGTGGAAAAGGTCTATGCAGGAAGCATACGAGATTGCGAAAAAGAACATGAAGAAGGCTGCTGTAAAGGGGCAGAGAAATTACAATCGGAAGGCTTGGAGTTCTGTTCTGGAGCCAGGTGATCATGTGTTGGTGAGGAACCTGTCAGAAAGAGGTGGCCCAGGAAAATTGCGGGCGTTCTGGGAAAAGCAAACGTATCTGGTGAAAGAAAGGAGAGGAGATGGCCCGGTATATGTAGTTGTACCCTTGGATGTGACTGGGAGGGAAAGAGTGCTGCACCGGAACCTTCTATTACCTTGTCCTTACCTGGTTGATGAGCAGAGGACACTTGATGTGCGCCAGGAAAGAAAAGGATGTCAGAAGAACAGGTCAAACCAGGAAGTACGACCACGACGAAATACTCACTATGAAAGCACCGACAGTTCCAGCGACGAGGAGGTTGACTTGTGGGTTCCAATGCAGAGAGCAGGAACAGATCTGGATCCATGTGCAGCAGAATTTCATCCTGGAAGAGAGGAGAGAAACAGGAAAGCTGAAAAGGAACCTGACATCGAGGGAATCGTTGACGAATCGGTAAACCCACCTGACTCAGAAAAGCCAGAGGAAGATGAAGAAGTGCTGAAAGATTTTCAAGGGGAACAGGAACTGGAAGAAAGATTTGTTGAAGAAGTCGAGCATGAAGATAGTGATTTGGTATCAGAACCTATCAAGAGAGCTTCTGCCAGAACCAGGCAACCTAGGAATTTATACACGTATGACGCCCTGGGTGTGCCCACGCTTCGACCAGTGAACTGGAGTGTTTGCTGTGGAAATGCTGACGCGCTACAACCCCAGCTGAGCATTGATCACCTCAATCCGTATCCTTCATACTAAGTTGAAATGGTAATGTTCAAAGTAATAATTTGGTTAGTTTGTAAGTGAGTTATAAATAGTTAAGGGTTTTGTAAGTTTACAGTGGTAATAGTGCTCTACAGGAGAGTTATAGTTTGGTCAGCTTAAGGTATATTTGATAGGCTTGATGGAACACAAAGAGATAAATACATTACTTAAGTGACATTTGAAATGTGTTAGTACATTGTGGAGGTGTATGTGGTTGTGTCCTCTTGTCATTGCAGGATGTTCTGGGGGGCCCACCAGCGATCCTAAAGACAAGACACCTCTCAACATGCAACAAATCTAAAAGTTTAGATCATTGTTATTATGTCACAGTTGTAAGGAAGTGAACTATAGTGTTAAGCTGTGAGAAAGCATGTACATTACACTGTTATTGGAACTTACATTTTCAGTATTTACCCAGAGATAGTAAATTAAAAATGTTTTGTAACATTTTATTTTTTTTAGTGGGGGAGGGTGTAATGACCTCAAGTAATTCGATAATTTGTTTCATGTCTTTGTTTATCATAGATAATTTGCAGTTATATAATGTTAAGGATAAATATAGAAAGTCTCAGAAAGGATGTGTACTGTTGGGGGCGCTGTGAGAAGAAGAGACTAGTGAGTAACAGAAGCAAAAGGAGAAGCGCGGTCAACGCATGTGAATGTTGATGTTAAAACTTTCCGCCCCAGAATCGGTTACAGAAAACAAAAGAGAAAACAACCGGGGCAAATAAAACTACAGAAAACAAAACGCTGTCGTTATTATTGTCCGAGGGGGCAACATTTAAGTAATTTAAAATTACTGGTACAATCGGAATGGTTTGGATTTACTCCTAAAAGTTTTGTCAATTTAAGTTAAACTTATATTGTTCATACAACTAAATTGTTAAATGTTGCTACTCAACATATTTTGTGGAACCACTTGACGCTGATTTTTATGTAAATCCAACAAATAATTTTTTGAGTGCAGAATAGCAGTAAATTGTTTACAGTTTTTATTGTTAACAGCCAAATTTTTTCTCCCACCCTGCTTCTGGTGAGCTAACGTCCTGAAGATTTTAGCTCCAACCCCAATCAAACACAGCTGAAGCTCATCAAGGAGTGGTGAAGGAGCTGCAGTCTACAGGATTGAAGGTTTCCAGGAGCAGGGTTGGAATGGTGAATGATAGCAATTCATCCTCTATTTTCATTCACTATTTCTTTCACTGGTATCTAGTATAACTCAACCAATTTCAAATCACAAATGTTTGTTTAGTCAAGAAATGGTCTTTAAATCTATAATGCATAAGCTTTTGTATGCAAAGGTTCCTAAGAAATGTGAATTGACTGCACTGAAAACAGTTTGATTTGAGGAATGAACGCTCCTAGCTCATGGACGGGTGTTGGGTTTGGAGGATATTACAAAGCTGATATTGCTTATTACCCATCATGCATGCTGATGTCTGACGGATCAGTGACACAATCTGAAGAGTCGGAGAAAGAACTGCAAACCCCTGAACCCATTTTATAACCTCAAGCCATGCCGAACCTCTGATGTCGTTCTGGCACCAAAGCCTGCTTCAGAGAGAGAGAGAGAGAGAGAGAGAGAGAGAGAGAGAGAGAGAGAGAGAGAGAGAGAGAGAGAGAGAGAGAGAGAGAGAGAGAGAGAGAGAAGCAGCATCCGAAATCGCAAGTACCTACCTATCGACCATTAATATGTTCTATATAGTATGTGTGGGGTAGTATGAATACAATTCGGATGTACTGCAGCCGCCATGTTTTATGATTATGTGATCGTATGGTCTTTGACCCATGACGTTTGACGTTAAATATTCTTTCCATCTTGTTTATCTTTGATATAGGTTTGCAGTCTTCCTGCAAGTCCCCACAAAGTTAAGGAGTCATTTACAGTGCCCTGTTTATTGAACACTACAGAAAAGTGTTTTGTTTCCACGATTACCATTAGCTGGTAAAAAAAAGTGTTTGGACTTGTAGGACAATTGTAGGACGAGGTGTTAAGATTAAGATTGACAGTTCTACTTTTCATTTTAATATTTATTCATGTAAGTTTCTATGGCGATTCTTTGGCATTAGGTGGTACTTGGAACCACTCATTTTATTACAGGGGGTACTTGATCTGAAAAGTTTGAGAACCACTGGCCTAGAGATTATCTAACAATTGATCAGCATAGCTTTTTATATAAATGTAAAACCTTTTAAACAGACAGAGAAAGAACTGTCTAGGGTATCTGCCACACGTAAAACAGTACCCGTAAAAATCCGTAATGTGGTCAAAATGTCCATTTACAGTCCATTCAAAACAACACAGAGCAAACTGAGCATGTTCTGCTAAAAATAAATTCATACCAGATTCAAATGAGAGAGAAACATTTTGTATTCATACACCATCTGGATTCAAACAGAAAGCAATTTGCTCTGAAGATAGAAGAGACTAAAAGAAGATCAATGGTACAACAGGTTTAGATTAAGATCTGAAAAGAAGAAAGAAAGAGGTTTCAAAATGAAAGTAGCCATGCTATATAAAACGCTACTGTGTTCAATCTGACCCCACATCAAACTTGTGTTAGTTTAGTTTCCACAAACACACTTTCACTATACGAGTGAGGTCATCCTATACCAGACTAAAGATATTTTATATCATCAGATTAAAGGTCCAACATGAGTCGGGTGGTTAATGAAGATTTTTCACTACAAATATGCCACATTTTGCCATGTTTCATTAGAAACCTCTACACGCACGCATATACACACACACACATTGTTTATATACATATTTTATTCATTGCTAGTGTTTCAGAAACTCTTTACCGAATCAAATTTCATTTAAGATACTACTGCTGTAGCACAAGGTGCCAGTCTAACGATGGCTGTTGTGAAGAGGAGCAGTGATGATCAATTAGACTGATGTGTGAAGTGTTAATGTTTTACTGATGCTGTGCAGTAAGCAGCTGTTAGCAGCTGAAGTGTATAAAAGCCCTGACACTTCACACGCAATTCACATCCCACCAAACACACACACATGCACACACACGGCCCATAGAGGTATTTCAGCCACTGTTTTGCCAGAGAAAATGTTGTTTTAAAGGTTAATGAGTAATCGTGTTAAATATTCGGAATTTCAATATTGGCCAAAATAATCATGATTATGATTTGCGTCATAATCGAGCAACCCTACTACATAGACGACTTTGGAAGATGTAAACATCGCTGGTCCACAAGACTGTTTCAGTCTTTGTAACACAGACGTTAGTTTGAACACAAATACAACCAGCTGAACATTTATAACTGAATAAAAAATTTTAACCGAATATCTCAAAGATTAATTTAATGATATATACTGTGTTGAAAAACAATACAAAGTGCTGCTGGACCAGTGTTTACATCTTGCAAAGAGGTCTATAGAAACAAGAACACTGAGCAGAGAGAACTGGAGGAAGGCAGACACACATAAATTTATATCAGCTAAACACGCTCAGAAACAAACTACTACCCTGATCTGTACAATCCAAAAACCCATTCAATGCTTTTTGAATATAATGATAAAAGTCCATTATTATATCAACAAATATAATAAATTTTATATCATTGTTCTTATTTGCTTTCCTTCATCTTGCACCTTTTAATAGCACTTCATTGTCTGTTGTGATTTTTCTGATATAATTGTCATATGTTACGTGTTTTGCAATATTGTAACCCCACACAATCATGTCATTAAATTATTTTAAATTAAAATTGAACAGAGAGAGAGAGAGAGAGACGTGTAGGTTCTCTCTCTCTCTCTCTAGTGCTTGATGTCTCTGTGTGAAGCATGAGGGTTGCCAGGCGACACGGTTGGGGGAGCATGACTTTGATGGACAGGCACAGGGTAACAGATTCAAGCCCCTGGAGTTCACAGTTACAGCCGTCAGCAGGTTTACACACGTAAACAAAATGGCCGCCACTTAGCCACAACTGATTAATGACTGAAGACCCCGACACAAACTGTAACTGTGAGAACGCACACACACACACAGTCACACACACCGTGCTGAATCATGCTAATGAATGCACACAGAGGCATTACAGCCCAGGCCCGTGTGTTACCAAGCCAATGCGTATATGACTCTGAGGTTCCTGGCTGTTTTGGAAGGAGTGATTGTGGTATTGTGTGTAGTCACTCTCCCGTACCTTCTCTGGATCTGTTCCACATTGGTGGAATGATCTACCAGCTGTTACAAGATCAGCAGACTCGGTTGCCATCTTTGAAAAACGCCTAAAAACGCATCTCTTCCGTCAACACATCGCTGATTGATTTTTCCTAATTCTCTTCCCTTTCCTTCTTTAAAAAAACAAATAAAAAACACTTACTAACCTCACTATTCTTAGCTTTGTATACAGTGCTAGGCTTCAATAGACTAGTTTGATGCACTTATGTATTTTGTTGCCTATGTTGTTATAATTGCTTCCAATGTTTCCTCATCTGTAAGTCGCTTTGGATAAAAGCGTCTGCTAAATGACTAAATGTATTGCCAAGCTGGATGGTGAGATCGTGTTGCACCGTGGGGTGTGCTGTGGCCTAACGGTTGGAGCGTTGGGCTTGTGATCAGAAGGTTGCAGGTTCTAATCTCAGTGCCAGCAGGTCATGACTGAAGTGCCCTTGAGCAAGGCACCTTACCCCTGATTGCTCTGCAGTAATGTGCTACTGTATAAAACTACTTGTAAGTCGCTTTGGATAAAAGCGTCTGCCAAATGAATAAATGTAAATGTAAATGTAAATGTGTGCCGGAAACACAAGTAGTTCTGTCTTGGTCGAGTTCAGCTGCAGGTGATGCTCTTTCATCCAAGCTGAGAAGTCATCTAGGCAGGCTGTTATGCGAGCTGCTACAGTGGTTTCACAAAGTTTTGTCCGCTTATAGAACGCTTATAGAACGAAAATCTCTCTTTTTGTGCAGAGTTGCTGAGAGTAGTTTTATGTTATTGTGGATCATTTGAAATGTAAGATGTCTGTCTTCCTTTATTGAATGTGTTGTCTTGGATTCATGTGTATGTAGCGCACATCAGAATTCAGTGATGGAGCACTCTGACTGATGTTAAATTTCAGATTCACCTCAACACTGAAGTGCAGAGAATGCAATCATGAGACAGCTCTTATTCACAGCAAATTAACAGAGGCTTTTCATCGGCACACTAAAGGAGAGAGAGAGAGCAGGTGATAGGTGATTATCCCAAACATCTCACCGATGCTTCACTGCAGAGTAACCATAGCAACAGGAGGTGGACACACAGACAAAATGGCAGGTTCCGTGTGTGTTCAAAATGGAAAACGAATGTACTGCTTACTATATGCTACAGTGTGAATTTAGTATACACACCGACGAACTAAGCAACAACAAAATACCTTTGAGACATTAGCACACCAGAATATTGTAACATCATCTCACCCATGCATGCGATTTTATTTTTAAAATTAATAACAGAAATTAATAAATTTCGAAGTTAATAAACAACATACTGTCACATATACAGAAAAGCTGCTTCAACTGCTCATGCCCTTTATAAAAATGGACCAACAGATTTTGGTTTCTGTTTTCTTAGTTCACAGATCTCTCTCTCTCTCTCTCTCTCTCTCTCTCTCTCTCTCTCTCTCTCTCTCTCTCTCTCTCTCTCTCACTCTCACTCTCACTCTCACTCTCACTCTCACTCTCACTCTCTCTCTCTCTCTCTCTCTCTCTCTCTCTCTCTCTCTCTCTCTCTCTCTCTCTCTCTCTCTCTCTCTCTCTCTCTCTCTCTCTCTCTCTCTCTCTCTCTCTCTCTCTCTCTCTCTCTCTCTCACTCACTCACTCACTCTCTCTCTCTCTCTCTCTCTCTCTCTCTCTCTCTCTCTCTCCCTCTCTCTCCCCTCTCTCTCTCTCTCTCTCTCTCTCTCTCTCTCTCCCTCTCTCTCTCTGTCTCTCTCTTTGGGTGCACTTTATCTACAGCATTAAGAGGCATTTACAGTGACATTTTTTGGTCCATCATCCTAATGGTCAATAAACTGAAAGGTCACAGAGAATTGCTAACCAAAGAGCGGTCTGAGGGCGGGGGAGAGAGATTGCTTAGCAAATCACAATATGGAGCTTTATAGAGTCCAGTCAAGCGCTATAAGCTCAATTCATCCATTTACTGCAGCCCAGAGCCCAAATTCAGAGACCATTTCGCTGCACAGTTACATTTCTCTTTTTGATAATTAGGGTTTGTTTCAGGTGATGATGGCTGATTCTCAAGAGCAAACAGTAGCCAGGATTACATCCGATATTTCCAAATGTTCTGCCCAAACATACCACGATCATCTGGTCATGTGACTTTTTTGTATGCCACATGATTGTAAATACGACAAAAAGTGTTTCCATTGCAGTTTTGTGAAATATGCCTTTATATAAACAATACACCTTTATTTATATAGCATGGTTTAAAAACAATCGAAGTTTAACCCTAACCCAACATGCTAAATATCAATAAAGACATGTAATAATACATAAAACATAAGACTTAAAATAGCATATATATAGAAGCTGTAATATGTTTGGCGCTCATAAAAATCGAAATCAAAGAAAAAAAGTAGGTCTTAAGGGTAGATTTAAAAACAGGCAGGTTTGGGACGGTTATTCCTGAGTCTTGGGCCGGCAGAAGAAAAAGAACAGTCACCTCGTGTTTTTAGCCTAGTCCTTGGGACATGCAGCAGCTAAGTCTTAGATCCTGCCACTCTAACCTCAAACTCTTAATCTTATTGCCTGTAAAAACACCTCATGCATTTTTGCGAAATTGACGTCACATGTTTTTATTAACATTTTGATTTGGTTATAAATGTTCTGTTCTTTCTATTTTGTTCAAACGTTTGTGTAGTGCTAAAAAAGTCAAATAGGAAGTTCTTCTGGACCAATATTGGAGCAGCGTTTACGTTTTCCGAAGTTTATTTGTACCTGCCTTTAGCCGTCTTCAAAACAGAGTCCCCATAAAATTCACAGTGGGTCGACTAAAGTCAACTCAACTCAAATCTTATTTATATAGCACTTTTTACAGTTTTCATTGTAACAAAGCAGCTGTCCATGAAACATATTAACTATAAGCAATACATTACATTTATTAAAACATTTAAGTACGAAGAGCAAAGTAAATAAATACACTCATATTCACACACACAATAAAAATACAGCACAAACACTTACATGCAAAAGGGAACGCATGCAGGCAAACACATACGCTCACACAGCGCACATGCACGAAACACATGCCCAACACACACTCACCAAACACGTGCACAAAACACATACCCTTGAAACACAGACACACAAACCCACATATACAGAAAATAAAACACACACACACACGTCAGACACATAAGCATTAATGCCTCTCCAACATTTAATTTCAACTCATATCTGTTGAAGATCCATTATCACGAAGATTAAATCTGCAGAGTTATTTGGGCTTGTATTGAGTAATAATTGTATCATGCACCTTTTTGTAAAATCCAACTCAAATCTTAAATAAAAATGTAATCAGCACTGTCTCACCATCACACTATGAGTGCATGAGGAGGAGATGATCTGACTGCAAATAAGATACCTGCAGAACACAGTGTTAAGAAATACTAAATATATTTAAATTTAAATACTGAGCATATTCATTGAATGTCAAAGTATGGAAAAACAGCCATTTAGCTCTCACACAATCGTTTCTCTTTGTGTCCTTGTTATCAGTCCTAATTCTGTTCATAACAAAAACGGATTGAAGAAACATTAGTCTCTGGCAAAATGTCTTCAAATATTTTCTCAGGTGAAGGACACCACTAATTAATGATATGATTTTAATGATGTGTTAATGATCAGTCTAAATGCTGTAAACATATGATGGCTGGAGAGACATTCATCTTTAATATCATTAACATAATTATTACTAATAATTATATATTTTTTTAATCTCATTTGTGGCCATTCGTGATTTTGTTACCGAGATAAAGGATAGGATCAGGGGTTTTCTGGAGTTTTTCTATGGCATCTGATGACCCAGAAATGGAATATGTTGATTATGATGCGTGATGTCAGGCCCAACAAGGAGATTGGAGACCAGTCGGATTAATATTAAAAATCAGCATTCATGAGGTGCTTGGCAATGACTATTTAGGTTTAAAAATGGGCGTGTACAGGGCGGGATATGTGGCTGATGCACGTACGCACACTTGCAGGTGACCTGTGATTTATAAAGCTAATATTGATTTAAGGTTGGAATATTTTTTGGCGTACGCTGTTTTTGGCTTTCGGCGCACAAACACTTTTAGGAAGGATCCTACGCACAGTTTTATAAATGAGACCCCTGGTCTGGGTACAGACTGCATTCTGATAATTATGTTAACCTCGGAACAATGAGGATAGACAAACTGAGAGCAGAATTCTATTATACCATTTGATGCAACAAGTACATCAGTTGTCAGTTTGTGGCCATTCGTGATTTTGTTACCGAGATAAAGGATAGGATCAGGGGTTTTCTGGAGTTTTTCTATGGCATCTGATGACCCAGAAATGGAATATGTTGATTATGATGCGTGATGTCAGGCCCAACAAGGAGATTGGAGACCAGTCGGATTAATATTAAAAATCAGCATTGACTATTTAGGTTTAAAAATGGGCGTGTACAGGGCGGGATATGTGGCTGATGCACGTACGCACACTTGCAGGTGAACTGTGATTTATAAAGCTAATATTGATTTAAGGTTGGAATATTTTTTGGCGTACGCTGGTTTCAGATGAGTGTTGACAGGTATGTTTATAAGTAAACAGACTACTAACAAACGTGTCACGTTATCTATATGAGAAAGTACACGTTACCTCTTCTCCTTTTAACGTTTATTGGCGGTGGGCAAGCAAACTTTTGGTGCATTACCGCCAACAACTGGAGTGTGAAGTGACAATGGGAAAAAATAAATAAATAAACAAAATTACTTATATTCTCATGACATGTTCTGTGTCTTTTATATAACTTATTTTCATTCTTCTGATTTTTTTTGTTACCTAATATTATCTCTAAAGGCATATTATCTGTGCCTTCTGTCTGTAACTTTGTTTCCAGAATCTGTGTCTCTTTACAGTATGCTCTACACTGTCATAAAATATGCTCTTTCAGTTTTACCACAAAATATACATAATCCAGAAGAATGTTTAAATAAATTTCCATTTAAAAATGAATGTCCTAATCTTAGTCTTGTTATTAAGTTACTTCCGGTCTCATTATTTTGTAATCCTAACCCTAACTTTCTTTTGAATTTAATAGAAACGTCTTCCTGTCTTCTCCATATCCCATTTATGTTACCAAGATTTAATAACAGCTTGTTTGATAATTGTCTTTGATTCTGCTTTGCTGATCTTAACATCAAATTCTACATAATTTGTATTTAAATATCTAAGCATGTTTCCATCCAATCCAACATGTGCTGGTACAGACAAAAATTAAACAACATTGTGCATTAAGTCTATATATCAGTTGCATTATTTCTATAATAATATCTTGTCTGCAATTTGATTGACTCAACTGAATACAATTTGATTGACTCAACTGAATACTCCTTAACGCTGTCAGTGAATCTGAGCATATTATGGCTTAATGTGTCTCTTCCAGCCAATGTAAAGCTCTCTGCAGCCAACAAATGAAGTTTTATTAACAAGGTTCTGGAGAAGCACGTGCAGATAACTAACTCGGCTGGCTTTAGGTTAGCAATCACAGCAATCACTTAACACACGCAAACACAGCAGCTTGTTTGCTTAACACGGTTGTTTTTGCTTTCCGATAAACTATTCCTAAATGAGAACTAAACTGTAAGAAGGATTTAAACACAATTCAATAACGGTACGCCAATGCCAATACATACATTTTTCAATGGCTGTACACTCATCTTCTGCGAAGTGAAACAATCATGCTGCATTCAAGCATAAGAAGCTTCTTCGGTGGTCGTGCTGTTCAGCGAACGTCAGTTGAGTCGCACGTAAGTTTCTGGAGATAAAGCTTCTGAAAGTGACTGCTGGTTAACAAAAAATCTGTCTGTATCTTCCAGCGGCATACGTCTTCTACATAGCGTGCCGTTCCCATTAACATCTTGAGAAAATAATGCACGCAGCCGTTATAATGCATGCAGCCATTACTTCAAAGTTAACACAAACAGCAGTATGCATCAGTATGAACAGCAAGATCTCCCTCGTCTCTCATCTGCCCACCCGAAGAAACTGCATCTTGGACTCATGATGCAAATGTAAACTCTGCAGACACATGCCACGCTCTGCTGCAGCAGACACCAGCCCAGACCCTTCCCTGTCCCTGCCCTGTCCCAAGCCACACTCTGTCCCAAGCCCACGCCCTTTTCCAAGCCCACTCTCTGTCCCAAATCGCAGCAGACATACTGTACCCTCCTCACCCACCACTTCCCTCACTTCTACATTCCACCGCTCAGTAAGCACGAATTACCTTTGCCCCAGCAGGAACCCGCATCCCCATCATCACAGCCTCGGCTGCTCCAACTATTCCAGCAATAGCTTGTGACCTCTCTCTGTTGCCGCAGCAACCATGCTCCAGCTCACATCTCCATCACCACAGCCTCAGCCACCTCGCATGGACCAGCTCTTTTCACGGCTGCAGAAGACGCCACCCGACACAAAGACATTATCACCGCAGCGACCACCACCATAGGGACCTGTGCTTACATCTCAAACTCTGCGGCACCAGACACCTCCTCTGAGGCCACAGCATGCCTCTACCTCCTTCGCTTCCCCAGGAGCCTTAATCCTTACTCAGCACTGCCATAGTTAGTGCCGCTCCCCAGGGCCCAAGCTTTACTCCTCACTACCGTAGTGCCCGCTCCAATAGAAGCCTCATCGTCCTTCTTAGCCGCAATAGACACGCTTGCCCAAGCCCCAAGCTGGGCCAGCACCTCGCCAACTCAAGCCAGCCTCTTTTGGGGACACGTTGCTCAGGTTGCTGTCCCGCACCTGTTGTATCTTTTGGGGGGAATGCTCCGGGTTCGGGCACACACTTAGCCTGGGGCCCTGGGGTAGGTGCCCTAGCCCCGGGACAGCACGGCAAATATGCATTGTTATCTGCGAGGCAAAGTCATGAATTCTGTTTTGCTTACTTTTGCTTGATTTAATTAACATATTTCGTTTGCGAAAACAAAAAAGAGCGGCAGCACCATGGGCGGAAAAAGGGGCGGTAACATGATAATAAGAACACTTACCTACTTAGGAAAGGAAGCGAAATCTGAATGGCTTTCAGATATAGGCTTGCATAAACAAAGTTAGTGGGGTCGAGCTGGAGAAAATGCTAAGATTCCTAGTTGAAGTCAATGGTTTTATGAAATTTCCGTCAATAGTTAAGTAGTAATCTTGGTTGTTACGTGTGGCAGTTTTCGGTCCAATAAGTAACACTTCTGTTGTGTCAAAGTTCAACAATAAAAAGTTGCTATTCATAGTTTTTTTATATCGCATTCCAATACTCTGAACTTCTGTGTTTCATGAGGCTTCGAGGAAATATCAAGCTGGAGAAGCAATTTAGCAGCAGAAGCGTACAGAATTGTGTAAGTGTATTTAAATCGTGTCTTGTTGAGTTTAGTACTGTGTATTTACTTCCGCTCTGTCACGTGGTGAAAGACCGAAGAGAGTAAAGAAATCGACTCTACCTGCGCGCGACTCCACCGAGCCGGGACACAGTCTTTACTTGTGTTTGTAAGAGGCTACCTAATTCTGAATTACTTTCATCCTGGGTCTCAGAACTGTGCTAACAACTTGGTGATAGTAAACCGTAAACAATAACATAGCCTACTCTATAACAATGAAATGAGCTGGTCTGGCTGCATCAACGACATGAGGCTACTGGTTTACCTGCTGCCCGCTTATGTGCTGAGCTCACTGACTGTGGACACTCTGGGTTCTGGTGCTGGATTGTTTGCATTTTCCCAGGTTATTCTCCCAAATTCTGAAACTATGCTGTTTTTTTATACCAGTGGCTTTACATCAATACACATGGCCTGGTCTGTCTTTTCTGACTGTTATACAGTATGAACTTCTCAGTTGTTGGGCAGAATTACGGCAGTCCCAGTCCATCTCCTGCAGGCATGATCATGGATTCAGCAACGCCGCCCGACAAGATAAGCAGGTGTTTGGATCATTCTACTCCTGTTCCTATCAGGTAACATCCATCCTAACCCAGGCCCAGAACTAAATGAGCTTTTGAGCCCTGACGATTTGAAAGATAGCAGTGGCTTTTGTTTCATTCATGTCAACGTGCGCAGCTTGATTAATAAAATCGATGCTATTCGTCTGTGGGCTAAACTGACAGAAAGTGACGTAATCGTCTTGTCAGAGACGAGGCTGAAACCATCAATCACGAACAATATGATTCACATCGAAGGGTATAATCTCTTTAGGACGGATCGTGTGGGGAAAGGAGGGGGAGTTGCCATATATTTTAAGGTGTCGTTGGAATGTTGTTCCATTGAAACAATAACAAGGAACATAATTCAAATTATTTTGGCTATCAAATTAAATCTCCCCAATGGCGCTTCTCTGACTGTGGTAGGATGCTACTGCCCACCTTCAGCAGCAGCTGGAGCAACTGCCCTACTTTTTGCATAAACTGCCTGACGAGTATATTGTCCTAGGAGACTTGAACTGGGACTGGCTATAGACTTCATCAGCGTTTAGAGACCAGCGTTACATTTGATGCAACTAGTACAGTCACTTACACGCCTTAATCCAAAACGAATGGACAAGTCCACATTAATTGACGTCATTCTGACTAATGCTCCACATAAGTATTCGGCTACTGGAGTTTTCTGTAATGATGTCGGTGATCCTTGGTTTAATGATTCTATTGCAACAGCTATTAGAGAACGAAATGAGGCATGGATCAAAGCAAAAATAAATAATAATGATAAATGTTGGTTAAATTATAGGGTATTAAATAATAAATGCACAAGTACAAAAAAGAAAACAATAAAAATTACAAAAAGTGAACATTATTTGAATTTAATAAATGAAGTACGAAAGGCACTGTTAGGCCTGGACTGTAAAAAGTCTGCTGGCCCAGACCGGGTTGAGCCATATTTCCTTAAAACTGCTGCAAATTTGATTGCTGATCCTATCTCCTCCATTTTTAATCTTAGTCTATACAGTGGTTCTATCCCCAAATCATGGAAACTGCATTTGTCCCACCACTATTAAAAAGTGGAAGCCCGTCGGCTTTAGACAATTATCGGCCAATCTTCAGACTATCTGTCTTGGCTAAGCTGTTTGAGTCTCTTATAAATGACCAATTTAAAAAAAATTAACTGATAACTGTATTTTAAGTTCCACTCAGTCGGGTTTCCGGCAAGGACAGGACGGCTGTAACCTCGGTAACAAATTATATTGTTAATGCTTTAGATGACAAAAAGTCTTGTGTTGCTTTATTTATTGACTTATCTAAAGCATTCGACACCGTTGACCATCATCTTCTTCTGCAAAGATTTCAAAACATAGGTTTTAGCAGCACTGTCCTAAATTGGTTTTCCAATTACCTGAATGGTAGAACTCAGTGTTTAGCATTATATAACTGTACCTCATCCTTGCTAGAATTGGACGTGTAAAACGCTATTAAACGCTAAATGACTAAATGTAAATGTAAATGTAGAATTAAAAATGGGTGTCCCCCAAGGATCAGTTTTGGGTCCTATTTTATTTTCTATTTATATAAATAATTTAGGTGTGAATCTGAATCAAACAAAGGCTCATTTTTATGCAGATGGTTCTAATTTGTACACCTCTGCTATGTCATTGAAGGAAGCAATTCATTATTTACAGTCTGCCTTTAGTCAGGTACGAAAATCTGGTAGGATTAAAATTGCTATTAAACGCTAAAAAACAAAATTAATGGTTTTTACACGTCCACATTCTCCAATGGTACTTCAATAGAGAGAGTGACTTCCTACAAATACCTAGGTATATGGTTGGATGATTAGGGTTAGGTTAGGGTTAGCCCCCCGCCTTACGTTTCATTACAGGAGCATTAGCTCGGACACACCACTGCACTCTGTATGAAACTGTACAACCCTAACCCTAACCTTTCTCTCAGAAGGAAATTCCATTTATTGGTTTTCGTTGCTAAAGCACTAATGGGTAAATTACCCCTCTACATTTCAAATTTGCAAAATAGTGTCTACAGGACAAGGTCGTCAAAGAAAATACTATTAATTATTCCATCAACAAGAACAAAACTTGGTAAAAAAGCTTTTTCATCATATGCACCAAATGTCTGGAATGAACTCCAAAACACCTAAAATCTCGAATCACTTCCACCTATTAATACTTTTAAAAACGTTATAAAGTCAACTTTGAATGAACATTGTAATTGCTTTTAACTAGGTGCCTTTAAATTGTATGTCTGTATTTGTTTACATTACCTATAATGTCTTGTTTGTGTTCTGTATGTATAGAGATTTGCGGTGTAGTTTGTAATCTATGTAATCTTGTTTTTTGGTCTTTAAACTTTCTGGCCGCCTGTCTTGGCCAGGACTCCCTGGGAGAAGAATTATTGTATTATTGTTATAACTCAATGGGACCTTTCCTGGTTAAAAAAAGGTTAAATAAAATAAAAAATAAAAATAAAACTCTTTGTAAATCGCTTTGGATAAAAGCGTCTGCTAAATGACTAAATGTTAATGTCTGATGCCAATTCAGTGCAAATTGTCAAAGCAGTCTCTCTACTGTGATGTGCTCTAAATCCTGAAATTCTTCACAGATGTCATTCATTTGGGGGAAGGAGCAGAGCTCTGATTAAACTACCTTTTCAAGCACATATTTTAGTGACAGAGATGAGTTAATAATGCTAAGCAGAGGATCTATAATTCTCTTTCAATAAGCTAGTAGGTCAATAGGATCTAGTAGTATGTTGTTGATTTAGATGATCTAATGGTTTCATCCAATTCATCCTAATTTACAGTAGATGTCAACATATGTCGGATCAGTGACGTAAACCTTCTTTTTACTGGATTCCTGCTTAAATCAGCTCCGCTCTAACAAACTTCCACCCCTATGAGGACAGCAGAAGGAAAATACTGAGTAAAAAACTAGATCAATATTTAATTTTCTCCACAGGTTAAATGTTGAGCCGCTAATCAGCAGGGATGGGGACTATGACATCTGGAATGTCAATGAAATGAGATTCTGTTTGCCTTCATGTGATATGAGCGTGACTGACGATTAATTCAAATCACTCGCTCCAGATGAACCCCTGAGGTCAAAGGAGGGATTTAAAGGTCAAATGTTTGCTAAATAACCAGTGAGAGAGAGGTTCTTGAACGCTGAGGGAATCAGAAGAGATGGGAAACTAACACACTCTCAATCTCAACTACGTAGGGAAATTGTCAATCTGATCTAAAAACAGCGATGGGACACAGTGACATCAATTCAATCTTAATTTGATTTATTCCTTTAATGCTTCTTACAATTTTGTATCGATGCAAAGCAGTGCTCCAGTACAGTACACACACAGAAATCAGTAGAATAAGAAAAACAGTTTTTAACTTTATAACTAGTAATAAGCTGTACAGATGACATGTTTAAGCATTATAGACATCACTTAAACATTATTGACTTATTGAAAAAAACAAGGATTTTAGCACAAAACCAGTGCGAACATATGAATATTACACATTACAACTGGAACACATTCATTCCAATGAAAATCTGCTCAGTCTGTGACATAAGAGGTGGAAAATGATAGATAAAGGCTAGCCGAAAGATAACAGTTCCCTTTCTGTCGGTCTCTAAACGTTGTGTCGAAACAACAGATGGGATTTGATCTTGAGAACCTATCAACTCTGATTGTACTTTTTAAAAGGCCAATGAAAGTGCCGAATGGTATGACTCTCCAGTCTCCGCCCTGTACATACGGATATAAAAGGAAGGAGGTGCGCCCATTCATTCACCTTTTGTTCTTCGGCACCTGCTGAGAATCTTTATATGCAAAGTGCTTATCTCTCTATACTACTGGACCATACAACGCAGATCAGCAGACTTGGCCTCTCGGTACGACTCCCCTTGGGCGTTTCGGTGGAAAGCCATAAGTGTCTAAAAAACGTCTCAGTTACGTATGTAACCTCTGTTCCCTGATGGAGGGAATGAGACGTTGTGTCGAACCGACAGATGGGGTTCGCCCTTGAGAACCTATCATCTTCTGACTATTTTGAAAAGGCCAATGAAATTGGCGAATTCAATTTGCATGCCGGGCTCCGCCCCCGGATATCCGGGTATAAAGGGGTATATTCATTCACCTTTTGTGCTGAGGAGCCTGAGAGCATCTCGAGACTGCTGCAGCGGACGGCTATTGTTGTGGCATGAAGGACACAACGTCTCATGTCCATCAGGGAACAGAGGTTACATATGTAACCGAGACGTTCCCTTTCTGTCGGTCTCTCGACATTGTGTCGAACCGACAGATGGGATTCCTATTGAAAACGCCACAGCACTAGCCGCGTCACAATCTATAGCGAAGTGACGTTGACCGGCCTAGGCGAGTCAGACGTAAGCGCTGTTGCGAGATTGTTACCTTCCAGTAGGTAGGCAGGGGTCCCAGAGCTTTCGCAAAGATGGGTAGCCCTTGCCCTCGGCCATCTCAGACGGCTCCATTGGCGAAAGCCGTCCGGTACCGTAGGACCCCTGGGTAAGCGCTATTCCCTCAATGGGGAGGTGCGCTACGGAGACCACTTCCCACCCTCGGGGGGAATACAGTAGAAACGTCAACATGGTCTTACCGGTAGGGAAGAGCTCATGGGAGGTATGTGCGGGATGCCGCAAGGTGGATGTCCACCTGGGGAAGGTCATGGGTTCCAGGAGGGTAACTAACTCATTACGGAATCTCAGACGGAACCACCCTGCTGGGGGGGTTACTACATCTGGAGCACTGAGGTCGGTTAGAGCTACATGTGGATACTTGGGCCCGCCAAAGGTGGCAGGCTGCTCCGCTCAGCCCGCTGCCTTGAGTGCTTAGTGATGGATGGACTGCCTATTCTTCGCCCGAGGGGAAAGAAGGGAGGCAGATTATTGTCACTGACCCACCTAAAGAGGGGGATGGCGCTCTTCACAGGCGTACGCCCTACCGGCCGCCGGTCTCACCTGGTGTTACCCTGTAAGACTCGAGCTGACACCGGTTCCACGTGGAGGTTGTAGAACCCGCAGCTCTGCATATGTCTGCCAGAGAGGCGCCCTGAGCCAGTGCCCACGAGGAGGCAACACCCCTAGTGGAGTGTGCCCTCACTGCCAGCGGTCACGGGCAGTCCTGAGATCGGTATGCCGTCGTGACGGCGTCCACGATCCAGTGCGCCAGTCTCTGTTTGGAGACAGTCCTCCCCTTCTGCTGACCTCCGAAACAAACAAAGAGCTGCTCAGAGCTTCTGAAGCTCTGCGTGGGGTCCACGTAGAGGCGCAAGGCGCGTACTGGACACAACACGGATGGGCTTGGGTCTTCCTCCCTGGTGGGGAGCGCCTGCAAGTTCACCACCTGGTCTCGGAAGGGAGTGGTGGGAACTTTGGGCACGTAGCCGGGCCCGAAATTTAGGCAATCCGTTGACATGGAAAATGCTTGCAGATCCCCCACCCTCTTGATGGATGCGAGCGCCACCAGGAGAGCCTTCTTCAGTTTTCCAGCAACTGGCTCGTGATGAGCGGCTATAGCAGCTACATACACTTTCAGTGTGGAAGGGGAGAGATTACTCTCCAACCTCTCCTGCAGGAAGGACAGCACGTGCCTGACCGAGCAATTCCGTGGGTCTTCTCTGCGAGAACACCAAGACGAGAAGAGGCGCCACTTGAAGGTGTACAGCCGCCTTGTGGCAGGTGCCCTAACCTGAGTGATGGTCTCCACAACCGCGGGGGGTAGACCACTCAGGATCTCCTCGTCCCATCCAGGAGCCAGACGTGGAGGTTCCAGAGGTCTGGTCTCGGGTGCCACAACGTGCCCTTCCCCTGCGAGAGAAGGTCCTTCGTCAGGGGAATTGGCCAGGGGGGAGTTGTCGTCAGAAGCATTAGCTCTGAGAACCAAGTCCGGTTGGGCCAGGACCTGTGCAATGAGGCTCACTGGGGGGAAGGCGTACTTCCACTTGTCCCGTGGCCAGCTGTGCGCTAGGGCATCCGTGCAGAGGGGGCCCTCGGACAGGGAGTACCATAGCGGGCAATGGGTGTTGTCCAGGGAGGCAAACAGGTCCACCAAAATAAGCTGGACTGCACGGGGGTGGAGTCGCCAGTCTCCACAGGGCGTCGACTGACGAGAGAGCGCGTTGGCTGTCTGGTTCAGGTTGCCCGGTATGTAAGTGGCATGCAGAGACTTCGTCACCTGCTGACTCCACAAGAGGAGGCGTCGAGCAAGTTGCGTTAACTGCCGTGAGCAAATGCCCCCCCGATGGTTGATGTACGCTACGGCAGTTGTGCTGTCTGATCGGACCAGTACGTGCTGGCCCTGCACGAGGGACCGTAGTCCCTTCAGTGCAAGCAGAACAGCTAGCAACTCCAGGCAGTTGATATGCCAGCACAGGTGGGCCCCCGTCCAGCGGCCCGACACTGCGTGCCCTTTGCAACCGCACCGCAACCCTGTAGGGAGGCGTCGGTTGTTACCACGACACTCCTCGAGACCTGCCCCAGGGGGTCGCCAGTCCGTAAGAAGGCCACTGACGACCACAGGGTTAGGATACGACGACAGAGAGGCGTAATGACGATCCGCCTCCTGCCTGTGTGCCACAGTTGCCACACCAAGAGCTGGCTCTTTTCTCGGTTGACCCGTAACCCCAAACGGTCTAGGTGCCGGAGCACCATATCCCTGTGTGTACACAACAGATCTCGCGAGTGAGCCAAGATAAGCCAGTCGTCGAGATAGTTGAGTACCCGCACACCTCTCTCCCTGAGGGGAGTGAGGGCGGCTTCCACGACCTCGTAAAGGCCTGTGGGTCCTTCAGGTCGATAGCCACAAACCAATCCTGACACCTGACGGCAGCTTTTGACGGTGCTTGTTAAGGGTACGCAGATCCAGAATGGGGCGCAACCCTCCACCTTTCCTGGGGAAGTACGGCCTGTAAAACCCGCTGGACATCTCGGCTGAGGGGACAGGCTCGATCGAAAGGGGCCAAGCAGATGTTGGGACGGGGTAGGGACCGTCCCTTTCCGACCGGCCAGCGATGGAATGGTTGGGATCGGGCCCGATCTCGATTTCCCCGGGTCCGGCTCGTCAGGAACGCTTCTGCTTCCGCGGCGGCTGCTGATGAGACGGTTTTCGGCTGCACTGCAGTCCTTGACAGTGTCACCAAACAGCCCTCCTTGCGAAATGGGAGCATCAAGAAAGCAAACCTTCTCAGCTTCCCGCATCTACGCAAGGTCCATCCAGAGGTGCCTCTCGTGGACCACTAGTGTGGACATTGTCCTACCCAAAGCCCGCGCCGTCACCTTAGTCGCCTGGAGGGCGAGGTCGGTGGGAGTGTGGAGCTCCTGCATGATCTTTGGGTCGGTCTTACCCTCGTGGAGCTCTTTCAGTGCCTTGGCCTGATGGACCTGCAGGATGGCCATGGCATGAAGAGCTGAGGCAGCTTGTCCAGCGGCGTTGTAGGATTTCGACACCAGTGATGCTGAAACCCTACATGGCTTAGATGGGAGTCTAGGTCGAGACCTCCACGTGGCCGCCGTCTGCGGGCACAGGTGCACCGCGACTGCACGTTCCACCTGGGAACATCGAAATAGCCTCTAGCTGCCCCGCCATCGAGGGAAGAGAGGGCAACAGAGTCAGCTTGATGGGAGGGAAGGGAGCGCTCCAGGTCTTGCTGATCTCCCCATGGACCTCAGGAAAAAATGGTACAGGGGCCGTGCGCGGCTTGGAGTCGCGCTCAGACCCGATGTACCAATTATCCATACAACGTCGAGAGACCGACAGAAAGGGAAGCACATTTTCCTAAAAGGCAAAATTTCCTACAGCGTGCACGTGTAGTTCGCTTTCTTGAAGAGCCCTGCTCGTAAGTGGGGCTGTTTAGTCGAGGAGTTTTCTCAAAAGTTTTCGGCGGTGAAGAAGCAGAAAGGGAGGGCTGTCTCCAAATAGAGATTGGCGCACTGAATCATAGACGTCATCACTTTGGCTTTCCGATCTCAGGATCTCCCGTGCCCGCTGGCAGTGAGAGCTCACTAGACCCGGGTTAAAGCCTACTCTCTGGCAGACATTTGCAGATCTGCGGGTTGGGCTAGGCCCACCACCTTTCAAGGTCTACAAGGTTCTACCACCTTTGCAAGGTTCTACAACCTTCACGTGGAACAGGTTTATGATCGTCTTGCCAGGTGCCAAAAGGCAGTATCTTGCAGGTAGGACCAGCGACCAGTGCTGCGGCTTCTAAAGCGCCTTCTCCCCTCTTTAGGTGAGTCAGTGTGTTCTTTTGCCTCCCTACTTTCCCCACTATGTGCTCATATACCAAAGCACAGTAGAGGCAAATTTCCCTGTTTACTTAAGCTGATGCTCCACACGTAGTGACTCCCCCATTGGGTCTTCCCATCTGATGTAATCCTCACTCTTGGTTCCCCGCTGCTTAACCTGTGACCTCCCCACGGTGGATTCCACCATTCAGTGCACCCCGGTTGGGATTGTGCCCCATTCTCCCATGAGTTCGAGAGTAGGAAGGCCTCCGACCGTGACGGCCGTTGGTAAGAGCCCTCGCCCTTATTCAAGTGCTGCCTTACCTTTTTCACTTGAAGATCATGATTCACGGCAGTGCCCCCATGACGAGAGAACAAAGTCAAAACGTCCGAAAAAAAGTGCCCACCGAGCCTGCCTGGAGTTGAGTCTTTTAGCAGATCTAATATATTCAAGGTTCTTGTGATCGGTCCAAACGATAAAGGGCACCCTTGAACCCTCTAACCAATGATGCCACTCCTCCAACGCTAACTTGACTGCCAACAACTCTCTGTTACCAATGTCATAACTGCGTTCGGCAGGCGATAATCGATGAGAAAGAAACGCGCAGGGGTGCATCTTGTCATCTGAGGAAGCGCGTTGTGAAAGCACTGCTCCTACTCCCACCTCTGACGCGTCGACGTCGTTCGGGGGGAGGTCAAGGCAGTCAGAGGCGCGACTAGTTGGCTGAAATTGCGAATGAAACGCCGGTAAAAATTGGCGAACCCCAGAAACCGCTGTAGGGCCTTACGGGAATCTGGACTTGGCCAATCTACCACAGCCTTAACCTTGTCAGGATCCATACGCACTCCCTCAGAGGAGATGATGTACCCTAGGAAGGGAACAGACTCTGCATGAAACGCGCATTTCTCCGCCTTGACAAAAATCAATAAATCATAAAATCAATATGTCATCCAGGTAAACATATATGAATTGATCTACCATGTCTCTCAACACGTCATTCACGAGTGCCTGGAAAACCGCTGCGCTGTTGGAAAGCCCAAAGGGCATAACCAAATATTCAAAGTGGCCTCTAGGGGTATTAAAAGCGGTTTTCCATTCATCCCCCTTCCTGATGCGAACCAAATGATATGCATTACGTAAGTCCAGTTTCGTGAAAATGGATGCTCCCTGCAACCTCTCGAAAGCTGAAGACATCATCGGCAAAGGATAAGAATTCTTTACCGTGATGTTGTTCAGCTCTGGGTAATCAATGCAAGGACGCAGAGAACCATCCTTCTTCCCCACGAAAAAGAACCCCGCCCCCGCAGGAGAAGAGGAAGGCTGGATGAATCCAGAGGCTAGAGAATCAGAAATATATTTATCCATGGCCTCCCTCTCGGAAACAGAAAGAGAGTAAAGTTTGCCCTTAGGCGGAGACTTACCTGGCAGTAGATCTATCGCACAGTCATAGGAACGATGCGGAGGGAGAGAAGCAGCACGAGACTTACTGAACACTCTGCGGGCACGTTAGACAAATCCGCTGCCTCACTCTGAAACACAGAACCAGACACAGAAGTACAAGCAGACACCAAACAGGACTCATGACAGTGGTTACTCCATGTGGAAATAGTGTTAGTGCACCAGTCGACCCGAGGATTGTGCAGAGTGAGCCACGGGTGTCCCAGAACCACTGGGGCAAGTGGTGAGTCCATGTGGAGAAAGGATATGGTTTCAGTGTGATTGCCAGAAGTAATGAGTGTAAGGAGTTCAGTCGAGTGGGAAATCCGGGGAAGTTCTTGTCCATTGAGTGCGTTGACTGATATCTTGTGAGTGAGAGGGGTGATGGGAATCTGAAGTCTGACTGCGAGTCCAAAGTCCATAAAATTACCCTCTGCTCCCGAATCCAGCAGTGCTTGAGTGCGGTGCGTGGAGGTTGCCCATCTCAGTCTTACCGGGAGGAGGGTTGATGATGGAGATGAGGTCTTCTCGGCGGAGATCCCACCCGATAGTAGCCTCATACTTACTACCGGGCTTGATCTTTTACTGGACAGGAGTAGAGAAAGTGGCCAGCCTTGCCACAGTATAGGCAGAGTCCTTGGGATCTCCGCCTCTCCCTCTCCTCCCGGGAAAGCCGGGCTCTCCCTACCTGCATGGGCTCATGATCGAAAACTGGGCTGACCGCGCTCCCGCCGCTGGTCCGTGGGTCCTCCGTGTGGTACTGGGGTCGCCTCTGATGAAGGTGGGAAGCCACACAATTCAGGCGAGACTCAACCCTCAGAGCGAGCTCCACCAGGCCATTCAGGGTCCTGGGAAGGTCCAGGATGTAAATCTCCATCAGAACGCGGTCAGCCAGCCCATGCAGGAACATGTCCCACTGCGCCTCCTCGTTCCATTGGCACTCTGCAGCCAGGGTGCGGAACTGGATGGAATAGTCCGACAGCGAGCCATCACCTTGGCGTAGATAGGTAATTTGGCTGCCTCCTTACCTGCTACCGCTCGATCGAAGACTCTTCTCAACTCTGTGGAGTGTGCCTGGAACGAGGCGCAGCAGATGTCTTGATTCTCCCACACCGCCGTTCCCCAGAGAGCCGCCTTCCCCGACAGTAGAGTCAGGACGAACGCCACTTTAGACTGTTCGGTGCAGAAGGTCCGTGGCTGCAATGCGAAATGCATGGAACATGCTGTGAGAAACGCTCGACAATATTCAGGCTCACAAAAAAGCCTTCATATTCCTACCTACCTAACAGAGCTTCTATCACACTACAACCCATCACGCTCTCTAAGATCTCAAAACTCAGGACTTTTGAGAATAACCTAGAATAACTCAATCCCAAGCTTTCTCATAAGTAGCGCCTAAACTCTGGAATAGCCTTCCTGATATTATTCGAGGATCAGACACACTCGCCCAATTTAAATCTAGACTAAAGATGCATCTTTTCAGCCAAGCATTCACTTAATGCAACATATGCTAAATAAACCACCAGGAGATGCTGACATTAGATATTATTTACTAGAATCATTTAATTTACTATATAAAACACCATGTAGCATGTTTTACCCTTTTTGGGGGTTTTTATTTTTCCCCTGTAAAGCTGCTTTGGAACAATGCAAATTGTGAAAAGCGCCATATAAATAAAGTTGAATTGAATTGAATATTCAGAAGTATTGAGCTTTTTAGCTGCTTCATCTTCAATCTGCTATAAGAGGATCTTCAGCTTTCTGAAAGGACATCTATTGTGGGAATTAAGATCAATCGATATAGAAATGGATGAGTAATTTTGTTTTAATCAAATGAATTTTCCCACGTGACATGATTAAAGTTTAATAGATATGTTTTAATCATATAACCTTTGTTTTAACCATATTGTGTGCTATATAACCATTGAAATTTTGTCGAATTACATGGACACAGAAGGCAATTCAACTTGCAAACAAAGGCTGGTTTCAGAAGATTTCCGGCCAGATGCTCTTGCAGAGAACGGAACATGGTTAGCAAGAGTCCAACAGGACCTGATTGGTTGCTCGGGGAATTACGACCCGGAGGCAGAGGGGGAGCAGAAGACATTAACATATTCTGTTTTCTGTATATAATGTATGTGTGAAACTTTCTTTTGTGTTGTTGACTGGACTCGTATGGAGACGGCAACAAACCATCGATGTGAAGACCTTTTAAATCTTATGAATAAACTCTATTACTTTTAAAACAGTTTGTTCCCCTCATCCTCCCAAATTTTGAACACACAGGACTAGCAAAGATCGTTGAGTCCTACACTATACAGCAGGAACAGAGTCTTTCCACTTTTCATTTCTCTTGTCTCTTTTCGGTCAGACCATTGCTAAATCTTTCTTTCTTATTCGTGTGTTGTTTTCAGCTGTTGTGTCTGCCAGCATGAAGAGTGAAAGGTTACGCACATCTGACATCTGTCAGTCCATCTTATCTCCTCACATCAGTCAGACGGGCAGAATCAGTGTCACATACACAAACTGAAAATGCCTGGTGATGACTCTCGCAAAGCTGAGAGATTGACACGCATCTCATCTCTCAATGGAGTAGCTACTGGTGTGATGGCACTAAACTCTCTTCTTCTGAAACAATGTTCACTGGAAAGCAGTAGTGTGATGAAATAATTTAAATGTACAGCATGCATTTTGTCCACAGTTACTAACAGTGAATCCAATCCCAGCTCAAGAGTCATATCAGCACATTATACTGTGAATGTTCATGTATGCATTTCACATAAATAAAAAAAATCACATTCTGTACCTCAACATACAACATAAAAAATGTCTCTTTCTGTAGCGTTTTGCTAATGTACTGCATAAATGATCAATGAATATTACACAAGACTATATTATATTAATTTTACATTTCAATTGACAAACTGTCAAAAGAATTAAGGCTTGTTGTTGGAACAGTTGTGTCTCTAAGTAGATTCATTGAGCAACTGTGGAAAGGAACCCTAAACTGGCAGAAGGCTGAAAGAATGTAATACACACACTGCTTTATACAACATATTCTTTAAAAAATCACTACATGAAAGAAATAACTGGGGTAACTAAAGTCTCCAACATTTAAGAGCGATATGCCTGTGTTCTGTAACTGAACAGAAAAGGAATGAGACACTTCAGTGGGTGTTATCCCATCAAAGGTCACAGGGTGTGTTTGCTTAAACAATGTTTCAATAAACATTATTCATTAGTATTCATTCAGTCCTTTCAAGCTCAAATTGTGTTTGGTGAGAAATAAAAACAGCAATTCTAATCATAGAATAGAGCTTTTAACTGATTGTGAATGTAATAGTGTAGCATTTCTGCTGTGTTGTGAGCATCTCTTAATCAACACAGTCGACATTTCCAAGAGAACATTTGAAATGTCAGCGTTGTTGTTCAGCAGGTGTTTGTAACTCACAAAGGGATGATGGTGAAGGACTGCTGGAATTATTTATTATTTATTATTATACATATTTCATTAAAACACTTTTAGTAATTAAATTAAATCCATTTCTCTCATTATCTTCACCGTGGCTTTTAGAATATAGTAAGGGATAATGTACAGACACAGCATCATTATTGCTGCAAAAAGCCCAAATGAAATTTGAGAGATTATTAAACTACTAATTAAAATATAAATTACCTGATATGAAATGCTGATTGTGCAAAAACAGGCCTGTATTAATTCATTCATATAGGCTATTAAGATAAAATCCACTAACCCCCTGTGTCTTTGACTATTTATTAATGTTATGAATCTGCGTTTACTGTTGTACCGGTGCCCCATGGTCAAGTCAACATAAAACCCCAGTATGATCTTATCCTGACATACTTTTTTTGCAGTAAACATCAGACTCCATCTAATTATACAAGAAATAACCATTTCTGAAGAATTCTAAACATGACAAGAAGCCAATTTATAGTGCCAGGTTAGGTTCAAACATTAATTAACAGAATATAATTCAGTTTCAATAAATACAAATTATCAGCAACGGTAGCGGTTTTAGGCACGGGCGAACCGGGCAGTCACCCAGGGCGGCATTTTTTCATGTCACATGCCGGCACCGACACGAGCAGTAAAGGAAAACTCTGGGCCACCGCGAAGCGGTTTTACATTATCTATCATTCATTCATTGTGTGGGGAATTGGAAAATTGGCGCGCAGGGGATAGTTCACCTCTAGGTGTTCAAACCGAACGTGAATGAAGCGTTAAGCGCAAGTGATTTACATGTAGAGTCAATTCAAAGACGCGATGACCTACTTGCGGTGCGATTCGCGCGAAAGAGGCGATTGAGCGTTCGCGTGATTCGCGTGAGTTGAAAAATCTGAACTTTGGCGAAAATTCGCGCTGCCCATCAGGAAATTGCTCTAAGAGGGCCGTGATTATTTACATTTACATTTAGCAGACGCGCTTTTATCCAAAGCGACTTACAAAGAGTTTGAGGAGCAATAAGCGATAGCATATGTCATACAATCGTGTCTACGTCATTCGCCCCGCCCTTGTGTTTCCCTGTTAGGGCTTTCCCCTCACGGGTGATTCACTTAGTTTTCACTCACGCACCTGCTGCCCATCTTCCCCGTAGCGCATTCATTCCGGTAATCATTTTGCACACCGGTTCCCTATTTTTTCACTCAGTAGTTTGCTCTTTATTACCCTTCTGTTTCTCTCGTCCTGTGTCTGACCGTTGTATGTTAGTACCAGCTCAGACTGCCTTAGATCTAGTACAGCTAGTCTAAGAGAAACCTTCTCTGCCATTGCCATAGATATTTTGCCGTAGTCTTAGTCTCAGCCTTAGCCACAGCCACAGCCCCAGATCTGAGGTCCTTACCTTTTCATTTGTTCTGCCTGCTGCCCTGTCACTCCTCTCAACAGTTTTCCGCTGGTGTCCTGAACCGTTCTCGCTTCACAGATCAGTCACCCCAGTCACCGTGCCAATACGGCTCGTTCTTTCGCTCTCCTCATCGGACGCCACGCCCCCGGGGCGATTCGGATTTTGCATTACTTCTGTCTGAAATTATTCAATAAACTGTGTTTTTTCCCCCGGCAATTGAGTCCTCCTTGTCTGCCACATGACAGAAAGGGCTTTCCTGTCACAGTGCGCTCTGGTCTTCGCGCTACAGTCCCGCCGCTATGCCACGGATGGAGAGGAGGATAGCTTTTGTTTTGACTTTGCTGACGGGACGAGCGCGAGAATGGGGGGTGGCAGTCTGGGAGGCTCAGGCTCCGTGTTGCCGTTCGTTCCTGGAATTCGGGAGGGAGATGGCCAGCTTGTTCAACCGGTCGGTGCAGGGCGACGAGGCGGCCGCCCAGCTTTCCCGGATTATCCAGGGAAGAGGTACTATTACTGACTACGCGGTCAGGTTCAAGACCTTAGCGGCTGCATGCGATTGGAACGCGGGAGCACTGCACGCCCGGTTCCTCGACGGCCTTTGTCCTAGTATCGCGGACGAGATCGCGGCACTAGATCCTCCCCGAGATCTTGAGGATCTCATCAACCTGTGCCTTCGCATTGAGAGCCGGGTCCATGTCCGGCGCCGACGCCGTCCGTCTCCGTCATCCTGGCAGTCTCGTGACATCGATCAAAGTGGAGGTTCTTCAGGTCCTTCCCACCTTTCGTTGCCGGAGGCGGAGCCTATGCAACTCGGACGCTCTCGTCTTTCTCCAGCCCAGCAACGGCTGCTGAATGGGCTATGTTTCTACTGCGGGAAGGCAGATCACTCGGTGGCTCACTGTCCATTAAAAGCCAACGAACACCCGTAGAGCGGAGAGTCCAGGTGGGCGCCATATCCACTTCCTCTCCTGTCTCCTGCACATTACTGCCGTTTCGCCTGTCTTTTGGCCACACGACGCACTCTGGAGTCGATCTGATTGACTCTGGGGCCAAGGGGAATTTCCTCGATGTTGCTACGGCTAAGAGGTGGGGGATACCTCCCACTCCTCTGCATCAGCCCATTTTGGTCCTGACGCTGGCGGGACGGCCATTCTCCACTGTCACTCACGTCACCCCTCACGTAAGCCTTTGTCTTTCTGGGAATCATTGTGAGAGAATTAAGCTGTACATCCTCGATTCCCCCAATACTCCCATCATATTAGGGCATCCCTGGTTGTCACAGCATAATCCTCACATTGATTGGGAGAATTCTTCAGTATTAGCGTGGAGCTCTTTCTGTCATGTGTCTTGTCTTGGTCCTTCCCCTTCTCCTGTTTCTGTGTCTCCTGTGTTTCAGGTTAGCGCTGCAGATTTGACTGGAGTCCCAGAGGGATACCACGACCTGCGGTCCGTTTTTTGCAAGTCTCAGGCTACCTCCCTCCTCCGCACCGTTCCTACAACTGCGCCATCCATCTTCTCCCAGGCACTTCTCCGCCCAAGGGTCGCCTCTATTCCCTGTCTGGTCCTGAAAGAGAGGCGATGGACTAGTATATTCGTGAGTCGTTGAATTCTAGGCTCATTCGCCGCTCCTCCTCGCCGGCAGGTGCGGGGTTCTTCTTCGTGCAGAAGAAGGACGGTTCCCTGCGTCCTTGCATTGATTATCGAGGTTTGAACGAGATTACGGTAAAGAAGAAGTACCCCTTACCGCTCATGTCGTCAGCTTTCAAACTTTTACAGGGAGCCCGGGTCTTTACTAAACTAGACCTACGCAACGCCTATCATTTGGTTCGTATTCGCGAGGGGGATGAGTGGAAGACGGCGTTTAATACACCCGGGGCATCGAACCTGACTGCGCGAAGGTCAAGGCTGTCGCGGAATGGCCGGTTCCCGACTCTCGTAAGGCATTACAGCGGTTCCTGGGGTTCGCCAATTTTTACAGGCGATTCATCCAGGGGTTCGGTCAGGTGGCCGCACCGCTCACAGCATTGACCTCCTCTAGGGTTCCGTTCATTTGGAATGTCCACGCACAGGCAGCCTTTGATAACCTTAAGTCTCGATTTATCTCTGCACCTGTGCTCTGTTTTCCAGATCCCGAGCGGCAGTTCATTGTTGAGGTCGATGCGTCTGATGTCGGTGTCGGCGCAGTCTTGTCCCAACGTGCCAGTCATGATGAGAAAGTGCACCCCTGTGCCTTTTTCTCTCACCGCCTCAGCCCTGCAGAACGAAATTATGATATCGGCAACAGGGTGGGGGGGGGGGTACTGTTGTGACTTCGGTCTTGTCTGGTCACTGTCTGACACGAGGTGTGTTGATGTTTTGTCGAGCACATGCTCGCCGTTGTTTGACGGCAGGCACGTGCTCCGTGTCTACGTCATTCGCCCCGCCCTTGTGTTTCCCTGTTAGGGCTTTACCCTCACGGGTGATTCACTTAGTTTTCACTCACGCACCTGCTGTCCATCTTCCCCGTAGCGCATTCATTCTGGTAATCATTTTGCACACCGGTTCCCTATTTTTCCACTCAGTAGTTTGTTCTTTATTACCCTTCTGTTTCTCTCGTCCTGTGTCTGACCGTTGTATGTTAGTACCAGCTCAGACTGCCTTAGATCTAGTACAGCTAGTCTAAGAGAAACCTTCTCTGCCATTGCCATAGATATTTTGCCGTAGTCTTAGTCTCAGCCTTAGCCACAGCCACAGCCCCAGATCTGAGATCCTTACCTTTTCATTTGTTCTGCCTGCTGCCCTGTCACTCCTCTCAACAGTTTTCCGCTGGCGTCCTGGACCGCTCAAGCTTCACAGATCAGTCACCCCAGTCACCGTGCCAATACGGCTCGTTCTCTCGCTCTCCTCATCGGTTGTGGGTCGAGCATTCACCCCGAGGATTCCCGCTTTCTCTCGTCAGTGGTGGAAGTGGGACTTTATCCTGGGGACTACTCCTCGCCGGCGGACGCCACGCCCCCGGGGCGATTCGGATTTTCCATTAATTCTGTCTGAAATTATTCAATGAACTGTGTTTTTTCTCCCCGCAATTGAGTCCTCCTTGTCTGCCATGACAGAAATGGATAATAAAAACTAAGTAATACAAAACGATTATGGCCGTGACTCATTTCCTGAGTGACAGTGTTTGGGGGGGGGGGGGAATCTGTTAATTGTCGAGTGCCAAATAAACAGAGATGGACAGGAAAAGGTCAAAGCCATCAGGTGAACAAAAAAAACTGATTTTTGCAATTGAGAAATATAATTTTCTCTTTCACTTATGTTGTTATAAAAAATATAACGGTTTGTCATCATTTTATGTGTGCGTTTTATTTTTATTTATAAATTCTTCGGGGGGGGGCGCTTAAAGGTGGGTGCAATTCAATGTAGAACCACCACTGATCAGCAAGATCTAAAAATCAAAGTCATACCTGGCAATAAAAGGTATCTATGTGGGAAGTTCTGGCATCAGAGAGTATTTTGTCAAGCCACCAGATATAAACAAATGAGAAAAAGAGGTTTTGATGAGACAAGACAGGTTTTGGTTGGTCAGGTTCTCGTGACCTGAAGGGGCACCCAACTGGAAGAGTGACACCATAAAAACAGAACCCTTGGGAAAACACACATGGGAGAAAGGGTAGATTCTCTCCAATGTCCTTGTCATGATCCCTGTCCGTGTTTCCCGATTATTGTGGACTTTTAGTTTGTATGCCTTAGTTCCTGTTTCCTGTCCAGTGTTGTAGTTTTTTGTAGTTCCTTTGTCCATTGCTTGTGTGTCATGAACTGTTTCAGGTGTGTCTTGTTAGCCCTCTAATTACCCTGTTTATTTAAGCCCAAACTGTATTGTGGTGGCCACTGTAGTTGTATGTTGTGGAAGTTGAACAATTTTAAACTGTTAAAGTGCCAATGCAGGCAAAAGCCAGCCAGCCAGCCAGCCAGTCAGTCAGTTTGGCCATATGCAAATACCCTAGTTCAGGTGCTAGCCAATTGCATACATGCAATAGTGGAGAAAAGAGGAGCGTAAAAATGAGCCCATGATACCATCAATCCCTAGTGCAACCAAACCGGCATCCGTTTCATGTCACAACTAGCTGTTAAAACTTTGTTTTGTGTTGCGGTCCAATGTGATATGCTGTTGTCACCATGACGATTTTATTGTAAATAAAATACAAAATAAATGCGATCACGACAAGCTGTGTGAATCGAGCATAAATGTCTATTGAATATCCAGTATGCAGAATGGAATGAGTGCAGATGTGTCAAAGCTCATAGTGCAGTTATGTATATGTAATGTTGATTGTCTCTTTCTTGAATCCTAAGAACAGATGCTTAGAATGTGATTATTGTGTGAGGTGTGGGAAGGGGAGGCAAGTTATAATGGGAGTGAGGTGTTGGGTGGCACCAGGGTGTTTAGGGCCTTACAACCTAGAGGAAGAAGCTGTTACAGAACCTTACAAACCGGATGCTGATGCTACGAGATCTTCTGCCTGGTAGCAGAGAGTCAAGCAGGCTGTGGGAGTGTATTGGTATCTCAGTGTTTAGACATGGAAACATATTGTGATAAGGATTGTGAAAACTCAAACTTATCAAGCACTGATTTTGTTTATTTTTCACAGTTAATAATTGTCTGTGATACTGTGTGTAATATAAGAAAAGTACATGTAACATGCTCAGAACACAGCTTATCCACTTTGAAATACTGAAAAATAAATAAACCCTTAAAGTTCCAAGACTCGTAAATAAATGTAATCTAAAGTGTTACAGTTATGTCACTATAGCTGTAAACTTTGGTGTTTCATGATTGCCAGTGCCACATTAATAATAATAATAATTTTATGCTCCTTTCTCACACTCTACACCTATACTGACATAAGCCATCAGACGTATTGTTGCAAATGTTCTATTGGATTTTGTATGTGAGATGCAGTGCCAATAAATGTGAATACCGTCTCTCATGACAGTTAGTGTCTCTAATGTGTTTTGACCTGAAGCAGAAGTTCTTCCATAACAACTCTCTGAGGGATTGGATGACATAAATGTGTTTGGTCATGGCGGATAGATCTATACTGCTGCTGTGGCGGCAGAGCAGGTACGGTGACTTGCTGTTGCCAATACATCCACAACATGCGGCTGTGTGCATATAAGGAGTGCTGCTGCTGCACATATAACATACAGTATATGAATACACCTTGCATAGTGTGGTGCCCCTGCCCTCTCAGGCTTGCTTCACCCAAGCTCTGGAAGGCGGAGCACCGGGTTCCTTTAATTGGTGTAGCTTGACAATGTATTAATTGATTTCCTCTTTGCTGGGAGTTTACTGAGAGCGCATGGTTTGAGCGGGAGCTCTTTCAAATCTAATACATCGTCTTTTCTTGTTATATCTTGAAGAATTGTGTTTTAAATTGTTATTCATAGAGGGTGAAACAATCCTATCCTTATATCATAAACAAAAATCGTTGTTAAAAGTACTGATAAATTATTTTTATCGGATCCTTCTGTGTTAGCCCTAAAGCTGTTAGCATTACCAGCCTGCATACTGCTTAAATTGCTGTTCTCATTATTACATCACTGATGGCTAATGCTAATGTCTCCGACGTGTTTGTACCTTTAGTGCAGATGAGGAAACGCTTGCGCTTCAGTCGGAATTGGAGGCTGTGGAGAAGCAGATCCAGGATTTACTTGAGAAGCAGACACGGCTGCGAGAATGTAAAACGGCACTGGAAACATCCCGTGCTGAAGTTCGTAAATCCGCGGTAAGTTTTTATCGCGATTATAATACTTCTACTCTGCGTGTTTCTCTGCACAGAGCCCAGGCTTCGAAAACACGATCAGCCCAGAATTAACTTCACTCCTGCACCGGCACACCCACGGCCAAGTGCACTAAACAGGACCGGTGAGATGATTCAGCTGCCACCACCAGTCTTCGAGATCCCGACCAGGAACAGTTTTGCCGCCCTCTGCGAGACCGAATGCAACGCTGTGATCATCGGAGACTCGATCGTCTTGAACGTGCGCGCTTCCTTCAATAAAGGTAAGGTGCGCACTCATTGTTTTCCTGGCGCTCGTGTTCTTGATGTGTCTGCGCAGGTACCTGCCATCCTGAAGGACTACGCTAACTTCGGAGCTGTCGTGCTGCACGCGGGAGTGAACGACGTCAGGATGCGGCAGTCGGAGATCCTGAAGAGGGACTTCAGGAGTCTGATCGAGACGGTACGCAACGCATCACCCGCGGCGGGGATCATCCTATCAGGACCGCTGCCTACCTACCGACGAGGGAATGAAAAGTTCAGTAGACTATTTTCGCTTAATCAATGGTTGATGTCATGGTGTATTGAACAGAAGCTGCTCTTCGTTAATAATTTTGATCTGTTCTGGGAGCAACCTAGGCTCTTCCGCCCCGACGGCCTGCACCCCAGTAGCATCGGAGCGGTTCTCCTGTCTGACAACATCTCGAATGTGCTATGCACCTGTTGACTATGTCTCCCTCCGGTAAGTCTCCCTCAGGTAAGTCAAAACTTTAACAATAGTCTGTGCTCCTCAACTGCTATAAATGTTATCGTGATTAAACCTGAAGACATTTACATTTACATTTAGTCATTTAGCAGACGCTTTTATCCAAAGCGACTTACAGATGAGGAAACATTGAAAGCAATTATAACAACATAGGCAACAAAATACATAAGTGCATCAAAGTAGTCCATTAAAGCCTAGCACAGTATAAAAAGCTAAGAATAGTGAGGTTAGTAATTTTTTTTTTTTTTTAAAGAAGGAAAGGGAAGAGAATTAGGAAAAATCAATCAGCGACGTGTTGACGGAAGAGATGCGTTTTTAGGCGTTTTTTAAAGATGGCAACCGAGTCTGCTGATCTTGTAGCAGTTGGTAGATCATTCCACCAATGTGGAACAGATCCAGAGAAGGTACGGGAGAGTGACTTTTTTCCTTTTTGGGATGGTACCACTAGTCGTTGTTTCTTTGCAGACCGCAGTGATCTGGCAGGAACATAGATCTGCATTAGCGAGTGACAATGTAATAAACAACCAAAACCAATTCATAAAGTTCGGCCTACTTAATATTAGATCACTAAATTAAAAGGCAGTTTTGTAAACGAAATGATCACAGACAACAGTTTTGATATACTCTGTTTTACCGAGACCTGGCTTAAACCAAATGATAATATCGGTCTAAATGAGTGTACCCCACCAAGCTACTGTTATATGCATGAGCCACGTCCGGTTGGTCGGGGTGGCAGCGTCGCTACAATATTTAGAAACTTTCTTACTGTAACTCAGAGAACAGAGCATAAATTTAAATCATTTGAAGTGCTTGCGTTAAACATAATTATTCCTAACAAAAGTAAAAAAAGCCTGAAAGTGTCGTGAACGTGGCAGAAGAACCCAAGTGCAGGCAGACACGGGGATGAAGGGGTTAACAGGTTTTAATAAATAATAAACACAAAGCAAACACCCGCGATGGGGGGAAAACACTGACAAACTAAAATCCAACACTGAAAACAAATACTTCCCACATGGGGGGCAAAAACAAACTACTAGAAATACAAACAAGGAACTTGAACTAAACATACACGATACAGGAACCAGGAACTTGAACTACACACACTAGCAGGGACCATGTACAGGGATTACAAGTATGCAGGTACAATCAACCAGCACAAGACAATGGACAAGAGGGTATTATATAGGGAGACTAACAAAGGAGATAACGATGGGCAGGAGTGGGTAATGCGACACAGGAGGAAAGCTATACTAGGAACGAGAGGGGCGGGGCCAAATGAGACAGGAGAGAACGCATATTATGTCCTGATTGACAATAATATGTTTCTCTCCACATAAAACACGTGGGTCTGTCATGATTCTGCCCCTAGACCAGAAACACAAGACAAGAGCAGGCAGAATCATGACAGAAAGAGTTTGCGGACTTCCTATCGGACCTATTGGTTAACGTTGATTAAGTACTAATTGTCGGAGATTTTAATTTCCATGCAGATAGCGCTAATGGTGCATTAGCTGTGGCATTTACAGAACAACTACACTCTTTTGGAGTATCAACATATTAAAGGACCCACTCATCGATTTAATCATACACTAGACCTGATTTTATCTCACGGAGCCGATCGAACCAATGTAGATATTATACCTCAAAGCGACGATGTCAAAGATCACTATCTTATTGCGCACAGCAGGAATCAGCCCTTTAACTATTGCCTATTAGACCCCATACCAACTAAATTATTAAAAGAGCTACTACCTGTTGCAATTGAGCCCATTTATAACATTATCAACTCGTCAATTAATCTAGGCCATGTCCCAGGACCCTTTAAGATGGCTGTCATTAAGCCTCTAATCAAGAAACCAAACTTAGATCCAAATGAACTAGGAAACTATAGACTGATTTCAAATCTCCCATACCTGTCTAAAATTCTAGAAAAAAGTCGTGTCCAGTCAGTTGTGCTCTTTCTTACAAAAGTTTACAAACAACCTGCTTATAGCATTAAATAAAGGTAACATCTCACACCTAGTCCTGATTAACCTTAGTGCTGCGTTCGATACCGTAGACCATAACATACTTCTAGATCGCTTAAACAATTATACCTGTATTTAGGGACAGGCAGTACAATGGTTCAGATCTTACTTGTCAGAAAGACATCAATTTGTCAATTTAAATGGGGAATCATCAAATCTAATGCAATTAAACTATGGATTACCTCACGGATCGGTTCTGGGACCTGTGCTGTTCTCCATATACATGCTGCCCCTCGGAAACATTATTAAAAAACATGGAATTAGCTTCCATTGCTAGGCAGATTATACTCAGCTATATATCTCATCAAGACCAGATGATTCCTACCAGCTATCCAAATTGGCAGAGTGTCAAGTCAAGTCAAGTCAAGTCAGCTTTATTTATGTAGCGCTTTTTACAATTTTCATTGTTACAAAGCAGCTGTACAAGAAAACATTGACTATAAGTAAAACATAAAAGGTTATGGAAGTCAAAACACAGTTCAAATATCAGACACACAATAAATTACTATATGCAGAGTTAATTAAAAAAGACTATCAAATTCTAGCAGCCCCCCCGGCCAGGCAAACAGTGCAAAACAGTATGCAAACAGTGGCGAGGAACCCAAAACTCCATTGGATGAGGAAAAAAACCTCAGAGGGAGACCAGGCCTAACCAGGGGATTCCAGTTCCCCTCTGGCAAAAACTGCTGCCTCTGCACAAGCTCGACAGTGCTTGCACAACAAGGCAAAATAAAAACAAATTTAGATTTAAAATTATTTTTTAATAATCTAATAGAGACTGAAGTTTTGTAGAGTCGCCATGTCCTTCGTCCAGCATTTGTCAGGTCTGGGAATGGATTGCGCCCTGCCCGCTCCAGTAGCCTTGGACTACGTCCTGCCCGCTCTGGTAACCTTGGAACAATGAGACAAGACTGGCTGAGACTAGAGTACTGTTCTGCACTCTTTGATGCAACAAATGCATCAGTTGTTATTGGAAGTGTCCCTGGTTCCGGTTGATCTAACTAGTGCAGCCTAGATCTTTGAAATATATATATTATGATAGTGTAGTGTATGCAAGATTAAAAAGATGCGTCATTAGTCTAGATTTAAACTGACAGAGTGTGTCCGCCTCCCGGACAGTGCAGGGAAGACTGTTCCAAAGTTTAGGCGCTAGATAGGAAAAGGATCTGCCGCCTGCACTTGATTTTGAAATTCTAGGTATTACCAACTGTCCTGACATCTGAGAGCGTAGTGCACGTGATGGACTATAATATGTTAGAAGTTCTCTCAAGTAGTGAGGAGCTAAACCATGCAAGGCTTTATAGGTAATAAGCAAGATTATTAAGTTTATGCGATGCTTTACAGGTAACCAGTGCAAGGTTGACAGAACCGGGCTAATATGCTCATACTTTTATGTACGCGTAAGAACTCGAGCTGCCGCATTTTGGACCAGTTGGAGTTTTTGTAATAGGCCTGCAGGGCAACCACCTAATAGTGCATTACAGTAATCTAGTCTTGATGTCATAAAGGCATGTATAAGCTTCTCTGCATCCGATGGTGACAGCATATGACGTAATTTAGATATATTTTTAAGATGGAAAAACGCAATTTTACAGGTGTTGGCGACCTGGTTCTCAAATGACAGAGTACTATCGAATATGAAGCCAAGATTCTTAGCTAAAGATGAGGGTTTTATGGAACATCCATCAAAAGTTAAGCAGTATTCTTAGTTGTTACGTAGGCCGTTTTTCGGTCCGATAAGTAACACTTCAGTTTTGTCCGAGTTCAGTAATAAAAAATTGCTACTCATCCATTTTTTTATATCGATGTGGTGAGGAAGGCGGGACGAGAGCCGTGACGCGGGGCCGGTGGCGTGAGTGATAAGTGCAAGCAGCTGTGCGCGCACCGGTCCCGCATCTTATCACGGAGGAGATTGGGAGCTTAAATAGATGTTCGGCCGGACTGTTGACGAGAGAGGACCGGGCCCGAAACTGTGTTTAGTTTGTGTATGTTTATGGCCGGCAGTCTACCGTGAGGTGGCTGTCGGCAACTTCCGTGTTTATTGTTTGTTTATGTTTAATTAAAGTTTTATTGTTTGAATGTTCGCCGGTTCCCGCCTCCTTCCTTCCCATCTAACGAACTTTGCTACATTGGTGCCGAAACCCCGGGAGGAAGGAGGGGCATGCTGTCGAAGAGCCCTCGCTGCCGAGGGGCATCGTGGTGCGGAGGAGTTCGGGCAGCGCGGACAAGGGACGTCCGCCGGCAGCTGCCCGAGGCGGTGGTGCTGGAGCAAGAAAAATCGGCTGGGACGGAGAGCCCGCTGCCGTGCTCCTGGGCCGAGGTGGGATGGCGGCCTTAAGGAGGGAGCGGAGGGGTCGTCGCCGTTGGCTGTGGGCCGGAATCCTGTGTCCAATAACCATGAGGGTGAGGAACAGGAAACGGGGGACCCGCTACTGGCTGCCCTCACGCCGAGGGCCATTGCCAACCGCCAGGAGGCGAAGGAGGATCGGGCCGTCCCCCCGACGTCCAGCACTACCGCATTGCACCGCGAGGAAGAGCCTCTCGGCTGGGCTGAGGACCGAGTGACAGCGTGTCAGGGAACCGGACAATTTTTTTTTCTTTTCCTCTCTCCCCTCTCTCGTCCCTGTCGCTCCGGGGGCTCCCGTCTCCGTTCTTTCGTCTTGCCGGTGCATACCCCCAGGCGCTGCCGACTCCGAGACTGGCTTCCCGGGGGGGGGGGGGGAGTAGGTACAGTCTCGGGGGTGCCCCCCGGCCTGTAAGGGTTGATGGGGGTATGTGGTGAGGAAGGCGGGACGAGAGCCGTGACGCGGGGCTGGTGGCGTGAGTGATAAGTGCAAGCAGCTGTGCGCGCACCTGTCCCGCATCTTATCACGGAGGAGATTGGGAGCTTAAATGGATGTTCGGCCGGACTGTTGACGAGAGAGGACCGGGCCCGAAACTGTGTTTAGTTTGTGTATGTTTTATGGCCGGCAGTCTACCGTGAGGTGGCTATCGGCAACTTCCGGGTTTATTGTTTGTTTATGTTTAATTAAAGTTTTATTGTTTGAATGTTCGCCGGTTCCCGCCTCCTTCCTTCCCATCTAACGAACTTTGCTACAATCGACTATGCATTCCACAATTCGATGGAATTGCTGTGTTTCATGAGGCTTCGAGGAAATATAAAGTTGCGTATCATCAGCATAACAGTGAAAGCTTACTCCGTGTCGCTTTATTATATCTCCTAGAGGTAGCATGTATAATGCGAAGAGCATAGGCCCTAAGACTGAGCCCTGTGGTACACCGTACTGGACTTGCGATTTGCATGATACCTCATTGTTTATTGCTACATATTGGAAACGGTCGCATAAATAAGATCTAAGCCATTCCAGAGCTATTTCCTTAATACCGACATCATTTTCGAGTCTATGTAGGAGCATGCTGTGGTCAATGGTGTCGAATGCAGCACTAAGATCTAGCAGCACCAATAAGGAGATACAACCTCGGTCGGACGCCATAAGCAGATCATTTGTAACTCTAATCAGAGCAGTCTCTGTCACATACATACAGAGCAGGTAAAATTGTAATCATGAATCCTTTTCTGTTTGCTAATCTTCTGGTGTCCCTCGGGGTTAAAGCTGTTGGTTTGTGAAAAGAACCTCACGCACAAGAGATCCCATCATCTCTCCTGCGTCTGCTTATGTGTTTGTTCATTCTGATGAAAACAGTCTTTACAAACGAATAAAGTGCCTATGTATACCCGCAGCTTCTGTACACTAAATTACATCAGGTAGGATTAATGCTTCATTTAGTTTATTATGCAAATCTGTTGAGGGAATATATTTGCATGAAATGTGTGAGAGTCCGATAAATCGTGTCAGGATGTTTGTGCAAACACTGACAGGGCACAATGAGACTCTTTAAATGCTGAATAAACAAGAGGAGGACAGAGAGAGAGAGATGGTCTTGTATTTATGTTACCGTGGTGATCCCCTCCTCCCAAAATGTCTTCAAATATTTGCAGCATTTATTCTTGTATTGACAAAATTATTAAAATGGCCACAAACATATTAGAAACATATTACAGATGCCACTATTATTATCCATAATATATCCATCATACAATGTCCTGACTTTACCTTCCTGCAGAACAACATGGATACTAAAAGAAAAAGGAACAACAGAACATTTTGGATATAAAGTCACTTTTAACTTTGAATTGATAAATAGAGCAGAAAGCTTTTCAAGACAATGTGTATGATTGGAACAACACAAGGACAACAAAAATCCTAAATGCAATGAGAAAACTGGTGTCATATAGCCTACCACAGTATACAGAACTAATAATTTTTTTGTTTGTTTAAAAAGAGTAGAAAAGAGTTAGAAGTTCGAACCGGTCGGTAAGGTGCTAATGGAAAAGATGTGTTTTCAGACGATTCTAAAAGATGGCTACAGAATCTGCTGATCACGTAGCACCGGGCAGTTCCTTCCACAAATGTGGAACCGATCCAGAGGAGGTAAGTGTGAGAGATTTTTTTACCTTTTTGGGATGGTAGAACAAGACGTTGTTCTAAACCTTTTATTCTTATTTATTATTTTGTTATCAACCTAGATAGCAAAATTTATGTGGCCCAGATCTGGCTCACATTGGACACATTCATCAGGCCCACTTTTGGCATGGAATGATGGCACTTGAGCGGTCCTCCCTTGCTTGCCAGATGTCAACCAAAAGACAGCCTTAGCAGTGCCAGATGTCAGCCAAACACAAAACAAATAAAGCAGGTCTGGCCCAAATCTGGGCAACAGTAAATTTAATTTTGGCCCAGATTTGGCCCAGATCCAACACCTTGCTCTGGCCCACATACCGCATTGAAAGATGGCACTTGGGTGGTTCACTCGTGTACACCAGGTCTTAACCACAAGAAAGCCTAAGCAGTGCCACATGTCAGCCAAATACAAAACAAATAAAGCAGATCTGGCCCAAATCTGGGCAACAGTAAATTTAATTTTGGCCCAGATTTGGCCCAGATCCAGTACCTTGCTCTGGCCCACATACCGCATGGAATGATGGCACTTGGGGGGGTTACTCCTGTTCGCCAGGTCTTAACCACAAGAAAGCCTTAGGAGTGCCACATGTCAGCCAAATACAAAACAAATAAAGCAGATCTGGCCCAAATCTGGGCAACAGAAAATTTAATTTTGGCCCAGATTTGGCCCAGATCCAGTACATTGCTCTGGCCCATATACCGCATGGAATGATGGCACTTTGGTGGTCCACTCGTTTGCCAGGTCTCAACCACAATCAAGACAGATCAATGCCACGTGTCAGCCATGTCTTGAAAACAAAGCTGGCTAGATCTGGCCCAACAGTAAATGTTAATTCTATCCCAGATTCATCACCTTGGATGTAAAGAAAGCTTTAGCATGAACAATTGTATTGAAAAGATTATGAAATGACGGAAAAAATTACTGTTAAGTCAAGTTAATGCTAACAAACACTACCTTACTCTTAAGTATTACCTAAATAGGTCTGCATAACAACATACAACATTTACCTCTGTAAAATATTAAGATAAGTTAGAACAGATCATTCAGAAACATTTTTTGAAAACAAACTTAATTTATTAATATTGGCAAAAACAAACATTGCATGATTACACATCCAAAACTGGGAAGCAATCTGAATATGCAAAAAAATAACAATAACAACAAAGGAAACACAAAAATTGTTCAGACAGGATTAGACATTAATTAGCCAGGAACCATCCAAATAGAGAGGTTTTAATGGACTCCTTGACTGGGCCCATCAGCTCCATGGCAGTCTCCCGGGCCTGTTAGTGAAAAACTAATAAAATAAATTGTTGACACGCACAATTTAGAAATCATCAATTTAATTCATGTTTAAAGTTCAATAATAGAATTATTAAATAACAGAATTAAATTTCATCCTAGATACATTTCACCATGTGCAGAAAGCCCTAATGTGGAGACAGATTCTTACATGGTGTATACAGTACATTCAAACTGATGTTTTTAAAATACTTATTTCAAATTATTTGTAAAATTTTAAACAGCAATTATAGTTTGTTTCAAATTGCTTACACACAACTTTTCTGAACTATAGCTCCACTTCTCAAAACTTTATACACAACATCACCAAACATGGAAATAAAATGCAAAATGTCACATAATTCGTTCAAAAGCGAACACTTCAATGCATTAACAACTTTAAGCTGTAATAGTTAGCTTAATTAAAACAGAAAACCATCTAAATCTCATCCAATAATACATTTATGTAGCCCTATTGTTTTCTTGATTTTCTTTGTTTCTATGGCATGTGAAAAGTGCTATTAATAAAATAAAATTTTAGAAATTATTTTAAATTATTTTGCTTTAGTTGGCCTCTTGACTTTTGAACATTTGCTTACTGTTTCTTTGTCAATTAAAAAATGCATTTATTATGGCACAAAACACAGAGATTAGAAGTTTATTAATCACAGCTGACTGATATATTAAAGGTGCTGTTCATGTTGATGCAGGGAAGAGATCATGCGGGCATTAGAAAGACTATAGAAAGAGCGATGTCTTATTTATAACATAAAATAAAAGGTCTGTGGATTTTAAATATAAAAAGAAGGATAAAAGTCAGGCAGGAGCTAAGACCTGCATTAATATTATAAAGTCTCTCCAGCAGAGACTTGTTAGCACCCGTGGTACTGAGGCTTTTAGCAGATATACTCACAGATGTCTATGGAGATACTTTCCAGCAGAGAGAAAGATCATTTTAATTTCACCTCAGATGAGGCTGCTTTGATTGGGATCAGTATGTGAGTAAGATTGTGTTTTCTTTTTTTAGAACCAAGATATGTTGTTGTTTTTGTTGTAATATTAGCCGTGTGACAGAGCAGTTCTGAGTGTCATTGTTTATCTGGAACCGCCTTAATATTGAAATCGTCTAGATACTGGAGAGATACCATGATCCGTTTCAACACAATACCGCAGGGTAGAGGAAATGCGTGTTGTAGAGTTATTTGTCCATTTAGGGCTGCTGTACAAAACATGGCGGCGAATTCAATTAATGTAGGGCCGCCTATAAACCACTTATTCTAAGGTATGAGAAACATAACGGTTCATTATGTAAGGTCTTTATACACCTCTGAAGAAATAGTTTTGTATATTATATTGCATTTCTGTCAATAGGTCCTCCTAAATTTCCAGTTATGTTCTTTTAAGAGTGTTTTTTTTATGTTGGAAAAAGTTGTACTGTCAGACCTGTGCTACTACATTGTGAGAGTAGTTCTAGATATCACATTATTTCTACAATACAAAGCGTTTGTGACCACAGAATCAATTAGACATCAAGAATCGGTGAATGAATTACATCAATAGCTGCGTTTACATGGAACATTTTAATTCGAATAAAAGTCCAATCCGATTGAAAATGCTTCATATAAACACATCAATCAGATTTAAAATGCCCAAACCGATTGAAATTGGTAAGGGGTGGTTTATGCCGTTTGTAATCCGCTTGACAAGACATGTAAACACTCGATCAGATTGAAAACTGAAGTAGGAAGTTTTGAACATGTGCAAAGACGTCACTCTGTCGT
>CM074076.1:94438-96938 GCA_037178815.1 Barbatula barbatula | reverse complement strand
ATGTTTCAAAAACATTAAAAGCTACATACAAACCAATTGTACTATTATAGCAATACAATCAGAGTTTGTATGTAGCTTGTGTTTCATCACAGCTGTTGGACTTTATATATTGCGTATGTGCAGCTTTACTTCTGATCAAGGGTATATTTGTCTTTTTTTATTTTTGATATTAAATAAAGTGCTAATAAATGTTTCAAAAACATTAAAAGTGCTACATACAAACCAACTGTATTATTATAGCCGATCAGTTGCCTTGTATGTAGCTGTATATCATCACAGCTGTTGAACTTTATATATTGCGTATGTTCAGCTTTACTTCTGATCAAGGGTAAACAAACATTGTAACTTTAAAACGAGTCAATTCACTTCAGGTACAACACCTTAAATATAATGAAAGCTTTAGTGATATATATGGTGATATAGATTAAAACAAATAAGATATACGTTAATGAAAAACGAATACAATACGAGTGCACAAAACAGTCTATTGAAGAAATATTCATAGTTCATGTTTTGTTCTTCAGTGCCATTTTACTTTTGTATTCAAATCAAACTAATTATTCTTACCTTGAAGTTGTGTTGCAGGTTATTTTTCCTTTTTCATTTCCCGAAACTCTAATTCCCAGAATGCTTTGCATCGTAAACAAACATGGCGGCACCCGTGCATGAATGAGTTTGAACAGTTCAACGAAGTTATTCTTTATTGGGACCCGCGGTTTTGCAGTAATAACAATGCTGCAGTGATGTATAATCGCGAGAGGTAAGATTCATTTAGATGTCCGTCTGATGGTGTCCACTGTCAGTGTTTTAGCAGCGGTGTCATGATGAAAGTTCATGTTTGTTATTGTGTTGTGTAATGTATTTATACATGATATGTTTCAGTGAGAAGGTCTGGGAGAACAGTCCAGGGCAAAGCAGATGAGTACTTGTGACTCACATCTTTTTAAACCAAAAACCCACCCCAGCAGAACATAAATGACTTAAACTTGAAGGAAATACACTACAGGGGTTTCATACGTTGTTTTGTTGTGGTGTCATGTAATGGATTGCATAGTGTTGTCTTGTGTGTTACAGATGAATAACAAATACAGCCATGGCATTTAAAAAACATCTTGACCAAATAACTGTTAAGTGTGTTTGTATGTATTGCCCGCATTCACAATATTTCTATCTCTTAAAACTTGAATAGCCCTGATTCACCGCTTCAGATTGCCCTCATCCACTATATATCTGCAAATATATCAGCTTAAAACTTTAATAGCCCTGATTCACAACCTTGTAATGACTCTCATTCACGATATATCTGCAAATATGTCTTTTAAAACTTTAATAGCCCTGATTCACAACCTTGGAATGACTCTCATTCACGATATATCTGCAAATATGTCTTTTAAAACTTTAATAGCCCTGATTCACAACCTTGGAATGACTCTCATTCACGATATATCTGCAAATATGTCTCTTAAAACTTTAATAGCCCTGATTCACTGATTGACTATCATCTCTCATAGATGCATTCATCTATTGTTCTGCTTAATGGGTGTTTAATGACCCACTCCTGCGACTCAAACTCTTGCAAACTCTCATTTCATTTATATTAAGGTATTAAGATTTCATACAGTTTTGCTGTTTGTTCATTAACCACAATCGTATTGCATTTGCTTTTAAGAAAAAACACAGGACAAAGCAGATAAGTACAGTTCTTGGTTTTTTATTCTTCTCTAGACAATCTTATTGCATTTGTTTGTTGTTATTCATGCATATCTTATTTGTTTTACTTTATTTATAATACATTTTGGTTAGATTTAACTTATTTTATAGCATTTGCATGCGTGCAGAGTTAATAGTTGAACTGTTGTGACATTTTATCAGTCAAGCGATTTTTAACGATGTGTCATTCAATGATGAAAAATGTAATGCAGAATAAGGCATACAGCTTCATTTTTACGTCACCAGGTGCAGAAGCCGGACATTGTGAGAGACCTGCTCACAGCGTGGGATTGGGTAAAAGGTCACAGAGATTTGTTCCATGGAGAGGTGACAGAGCCTGCCTTTTTGAGAATTAACCAAGTCGAACAACAAAATACACTCACCATGGTGCTGGGGGGTCAATTCTTCCAGGCGAGGGATGACTTTTTGTTTATATTTCAATCTCAAAACGACTTGGAAACAGTCTTGTCATTCTGTGTTGATGAGCGAGGCCTAAAGGTAAATACCATGTTCTTCAATGAGCCTTTTCAGTAGACAAATTATATGCGTAGATGTGTGTGAAAGAACAATAGAACAAATAAAAATAAATGTTATGAATGTATAGCTTTATCATGTGTTTTGTTTAAATGCAAACAAGTACGCTAAATATGTATACAGCATATGTAAAACATAGCTTTACTAAATTCACTGAAATAAACGTACATCTGTATTGGCCAGATTGTGTCTAACAAATGTAAACAATTCAGTGAGATTTTCTCATTTATTAAATTTAATCAAGTTAATGTGCGCC
>CM074076.1:87500-94338 GCA_037178815.1 Barbatula barbatula | reverse complement strand
ATGGACTCCAAACAGTTGAAGCTCAAAGGGTTTTGAACGATACCAGACGATGAATAAAGGTCTTATCTAGCCCAAAAAAAGGGTATTTGCTTTATAAACAGAAATGCACGCCTTGCTCTATTCTGTGATGCACGTTCATGACATTTATTCATCGTCTGGTATTGTTTAAAGCTGCACTGAAACTGTAATTTTGACCTTCAACTGTTTGGAGTCCATTGAAGTCCACTAAATGGAGAATAATTCTGGAATGTTTTCATCAAAAACCTTAATTTCTTTTCGACTAAAGAAAAAAAACAGTAATGAGTAAAAATCTGTACTCATTGTCCTCATGTTCTGTGGTACCGTATAAAGTTTTCAGAATCACGCCCTTCAGTGTTGTGAAGCTCATGCAGACTCTGATGCACACTTACCAGTGAGAGAGGGAAAGAGAGAGAGAGAGAGATTCGTGTTCATAGAGCTTCATTCTGGCGACTAACCTCCAGAGCTACTAAACCTTACTCTTCATATTCACACTCACTCTCTGTTTTGCGTTTAACCCGACTCTCTCTCTCTCTCTCTCTCTCTGTCTCTTTCTCTGTCTCTCTCTGAAAGGGGTTTAGGTTTGTGTGCTTCTTTCATGGCTGCGCTGTTTGGCAGTAGAATATTCCCTGTTAGTTAGTTGACCAATGTGCTGTACGGCTTATAAACAGATAGGAAAAGCAAGTAAATAAATATAAAAAAATAAAAATATTTCATTTTACACCAATACTATACAGCATAGAGACATCTAACTACACAGCATAAACATGATGCGAATTTAATATCACAAAAAAACCTACAAAAAGCCAGGGAAAGAAGATGAGATTTCAAAAGAGATTTGAAAGACCCCAGTGTGAGAGCTGTTCTAATATTTAATGGCAAACTGTTGCAAAGTCTCGGAGCCATCACTGAAAAGGCACAATCACCCCATAATGTACGCTTCTCCCTATAGGGACAGTCAAAAGATTCTGTTCAGCAGACCTAAGTGATCTAGCTGGCAAGTATGAATGCAATAAATTCGAAAGATATGATCGAGAAATACCATTAAAGATTTAAAAACAAACAGCAGAATCTTAAAATCAATCCTATAACGGACTGACAGCCAATGTAATGATGTAAGAATAGCAGTAATATGGTCTCGTTTCCGAGAACCTGTCAGCATTCTTGCAGCAGCATTTTGTACAATTTGCAATCTAGACAAAAGTGATTTATTAATCCCCATATACAGGGAATTGCAATACGCCACACCCCCCCCCCCTCCCATTACCCCCCAATCCATTCTCTTTTCCTCCTTCTCCTTCCCCCTATACTTTTTTTTTCCCCCATCATGTTTGCCCTTCCCTTTTTATAACATATCTTATTGACTAAATTGCCCCCAATATATCCCCGTTATTCCCCCATGTAAAATGAGCTGAAGATGATATACATTCTCCCATGGCAACTGAAAAACGTATATTTGTTAAATAGCTTTAACCCTTTTTGAACCGCTACCTGAAAACCCCCCCATTCCCCCTGCCTTTCCATTAGAAGTTTATGGTCTATAGCACCCCCCGTCCGACACCCGACTCCATGCCTTCTCCCGCTCCTTCTCCCCGTGCTGTTTTCTCCTCCCCCCCCTTTTTGTTCCATTTAAGTGATAGCGGTTCGCGGGCCCTGTTTTCCTCTTTCCTGCCTGGCTATTTTTTTTTGGTTCAGCAGCACAGCGGTGTGATGTGTTGTGTTTATAATAGAGCGTGTATATTTAGTGTGAATTAGGACCCACCCTGGATCGCTTCGTGGTTCCCCCCCTTGTATGATCTGCTGATGATGTACTTCTCCCCCCGCGGCTGCTGAACGTGTATTTTGATAATTGGGCTTTAACCCTGTAGACCGTCCTTGGAAACCCCCCCACCCTCTCCCCATCCAAGCATTTATTTTCTTCCTAGGGTGTCAAAGTCAAATGGACGGAGGGCCAAATAAAAAATTTAGCTACAAGCCGAGGGCCGGACTGTTCGAATGTTCATTGAAAAAATTTTTAAATGACGCATATAGTCTAGTGAACCTAATTGAACCTACTGAAAACCTAACAAATATATTCCAATATGATCAGATAAATAAAGCAATATTTTCTTATGGCTCTGTCAGTAATCTTTAATTTTCAACAGACACAAAAGACAAATTTCCTTTATATAAAAATCCCCATAACATGAACATTAAATGAAAGAAACCGGTATTCAAGGCATCATCAGTAGCCTATATTTTCTATTTTAGCAAAAGTGGGCTAAATTTACTTCAAAGAAAAAAACAATAATAGCAATTTTCTATCATCCACTCAACTGAAATATTTTTAAAATATAATTGGATTGAAATACAATAAAATAAAGTGCAAAAATCTATTAATCAAAAACAACACTTTGTTTAAGGAGAAGTAACATGCAGTGAAAACAAATATTAAACTGGTCTACTCTCTCGGCAATGGTGTTTCTGCTCAGACTCACATTTAAAAAGAGTTGCCTTTTTCTGGGCAAACTTCGTCACAAACTTTAATCATGCAATTTTTGATGAAATCCCCCTCCGTAAATGGCCGGGCTGATTTAGCGATCTCTTCTGCCAAAATAAAACTGGCCTTGACAGCAGCCTGGCCTTGTGATTTGGCTTTTTTGAACAGAGCCTGTCGAGATTTGAGGCCTCGTTTTAATTCCTCTGCCTTTTGTAGCCTTTGTTCCATGTCCATATTCTTGTTTTTGTCCGCGTGTTTCGTTTCATAATGTCGTCTCAGATTATACTCTTTCAGTACCGCCACACTTTCTCCACACAGAAGACACACAGGTTTTCCAGCTACCTCCGTGAACATATACTCCGACTCCCACCTTGTTTGAAACCCCCGGTTCTCAATGTCCACCTTCCGTTTTGCCATTTTTGATGGGTATCTGAAAGTTAATTTTACTGTGATGCTGACGACTGCTGTGCCAATAAATATTGAAATGAAGCAGCCTACTGCTCGGTGCGTCACCGTTGCATTGTGGGAAATGTAGTATTGGTGCGTGTAAAAGATCTGCGGGCTGCCGGCTTGCCGCGGTCTGCGGGCCGGTTCTAATAATAAATCAAGATCATCCCAGGGGCCGTAAAAAACCTTCTCGCGGGCCGGATGTGGCCCGCGGGCCTTGACTCTGACATATGTGGCACCACTCGCCAAAAAAAAAACACACCAACCACAAGACAATACACTATGGCCAACCCAAACTCACAAGTTTAAATATTTTTCCTTATTATTTTTTTATATTTTTTTTTCTTTTTTATTTTTATATTGTTCTTATATCCCCGTATAACTATATTTTAATAATAGCAGACCACACTATGTTTTAAGAAGCCGGACAACCCCCCACAGCCAAACCCTAAAAAACACCCAACACTAGTTCATTAGTTTGGATGGAACATTATCAGTCTGATGGTTTAACTGTTGTACTTGTTTCCCCGGACAGAGATGTAGAGCCCCAAAAGGCGCACCTTACAAACATGATGTTGGAGATTTGTTTCTTTTCATGGACACTATGACTTTGAAAGAATAGTTCTAGTCATACATCACACATATACTGTAATGTTTCAGGATATGAACACAAGGCAACAGTGGGGTCTTATGGGTAATCATGAGTCTGGAGAGCTCCGAGGCCTCTTAGCGTGTCTCCTGTGTATTAGAGATCATGAGAAAGTTTTCTGAGAATACAAACTGAAATAACTGCTCATAGTGTGGGTGTAAGATCACTCTGCAGTTCTGGTCTGTGACCCTCCGGAGAGACCGACATCATTTGTATGATTTACCTCTGACCATGCAGAGGGGCCGTAACGAACGCTCTCACACCATTTGTGGGGCTGGTAGATTGGGTTTGCTCTGGTGAGATTTGTTGATGTCAAACAGAACATTATTAACGTCCTCTTTTATTGGCTGGATGAAAATGCTGCCAGTATGGATTATATATCATATGTATATATTCAGTATGGTTTTATGTATTGAGAATCATTTTAAGTCAGATTAGAACAGTTCAGTGTGTCAATTACCTGAAGATTTGCTCTAAATGAATCCTTGAATCAGTAAATTATTGGCTGGACAACTGGCGTTACCGATTCAGTAAAAGGAATCAGCTTGTTCATGAATTGACATTGTCACTGCAAGTGTTGAATCTTTCCGTTGAAAATGTGTTTTGATGAAATGTTGTGGAGCACAACTGAGTGAAGTAAAGGTCTAAGTCATCTTTTGTGAGTTAGGGACTGTTTCCACAGACTCCTTCAAAGTTTTCCTCCTCCACATCTCTGTGATTTGTTCTTCCGCCCGCTCTGCTTTTCCCAGCCTGCTTTTGCACCCAGTCATTCAGCTTTAACTGTTTCCAGATCTTCAAATAAATCCATTCCATCCATCCAGCCCCCGTCCTCATCCACCCACCGACCCACAGAAATCCTGTCCGTTCACCCCACGTCTCTGTGTGGGTGTTTATTTACTGTCACACACACATCCTGTGACCTCTGACCTCTAGAAACTCTTCTCATAGTAAAGCAGCTCCAGTAGACCTGAATGTTTATTTGTGCTTTAGAAACATTGACAGACAAGAAATGTTAAAGTGGAGCATTTCCGCAGTATCTGCTGATGTCTGTTTATGATCATTCCTCTTCCGTCTTTTGACTAGAAAGCGTTTTATTTGTGGAATTTGTTATAATTGCTTCCAATGTTTCCTCATCTGTAAGTCGCTTTGGATAAAAGCGTCTGCTAAATGACTAAATGTAAATGTAAATTTATGAAAGTTTCATCAACCATCTTATTTGATTTCAATGATTCTGTGTTTAGTGTAACGAATGGCTGTAGATGCCAGCGTTTGTGAAACATGCTTTTGTTTGTGTGCAGTCAGGCATGATTCTCTTGTGGGTTTGTGTGAGAACAGATCCGTGTGTTCTTCTTCTGGGTCAAAGGGAGCATTTACACTCATAATTAATAGAGATCTGCAAGAATATTAGACATTAAAATTTATTTTATATCAGATTTGACCTGTCTATGTTTTAAGTTTTAAAGAGACAGAACAAATCATGTATTTCTTTTTACTCTGAAATAGATTTGTAGGTAAGTGAAAGATGTTTGATGTTTGATTTTGCTATGAGGTGAAAGTTTTTTTTTTCTTTTTCTACAGTTTAAAAGCATCCAGAATGAAAAGTTTCTCCCTCCGTCTGTTCCAGCTGACTGCCATGACTACAGGTACCAGACTAAACAAATCCCAAGATAACTTTACAATCCACACCTACCCAAATAAACTCAAACTGTTCCCGATGCTTGTGTGTGAACATATAGATTCACGTGGAAAATACTTAAACTACTAACCCAACATCACCAGAATTTGTGGCTTTAAATGGAGTCTCTAGTGTTGCTCCTGGTCTCTCTCTATAGACAGCATTTAAAGAAGTTGCATATGTGTGAATGAGACATGACAGACTCACATAGCCTCTGTAATGGGACATTCTACCAGAAACAAACATTTACCTGGACAGGGCCTGACACTTTAGCTCATCCCTAAATCATACAATTCAATGACAGCACTCACCCTTGATCAGTGTCAGCTTCACCTCAGAGTCAAACCAAAGGTGTTGAGTTTAATGTAAACGTGACACCACTGACCAATAACACGGAGACAGTTGTAAAATAGCATTTATTTGTAGAATTTATGTATAATTTCATGTTTTTCATTAATTGATATGAATGATAACAACTTAAACTTCCCATTGATTGAGGTTTTTCCTTAATACATCATTTTAGCATAACAAAATATTTACTATAACAGTTCAAGGACAAATAATGTACGTTTCTGGTAGAATTTCCCAACAGCAATCCCATGATGCATTGAGAAATATTTGTTTTTATGTTACACTAGTAAGTTACTGTGATAAAGTTCGTAGACATAGGGAAGGAAGGAGGCGGGAACCCGGTAAACATTTAACAAACTTAAATCAAATAAAACAAACAATAAAGACGTAAGTAAAAGACCGGCAGCCACCTCACGGTCGACTGCCGGCCCCCAAACATGAACACCAATTCGGGCCCTGTCCTCTCTCACTAACAGTCTGATCGCTCGTCCATTTTATGCTCCACAATCTCCTCCGTGAGACAGGACCGGTCCCGAATCCCGGCTCTCGTCCCGCCTAACTCACTACAGTTACATTGAGTTTTATTGTTAGAAGAGTATTGTGCTTTGGTGAAACTCTTTCCTGAAGTGTGTTGGTACTGTATATCTGAAGTAAGGTGTGTGTTTGGCATGCAGGCGTGATTCTGCTCTGTTCGGCTCTTGAAATCAATCCCAGCGTTCCAGAGGTCATTCTCTCCACAAGATCCTCTATCATCATCACCTGCTCCGGCTGGGCAAACGTCACCTGGCGCTTCAAACGAGAGGAGAACGTTCCACAGTTCTACATCAAGAACCAAAGTCCCACCTCCAGCGTTCTGAGTCTGGAGAATGTGACGTGGAGACACACGGGTGTATATGTGTGTTCTGAGAACGGCACCAATAACACACGAGAGCTGACCGTCTTTGTACCCGGTGAGACAATCTGCTTATGTACATATTGAGCTTCAGTCTGTATCACTCGCACTCGCACACACACACGCGCGGACACATTCACATTCACACTCACTCACGAACACACATTCACACTCTCTCTCTCTCTCTCTCTCTCTCTCTCTCTCTCTCTCTCTCTCTCTCTCTCTCTCTCTCGCTCTCACTCACTCACCCACTCACTCACTCACTCACTCACTCACTCACTCACTCACTCACTCACTCACTCACTCACTCACTCACTCACTCACTCA
>CM074076.1:5000-82500 GCA_037178815.1 Barbatula barbatula | reverse complement strand
CCGCTCAGCATCACGTGTGACAGCGAAAGTTCATCTTGTTTAAACCGCTGTATCCTCTTTTTTTCCAGCAGCAGGTTTATGATATTTCACTGACACTCAAACCTCTGACCCTCAGGCCGGGAATATTGAACAGTATACAGATGTTCTGTCCAGTATGAGCATGCGCTCTTGTCTCAACATCACAAACATCACTCTGGCCAGCTCTGGAGAGTATGTGTGTCATGCACAAGAGGGTGTACAGAACCTGAGAGCTTCAGCAAACATCACCATCACTGTTCTGGGTAAGAACTGCACATCAAAAATCAGTTATCCAGATGTTAGGTTTGAAAAAAGTCACCTGTCATCCATTGGAAAATAAAGCAGTGATCTACACTAATCTCTCTATACTGTATATGCTCAAGTCAATACTGAGTTGTTGGCCAACTGTGTTGGCCGGCAGTGAACAGGGCAGCCATCATGGAAACATTTACAGGTTCAAATATAACCCTTATATAAAGCGATGCTTTCATGATGCAATGGATGCAAAGTGTGTGGCTAGTTTTGTGCCGGAACTTTAATTCAAAGCCAAATGAAAGGTTTGACATCAGTCCTCCAGCGGTTCCTCGTGTGAACGCTCAGAGTAAACAGCGCAGGTGAATGCAGACATTGAGCGTCTCCATGAATGAATGCACAGATGCTGAGCTTTAGATCGCGTGAGGGAAGATGCTGTCCTAACGTGAGGTCGTAGGATTCTTTTTCATTCTTGAAACTTTCACGTAGTTTGATATGAAATAAAATGAAACGGGCAGAAGTCATACAGTCGTGTGGCTGGAGCTCTTTAACTTGGATCAATAAATGACAATTCAGAATCCACCTAGTAACACTCTCTTAACCTCTCCAAATCCCTCAGCAACCATGTGACAGTCACAGTTGCCTCGCAACCTCCCAGGACATGAGCTTTGCGTGTGTAGAAAATGTTGAAATCTAGCTCATATTATTTATGTAAATTGCATCTCAACCGATTGGAAATGTTGTATGATGAGATGAGATGTATGATGAATGATGAATGACATGTTCTGTTTGAAATTTCTCTCCGTCTGTAGAGAAAGGTTTTGTGGATCTGAGATCTCATCTGCACAGAAACATGTCAGCGAAGCTCGATGAGAACGTCGAGCTGAAAGTAGAGATAGATGCATATCCCAAACCCACCGTCCACTGGACTAAAGACGGAGCTGTTATTCACGGGCAGAACACGAGCCAGACACACGAGACCAGGTAACAATCACTCCGCTTCAAAAATCCACTCGACAGGATTTCGTTTCTAGAAGTATACTGGTGATCTTTGGCAGGTTTGTCAGCACATTGACCCTGGTAAAGATCCGACTGGAGCAGATGGGCCTCTACACTGTCAGTGTCCAGAATGAAGATGACTTGAAAGACATGACCTTTGACCTCGAGGTGAAAGGTGAGACATCCGTTTTCACACCACCTTCATCACACACCATTTCATGAGAAAAACCAGCTGGTGCAATCGTGGAGTTTCACTTTATTTCCTTGTTTTATATACAATATGGGTTCAGCCCAAATAAACTAATTTAAAAGTGTTGTGGAGAATTCTTTCAGTTTTAACCAACATGAAACAAGTCAAATACTATGATGTCGTGCATCATCTTCAAGTGTCTTATATATTGTGTGTTTGTATGAATGACGCCTGCTGATGCCGTCTTTTCAGTTCCTCCTCAGATAATAGAACTCTCCGATCATCAGCTGTCGGGGAAGAGACTTGCGGTCATCTGTGTAGCAGAGGCCGTGCCGTTTCCCAGCATTCAGTGGTTCAGCTGTGACCGTATGCACAAGTAATGCTATCCGTCTTCATTCACATAAACACCTCCATCAGCATCACAAATCCAAATCAAGAGTCATCCTTACTTTTCTTTTGAAGCACATGATATTTGAAACCTCTCGGGTCATTGGGAGTCCGTGTATCACATTCATATTCATTTTTTCAGATCACGTATCATGTATTATTCATGGTTTGGTGAATTGAGATAGAAAACATAAGACTATTAGCCAACACCCTAAAGTGTGTGTTATGATCTGATTGATATTTCATAAGAATTGTTCTACAGATGAGTAAACACTGAGACTCTTCAAAAGCATCATAAACACACGCACAAACGTCAGCGTGAGGAAGAGCTCTTTTGTAACACTTCCAGATGAATAATGTAAAGCAGCTGTGCGCACACACCTCGCAGAACAGTTCCTGTACGACTGACAGATGTGCCTGCAGATGTTATTGCCCGGGGTTGTTGCGGTTTGCAGATGCTCAGTGTTGAAGTGCCACTCATGAGATGAATGAAAGGTTTCACATACTCCCAAACATGATAAACATCACTGTCACATGACCTCATCATGATGTATGATGTATGTGTTATCATCGAGCGGCGTCCAATCATCTCAATAAGGGGACTTGAGGAATGTTTTTTCTGACTGGAAACGGAACGTCAAATCCAGCATGTTGCATTGTGGGATACTTTGTGTTTTCTTCACCGTCTGCTGTTAAACAATGAAGCATTTGAATATATTAAATCATATATGTATTCCATGCATACTGTACAGAACATTTCAATGCTGTGCAGACTGCTATACACAGCAAAGAACACTAGAGTAGTATGCTAGACTGCTCTACTAAACACATTCACCATGTCGTCTCCTCTCAAGATGCAGTAACAGAAGTGCAGTATGGAGCCCTCTAGGGGAGGATCCAGAGAGCATCACCATCCAGACGAACATCACCTACAACAGCACACGCAAGATCCATCAGACTCACAGTCAGGTGACTTTCCTCCGGCCGCAGCTGCTCACCATCCGCTGTGAAGCCAGAAATGAAAGAGGAGCTCGAGCCAGAGACATCAGACTGGTGAACAGCAGTGAGTATAACCTGTGTGTGTGTGTGCACGCCGTATGCACGCAGACACACTCAAACACACACACACCCTCCCGTCATCTTCAGTCTGGACATGAGCGACGCCTGGTTGTCCATCACAGCGAGGCACCAAATCGCTTGCCGTCTTTCATTTGGTTCCCCTGTGGTGGAATGAACTACCAGATCCAGCATCCTGCACAACTTTCAAAAAACAGCTCAAAACACACCTGAGGCTAGTTGCACAGTCGCTAAGTTAAGAAGACGTTAAGAAGACTGTGTCTGAACAACTGGTCCCACTGTGACTATCTAGTAGTTAGGACAAATAAGTCCTACTCTTTAGATTTTAATAAGACCTATCTAACTTTTTATGTGACTTTATGTGAAAGAAGTTATGACACGTCTTGAAGAAGAAAATTGGATGACTAACTTGTAAGACTAGTCAAAGCAGTTTATTTGACTAAGTAACAAATGTCTATGTTTTATCTATAATGAAGAATCTTGTTCATTCTCTCCTTTGCTCACTCCAGCTTTAATCCTCCTATTATCATGGCCTTGTATACTATCGGTACTGTTTAGCATGTTTACAAAATGTTAAATGCTCTCCTACTTGTAAGAGACTTTGGATAAAAGCTTCTGCCAAATGAATAAATGTAAAATAGATAATTTTGTAAGATGTATGTGTGTTGTGCATCTGTCCAGCGTTGTTCTCACAGGTTGCTGTTCTTGCTGCTGTTCTGGCACTGGTGGTCATTGCCATCATCTCCATCATCATCCTCATCGCTGTGTGGAGGAAGGTTAGTGACCTGAGGCCCTCCTCTAGTCAGTGTTTTCTAGATTTTACAAACCGTATTTGAATAAGCATTAAGTATCTGAAACGTTATTTCCCTTTTGCAGAAACCGCGCTATGAAATAAGATGGAAGGTCATTGAATCGGTCAGTTTGGACGGACACGAATACATTTATGTTGACCCCATTCACCTGCCGTATGACTTGACGTGGGAGATGCCACGAGACAGTCTGTTGCTGGGTGAGAACTCGTATGTCAGTCTGTCAACCACTCAGAACACCTTAGCAACGCTCTAGCGCCTCTTTTCATGGCATTATTTTATGTGCAGAGCCAACCGTGCTGTTGTATTTTTATAAAGCAATCTGCCTGCGTGATGTTTCTTTAGGTCGTACATTGGGTTCTGGAGCGTTCGGACGTGTCGTGGAGGCGACGGCGTACGGTCTTGGCCATTCTCAATCCACCACCAAAGTGGCAGTAAAGATGCTGAAATGTACATGAGAAATTCTCCACAGCATAGAAAACGCACAACTAAACTCAAACATGTATTTACTCGTGATCTCTTGTGACCGTAGCTACCGCTCGGAAGAGCGAGACGCAAGCTCTGATGTCTGAACTGAAGATCATGACTCATCTTGGTCCTCACCTGAACATCGTGAACCTGCTGGGTGCCTGCACCAAACAAGGTCAATAGTCACAGAGAAAGTGTTTTCTTTCTGTCAGTGGTTCACTTAAGTGATTGTTTCTAAAAGATCTTATGACACATTCCTGTAAAGTCCTAGAGATGATTGAGCATGATCTCTGTATTCCCCTCAGGTCCGCTGTACCTGGTAACAGAATACTGTCGCTATGGTGATCTGGTGGATTACCTGCACAGGAACAAGCACAGCTTCCTCCAGTCCCACTCTGACAAGAACCACGTCGCCAACGGCAACAGCAGCCTGCTCTATTATGATGCTGATGCAGCGGCAGGAAAAGAGTATGAGAGAGAACGTCATCATTATACACCTGATCTCTCTCTTTTCTGTTCTGATGGGGTCGGCTGTGGCCAACGTTAGAGCGTTGGGCTTGTGATCAGAAGGGTTTGAATCTCAGTGCCCTTGAGCAAGGCACCTTACCCCTGATTGCTCTGCAGTAATGTGTCAATGTAAAAAATAACTACTTGTAAGTCGCTTTGGATAAAAGCGTCTGTCAAATGAATAAATGTAAATGTAGATGTATTGATCAACAAAAACTCCAAATCACAGTCAGATGTCTTACATGTGTGAAATAACAATGTGAAGATCTGATTTAAAATGAAAAGAAGTCAAGATCAGATCATGATCAGGAGTTCTGCTGTGATGTGTAGATACGTGTCGTTTGCCAGCGAGTGTGATGGAGGTTATATGGACATGACCAAAGATGAACAACAGACCCAATATGTTCCAATGCAAGAGCTCACAGACACTATCAAGTACGCCGACATCCAGCCGTCACCTTACGAGTCCCCTTACCAGCAGGACATCAACCAGGAGCAAGGTACATATGTCATATGTCAATCATATGTACATATGTCAATCACAAACCTCTGTGTTGTTGTCACTTTCATAAGAACAATGACCTCATTTCCCGTAGGTCATTTGTGTTGTAATGCTCTATAGCATAGCACCTTTATTCGATACAGCCCTTTTTTGAACATTATTACCTGACCTGTAGAACTGAACATGTGATTTGGCAACAGTAAATGGCCTGCCAGCAAGGCCACACCTCTCTTTCCTTCTGTGTTAATGTACATAAAATCATCAAACTGTTGTGTTAATATGATAATATTGTGGTGACAAGATGCTGTGTTATCAAATGGGGAACTCATAGTCCATCAGATAGTCCAAGTGATGGAAGAGAGGAAACTGTGTGTGTGTGTGTGTGTGTGTGACATTAAAGTCCTCACAAAGACAATAACAGTAATGTTTCAAAATAACAGCATATCAATCAAACAAATGTTTGGTTATATGAAAATTTAAACATGCAGAAAGGTTTTTATTTTGTCAGTTAGGTGTATACAGTGTGCAGAATATCCATAAAACAAAGTGCGTGTGTGTCACAGGTCACAGAGTGAACCGTTCTCTGATCATCAGTGATTCTCCGGTTCTGAGTTACAGTGATCTGGTGGGTTTCAGTTATCAGGTGGCTAAAGGCATGGAGTTTCTCGCATCAAAGAACGTTAGTATCTGTTGTCTTGTCTCTAGTTGAATCAATTTAAAATCTGTTTCTATGCGCACACTTCAGTTTCACTCACTATCTAATGATGTTTTCTAATATGTGTATCTTTTGTGTGATTGTTAGTGTGTTCATCGAGATCTGGCAGCTAGAAACGTTTTGATCTGTGAAGGCAAACTAGCTAAGATCTGTGACTTTGGGCTGGCCAGAGACATCGTGCACGACAACAACTACATCTCCAAAGGCAACGTATGTGATCTGAGTTTATAATCATTGTAAAGTCAGAAGAACTGCTCGCTGGTGAGCTTCACTGAGGTTTAATGTGTGTTTTTTCACAGACTTTTCTCCCTCTGAAGTGGATGGCACCAGAGAGCATCTTTCATAACTTGTACACCACGCTGAGTGACGTCTGGTCTTATGGCATCTTACTGTGGGAGATTTTCACTCTCGGTGAGTCTCTCCCATCCTTCATTGTTTAGAAGCACATCATTTACATCATTAGTAAATGTCAGGTCTGTTATGTAGAAAAAAGGTGTCATTTAAAAAAGAGTCCATCACCATCACTCTCTCCATATCACCAGATTTCTGAAGTGTTTTTTTTCGAAATATCATTGAAATCACATCTGAATAAAAACACAGGGACAATTCATTTAGTTTGTTTTGTATTGTTATTGTTTTAGTTGAATGAGTAGCACTAGTTTTCTATGTGATATATTTTATTTAAATTCTTTTATCTTGTATACAGTAATTGAAACCGTCGGCGTACTGATGCGCCGTTAGGTATGTGGTGTTAGGGTTAGGTGTTAATAAATCAGTTATCAGAATTGATCTGGAACTCTTTGTTGAGATTGACCTTTTGAAAGTTGCTGTTTGTAAAGCTGAAGATTTTTCTCAGATTTAGCTCAGATGAAATGAGTTTCATTGTGTGATGTTGCAGGAGGAACCCCGTATCCAGACCTGCCAATGAATGAATTATTTTACAGCGCTCTGAAGAGAGGTTACCGCATGACCAAACCCACATATGCCTCAGACGACATGTACGACCTCACACCAGATAGACAAACAAACAAACAAACTCCTCATGACTGCACCTGCTCAGATTCACATGTCTTTACACACAGCAGTAATGAAACATCATGACCGCTTTGACGTGTTTAATTAAGATGGATGTCAGACGATGATGATAATGAGCTCATGTTGTTCCTCTGCAGCTATGAGATCATGAAGAAATGTTGGGATGAGAAGTTTGAGAAACGTCCAGAGTTCTCCTTTCTAGTGCACTCAATGGGGAACCTTCTGTCGGACGGATATAAAAAGGTTTCCTTTGTTTTCATTTCCCTGGTTACCTCACAGATCACACAGAATCCTCATATTAATATTCCTGTCATGTTTCTCTTGCGCACTTTCTCGAATCACCACAAAGCATTGACTGTCTGTCTTTCTGTGTGGATCTGTCTTTTTCCCAGAAATATTCGCAAGTCAGCGATAGTTTTCTGAAGAGCGATCACCCTGCTGTGGTTCGTGTGAAGCCACCGGTTTCCTCGATGTTTTCAGGCACCATCTCTCCCTCTGGGTCTCCTCCAGGACTTCTGCCCGACACAACTCCTCGTCCACAGAGCGACCCGCACAACGAATACATCATTCCCATCCCCGACCCAAAGCCAGAGAACGACACCGAGGATGTGATGGTGCCGGTGGAAAGCCCCCTGAGGTATCACTGACATCCCTTAAATAAAAATAAAACAGAGCATTAAAAACCGCAGAGGATGAAGTGAAGATGAGACACCAGCAGGCGGGTCACTTCTCTTTTTTATAAGAGATAAAAAAATACATGAATAATCTGTTCATCTGTACAAACTAGATCTGTTTCTAGTTTAAGATTTACTCAGCCTCTTTAGTGAAGATGTAGGTTGTTGTAAAGGGAATAAATAATAAGCCTTTTATATCCATTTGAAATGATTTGGTTAAAATAACCTGCATATTTTAGCAAATGACTCTTGAGAATGTGTTCAATGGTGCTGGCGCCCTCTTGAGGTCTAAAGCTCAAAATATTGTGTGAGTGACATTTGGCTAAAGGTCTCTCTCTCTCTTATTCCTCCACAGCTCAATGAGCTCTGATGAGGAGACGGTCTCTATGGAAACCCCCAGTACTGAACCTGAGCAGGAACATCATTCAGGAACCTCAGATGTGGAAGAGAGTTTTCTGTGACATTCTCATTTGACATTTTTATTTTCTACACATTTTGTACATCAGTGACCTACATTTACATTTAGTCATTTAGCAGATGCTTTTATCCAGAGCGACTTACAGATGAGGAAACATTGGAAGCAATTATAACAACATAGGCAACAAAATACATAAGTGCATAAAAACTAGTTCATTAAAGCCTAGCACAGCATACAAAGACCTTTGCATTAAAATGTACAGCAGACTGTCAGAGATGTCACATGTTTCTGTGAAGGTTTGAGAGATTTTAGCCATATTTGTCCCATTTGCATTGTTTTAAAACATGCTAATTCTCAGCATTATGAACTGTAGAAGGCAAAGCTACAACCACTTCATCTTTAGCTTTGTATATATACAGTATATATATATATATATATATATATATATATATATATACAGTATATATGGCTGTTAATCGACTTTTGTGATCAAACTTTCTGTAGATCTGCAGTTTTTGTGTTAACATGCATCCACTATATTCATGCAGCGGTCTTTAGATTTAGATAGCAACTGTTTTTTTAAGATCCTTGTAGCAAAATTGCACTTTAGCATTTATAGGTTATTGAGGCAAATAGATGAAACAAGTTGAAGAAAATACATGTGTTTTTTCTCTAAAGACGTTTGATGTCCTGTTTAGGGAACATTTATAGAACACGAATGAGTTATTAAATAAGTTTAAATGACGATGAACATTATTTGCAAACACTTACAGTATGAAGATGTCTCTTTAAGTTATTTTTGCTTTAAAGGATTCAAAGTATTTCTGAATTTAACACTATGCATTTTTATGTATTCACAAGACTTTATTAAATTGCACAATTTAATACACATACACTAGTGAAGGTTCACACTCAAAGGTACCAAAGCTTCATGTATGTTTACAAGTATATTTTTCTATAGATATTTTGTATGTTGTTGTTTTCCACATTCTATATAATAAAAGTGTAATAAATACTTCAGTCGTCTGTTCTTTTAGCCTGTAGAATTTCCCATAATAAGGTTTTATTTTCTCTTCTCATAAGAATGAATTTGAGCTGAGATAAACAGCAATGATTTCATTGTTCATACAGTCGGAAACACAGGGTTCTAAAAGTTACGTGTATATAGTTTTTGAGCTCATTTGAATTTGATTTGGAATAGGATCCGACTGAGATAAACTCTTGAATGCTGATATGAGGCATTAGCCAGAGGAGGCGTCACTTTTTCTCAAATACAATATCAGAAATGCTGGAGATTTTCTATAAATTTGTCTCTTAAATCTTCATGTCAACTCATTTGCGTTTATGGGCTGTTTTAGAAAGAAAAAGAAACAACATCTTTGTTTTGTTCTTCCACATTGGTACATAAGGATTCAGGTCACCCGTCACAACACACGGATCTCAGCACTCAAATCAATTCTCATCTGTGTCATGAGTCGTTTTTCACACATTAACAGATGCTGAAGAAGTCTGAGATCATGTGGCCGTCAGAACACTGAAGCGTCTTGTTAAACTTGTCATGGATTGACTCCCAGAATTCCCAGAGTTCTCAGTATTCAGGGTTCACATTGGTTTCACTTGAATACCGTGATGTTAGTGACTGTATGGGACTGTTTTCTTGCCGATGATTTTCAGATTGGAAGTAACAGACAAACTGAAGGATCGACTGATATTCAGATTCCAACGGTAACAGGTTTTATGTTTCAGTTAAAAATCTATTTCAGGTTTGATAGAAGTTTGACTCTTATTGTTTTGATGTGATGATTCTAGAATCTATTTTAATAATTCTATTTGTCAGCTGAGTTTCCAGTCATGTCATGTCATATCCTGTCAAATAGAAATGAGAAGTTGAAATCGTTCCTTATTATTTCCTCCGAGCAGAAACTCTTGAAGACTGACACTGAGAAACTCTTAAAGTGGATTTTCTCTGGTCCGAAACAGATGCGAGATGTTTGTGCTGTTTTTCATCTTGGGTCTGCTGGACGCTCAAGCTCAGGGTAAGAATCTCATCACCTCTCAACTTCTCATATTGTACTGCAAGTGTGGAATACTAACACAACCTTTATCTCTTTAACATTTTGAATTGACAACAATGAGATTACACGGAGAACAAATTGAGACTTTCCTCACAGCTTCTCAGATATTTCTCACAATTAGGGCTCAAATGAGATGAATGAGAACAGATCTCAATAGATTTTGTGCATTTATGAAACAGACGAACTGTGCTGTGGTGAAGCCGCTGTCTCATGATTCTTTGGATTGGATTCTTCCAAGAAGGAATTCTAGTGTTGTCTTTTGAAGACACGCAGTGTGTTTGTGTGATCTGTGATTAAGACCAGAACCCAACTAAGACCCAGTATGATCTCAAGTAGTTTTCTTTTGAAATGTCTCAGTTTGAATTGTTTTCTAATGTTGTCAGTCCTGAATCATCACATCAGGTCTGTGACTGAAGCGTGTTTATGTGCTCATTTAGAGAGCGATTTCTGTCTCTCTTGATTGTCTGCCCAGCGCTGTGTTATGTTGTGTGTGTGTTGTTACACAGACTGAAGATTCCAGTTTGTGTGTCACACATATGGAAGCAGAAGTGAGAGAAGTTGAGATGTTTCTTTCTGCTGATCGTGCAGTATAGATCTGTGACTAACACAACAACTGCATATGCCAAATGATCTGCAAAGTATTTTCGTCAGTGTTATTGTGTCAGAGACCTCAAAAATAATTTGATAAAGAACCATTGAATGCTGTGGACCTAATAAATCTTTGATTGACAGGTGGGTCTCAACCCAAGATCATGGTGAACTCTGATGTTCTGACGGGTTCTGACGTGATTCTGGATTCAGGTTCTCCTCTTCGTCTGAGCTGTGAAGGCAACGGCCCAGTAACATGGATTCCACGACTGGCTAAGCACAAACGCTTAATCTCTAAGGGAAGCGGAAATGTCCGCAGTTTCCACGTGAAAAAAGCCACAGCAGAATTTACTGGCACTTACTCGTGTGTTGATGATGAGTCGAATGTGTCTTCTTCTCTGCATGTGTTTGTCAGAGGTAGGTAAAGAGAACCTTTCATTTGTCCATCTGAACTTAACTAAACAAGTTAATGCCATTTGTCAACTTCATCTGATCTTTCAAGTGATGAGCTCACAGTGATCTGTCAGTTACTCTCAGATCCACAGGTTCTGTTTGTGACACCAAGCATGTCTCTGCGCTACGTGCGTAAAGAAGGTGAAGATCTGCTGTTACCTTGTTTACTGACCGACCCCAACGCCACAGACTTCACGTTCCGCATGGATAACAGCTCAGCTGTTCCACCTGGAATGAACGTGACCTATGACCCCAGGAAGGGCGTTCTGATTCGGAACGTTCTCCCCAGATATAACGCAGACTACGTGTGCAGCGGCAGAATTAGAGGAGTTGAGAAAGTGTCAAAGATTTTCTCAATAAACGTCATACAACGTGAGTTTCAATAAATGTTGAAATGATTTTAGGGTTAGTACACGAAGAATGACTGAGAGATTTTGGTGTGTTAATACATTTCCAGGGTTACGTTTTCCCCCGTACGTTCACCTCGAGAGAAACAAATACATCAAACTGGTGGGAGAGAAACTTCAAATCAGCTGCACCACAAATAATCCAAACTTTTACTACAACGTCACCTGGACGCACTCCTCTAGAAAGGTTTGACGTGCTGCTGACTCTCTCTTTCATGGCCTCATTATTTATGTTATTCTGTAAAAATGTATTTGTACATACCTGCAATTTATGCTTTAGAATCTGAATGTAAAACAATTAATGACATTTTTGGATGCAAAGCGAGTTCATTTCAGGATTTCTTTGTGAGATTTCTTCTTCAATACTCATTATTCTGAAACTTCAATAAAATGCCAGCGCATTTTATGATGTAATAATCTTCATGCGTCTCTGTTTATCGCCAGCTGCCCCGAGCTGAGGAGAAATCCACCATGGCAGGAGATCGACTGGCTGTCGAGAGCGTCCTCGTCATTCTAAATGTCAACCGGTCTGATTCAGGTAACATCACCTGTACGGGTCAGAACGAAGCCGGAGCCAACAGCTCCACCACTCAACTGATCGTCGTGGGTAAGAAACACTTTAAGAGCCACTCAAGGCTTTAGTGAACACCAGCGGTATGAAGTCTGATCGCTGATGTGTGATGTGATTTGATCTGTGACAGATGAGCCTTACCTTCGAATGTCAGCCAAACTCTCGTCTAAACTTACTCGTCACCATCTGTCCATCGAGGTCAACGAAGGAGACGATATTGATCTTGGCGTTTTAATCGAAGCGTATCCCCCTCTCACCTCTCACTGGTGGACTACCCCAACGTCCCATAATGCATCTCTCCTAGAGCAAAGGTTTTACTACTATAACGACAGGTCCGTAAAAAGCTGTGATGAAAGAATGAGATCATGAATAATCATTATCATCATAATAATAATCCCAGCTGATTCTGTAGGTACGAGGCTCTGCTGTTTCTCAAGAGACTCAACTTTCAGGAGATGGGACGCTATACGCTGTATGTGCAGAACACCATGAGCAATGCCTCCATTACATTTGACATTAAAATGTACAGTAAGTGCAGTACAGTCATCTGTTCTTTATTCTTTAGAACTGAAAAGGAAATCACATTGACACTAACATGTCACTTTAAGATGTGAAAGCATGAATGAACGACACTTTTTTTAAATCTGAACAGAGAAGCCTGTTGCCACGGTAAAATGGGAGAACGTCACAACCCTGTCGTGTAGGTCTTTTGGATATCCGGCTCCCAGTATCCTCTGGTACCAGTGCACCGGAGTCACCGTCTCGTATGTGTTCACATTTCACTCTTCCAAACTGCATTTGAATTTGTGGGCCCGGTTTCACTAACAGGGATTAGGGCTAGTCCCAGACTGAAATTAAGACCTGTCTTAACTGAATATAACTTGCCCAGAAATATTTCCGGATATGTCAGTGCCATTGTTTTGCCTCAAGATGCAAATCAGTAATGTGTTCTTCCAAGGCATTTATATAAAAGCGACATCAAATCTTAAGGCTTTGCCCTGGTTTAAACTAAGCCGTGTTTGTGAAACCGAGCCGTTATGTCATGTCACGTTATGTGTTGGGCAGATGCACAGAGAACTCAACGGGACTCGAACCCATCGTAACTCAGACGCTGGAGTTTCAGAAGGAACAGTCTGGGACCGTCGGTGTGCAAAGCGTACTAACCGTGGGACCGTCCAATCAGAGAATGACGGTGGTATGTGTGGCCTTTAATCTGGTCGGCCAAGACAGCGACATTTTTGCCATGGAAGTTTCAGGTGAACTCAACACGATTTGAAAGACTTTGTGGATGACTAAAGTTCTTTTGGCCTGTTGCTAAAGTTGTGTGTGATGTTCTGCAGATAAACTCTTCACCAGCACTTTATCTGGAGGCGCCGCCGCCATGACGGTTCTACTTCTGCTTCTCTGCTTCTTGCTCTACAAATATAAACAGGTGTCACATTCAAATGAATGCTCTTGACTGTTTAATTCCATGAATGAGAATGATTCACAAGTGCATGTCATTCATAGTATTTCAGAAACGGTGTGTTGAAAATGACTAAAGTCTGTGCTTAGAAACCCAGATATGAGATCCGCTGGAAGATCATCGAAGCCACCAACGGAAATAACTACACCTTCATAGACCCAACACAGCTGCCGTACAACGAGAAGTGGGAGTTTCCACGGGACAAACTGAAGCTGGGTGTGTGCTCACGCATCATTCGTGAGCTGTGTGTCGGTGTGTGTGTGGATCCGCTGATTTTCTTTTTTTATGTGTGCAGGTAAGACTCTGGGCGCAGGAGCCTTTGGGAAGGTGGTGGAGGCCACGGCGTACGGTCTGGGGAAAGAAGACATCGTCACTCGTGTGGCTGTGAAAATGCTAAAAGGTCAGAAAAAGCTAAACAAAGCAAACTCCAAAGAAATGTCATGCTGTATCAGTCGGCAGAGTGGTGTCATGTGCTCTGTTGAGCTGTTGTTAAAAACATTCACAGTTGTGTGTTTTCTTGTGTGCGTTTGGAGCAGCCAGCGCTCATTCAGATGAGCGAGAAGCTTTGATGTCAGAACTGAAAATTCTCAGTCATCTCGGACAGCACAAGAACATTGTGAATCTACTGGGTGCCTGCACTCACGGTGGTAAGATGTATTTATTCACATAGACCCCATTGATGATTTAGGCCGATGATTTACATGATGAAGAACTGAAAATGTTTTTCTTTTCTTTTGCGTTTTTGAAAAGTTTCACGTACACACATACATTTGTTATAATAACAATCCGCGCTTACACAGATCCACAAAAATGACCAAAACACTGTAATATGCATGCCACGCCAGAAGTTGGTGACATCACTTTGTAAAGAAAAAATACCTGATGATTGATTGACTTTTTATTGGAAGGCGGACTTCCGTCGCTAAAGAGTCCAAACAATACAGAGCACTGCATTTCTCCTCATTTATAGTTAAGAGAAGCGTGCGCACATATACAAACAAACAAACAAGATGGCGAAAAGTTTGGACATTCTCGTCCTCCCGGGTCTGATCCAAAAGCGCCGTTTAAAAACTCTTCGTCGCCGTGATAGAGTGTTACGATTTAGCTGTAGGTTAATAATTAGTGTCAGCTGGTGGTTATAGTACTGGTGTAGTAAATCTACACTTTGCTGGAGACGCGTTAACAAACTATTTTTATGCGCAAACTATGCGCAGCACTTTGAAACCCGTTTTCAAAAGTTTCCGTTATCAGTCCCCTTAAACGCCATTTCCGTGTAAACGGACAGCCTAATCGCATAAATTGTTTTGCGCTTTTACTTGAAAAGTAAAGTCAACACATACAGTAGATGATGTGCTTTTTGTCTTCGTTCCAGGTCCAGTGTTGGTGATCACTGAGTACTGTTGCCATGGTGACCTTTTGAACTTCCTGCGTCACGAAGCTGAAAGCTTCCTGAACTTTGTTATGTCAATTCACAACATTCCAGAGCATACGACAGATTATAAGAATGTGACTGCTGAACGGACGTTTCTTAGAAGGTTTATTTCATCAAAATGATCTCAAGAGCCAAACATTACAGTACTGACAACACATGCAAACACTGTTCAAAACATGTTCTTTGATGAAAGAATGAATGTTTGATTTCATTGTGACAGTGACAGTGGGATTTCCAGCACCTGTTCTGATCATTATCTGGACATGAGACCCACAACATCCACACTGACAAACTCCCTTCAGGGTGAGACAATCTTTTCTTTTAAGTAAATGATAACTCGGCTTATGTTGAACCTTTTGGAAAAATCATTCAGCTAGTTGCGCTTGTGATTCAGATTCATCTTTAAAGAATCAGGATGAAGATACATGGCCACTGGACATGGACGACCTCCTCAAATTCTCCTATCAGGTGTCAGAAGGACTTCACTTTCTTGCTGATAAAAATGTGAGTTCTTATAGGACATGACAGCGTGACGTCATCCAGACGATATTCTCCTGTGATTCTCAAGAGATATTTGAATGTTCTGATGCTGCTGGATCTTCTCTTCAGTGCATTCACAGAGACGTGGCGGCCAGGAACGTTCTGTTAACTGACCGTCGAGTGGCCAAGATCTGTGATTTCGGGCTGGCAAGAGACATCATGAACGACTCCAACTACGTGGTCAAAGGAAATGTAATAGAATCATCTTTCCATAAACATGTTAATGATTTTTATATTGTACAAACAATTGTTAGACTCACTCTAGACCCAAAGCAAACGCTGGCGTGTGTGTGTGTAGGCTCGTCTTCCTGTCAAGTGGATGGCTCCGGAAAGTATTTTTGAGGGCGTATATACAATTCAGAGTGATGTCTGGTCTTATGGTATTCTTCTGTGGGAGATCTTTACATTGGGTGAGACTTCTGAATGACAAGGTCTATAACGAATGCTTTCTTTTTGCATTTATTGTTTTTGTGTTTGTATGTTTGTGCAGGTAAGAGTCCGTACCCCAACATCCCAGTTGACTCGCAGTTCTACAAAATGATTAAATGTGGCTATCAGATGTCCAGACCGGATTTTGCTTCCCCAGAGATGTGAGTGAGACATTTGCTTCAAGTCAACTTTTCTGCAAATAGCCAAAAATAAAAAATGAATTATCTTAAAATGAATTGAAAACCTGATATCTGAGGACCTCTTTAGTCATTGTCTTAAATCTCCAAGTACTAAAGCAATAATTGAATCTGTAGAGTCTCTGACACAGGTGGTGATTTCTGTTCTGTCATGTGAAACACTAGATTTATCACATATCACAGTAGAGTCTATTAAACATCAGCATCCAGTTCAATTAAAAGTTTATTTTTCACCCAGTGTTTTTATAAACCTTCAGCATTTCTGTGATGTTACAGCGTTAGTCTAATGTACAAAAGCTGCTTTATGATTGATCTCAGACACCAGTTTCTGCTTTTCTCATCTTTAGTTCTGGGTGTTAAACACATGATCTGAATACCAAAGCTGGATTTTTCACACATTTCACACTCAGCCTCTCTCTCTCTCTCTCTCTCTCTCTCTCTCTCTCTCTCTCTCTCTCTCTCTCTCTCTCTCTCTCTCTCTCTCTCTCTCTCTCTCTCTCTCTCTCTCTCTCTCTCTCTCTCTCTCTCTCTCTCTCTCTCTCTCTCTCTCTCTCTCTCTCTCTCTCTCTCTCTCTCTCTCTCTCTCTCTTCAAGATTCAAGATTCAAAAAAGCTTTATTGGCATGATAAAAAAGTGTTTTACATTGCCAAAGCAGGAAGATTAAATATAAACATTCTCTCTCTCTCTCTCTCTCTCTCTCTCTCTCTCTCTCTCTCTCTCTCTCTCTCTCTCTCTCTCTCTCTCTCTCTCTCTCTCTCTCTCTCTCTCTCTCTCTCTCTCTCTCTCTCTCTCTCTCTCTCTCTCTCTCTCTCTCTCTCTCTCTCTCTCTCTCTCTGTCTCTCTCTCTGTCTCTTCTCTCTCTCTCTCTCTCTCTCTGTCTCTCTCACTCTCCTCTAATAATAATATATAATAATATAATGTTATGTGGATATATTGTAAACATCAGGTAACTTCTCTCCACACTAGCAACAATCTCACAAACAACTCCTGTGTGCAGATATACGATCATGAAGATGTGCTGGAACCTGGAACCGTCTGAAAGGCCGAACTTCAACAAGATCACTCGATTGATTGAGAGACTGTTAGGAGAGACACCCGAGCAGAAGGTAAAACCACTTCTCAACACGTGAAATGTTAAGTTTAAATTCAACATTACCCATAATCCCTCACAGCAGACGCAGTATCAGAACGTCCAGTCTGAAGGTGAGCAACACCATGATGAGGACGCATGTGAGATGTCATGTGACCAGGAAGAAGAAAGTCAGTTGCTCACTAAAGTCAACAACTATCAGTTCTGTTGAGAATGAAATATCAGCAGAAGTTCACATCTACTCGTCTCGTGCAGTTATTTCACTCAGTTATGTCTTAAAAACGGTTTCTCTGCTGAATTTGTGTTGTTAAAAACAAGAGATTCTGTTTCAGGGTCCAAACTGTACTTCTCATAACGGTTTCATATTTGCATGTAGGGTTTCTCATAAGAAAAGACTTGCTATAGCCCCAGACGTTGAGAATCACTCTTGTAAAGGGTCTTATATTCTTTTGTTAACTTGAGGCTTGTTGTTTCAATCTCAGTTTGTTTCACTTCTCAGAGAAGATGAAGCTGAGGATCTGTTGATAGACAAAAGTCTGACATCAAGCTTCCTCTTCTTCAGTAAAGTTGAACTTCTCTGTTCTGGACTGAAGCTGCTTCAGCACTTTAACATGCCATCGCTGCACGTCCCACTTCCGCTTTAAACATGTTCAGCTCCACAGTGGGTTCTGCTTTCCCAATCTTAGATAAACTCATCGAAGCAAGCGTTGGGAGTTAGTGTTTTTAATTCACCTGCGGTGTTTAAGAGCAGGTGAGAGGTCGATGACCCAGCAGACAAGTCTGATGACCTCTGAGCTCATTCTCAGTCAATCCTGCAGTAGTGCCTGTTATGGCAGATCGTATCCGTCGTCTTTCGGATAGGTAAAACATTGACACGCTCGTGTTGCAATAATAATAATTATATTTCTGAGGTCAGACGGTCGTTGTCTTATTTCATCAGATACACTAACAGAAGGTCAACGATGAAACCCTTTCTGACTAATAAACAACCTTGTTCATTACCGAAGCATTTGAAATTCTCCTAGTTTCTACTTTATTTTGTGAACTGACGTTGAAATTGTTCAAAGGACATGGATGCTAGAAATGATTTCAGTTTACTTGGAAATCTGACGATTTTCAATCACATTTGTTAAAAGTATTTTTTTGCTTTTTAACATGTAGCATCAGACCATACTGCCATAACCTGAGGTATCTTAGAGTCATTTAATGTAATAGATTTTTTTATTTCTTCCAGCACAGACTGCCATCTGTTTGTTAAATATGATATAATATCATTTTTTTACATTGATCAGACACTTTTCTGTGGTGTATATTGTGATTGTGATGTTATGTTAGCGTCACTGCTCATGAAGACAGAATCAATGAAGTCTCTCAGACTGAATCTTTCCATGTCATAAATAAAAAAGGTTGTTTGTGAGATATTGAAGCTTCCTCATTCACGAGGGTTACAAATATCTATACATTTATACATATCTGCTTGTTTTTCCTAAGGACTAACCCACTGAAAGCTGCTAAAAACTATGTTGTTCTATAAATAGGGTTAATTACAAATAGCCTACAGGTTATTTCAGTCAATCGTGTTAGCAACCACTAAAATGTTTATGAAGATTTGTTAGTACTACAATGTTATACCTTATGACTCACTCACACACACACACTAAAGCTTTCAGGTTTTTAATACATGATAAAGCTGGATTTCTCAACAGAACTGTGTAAATATTCAAATAAATACTGTTCGATTTCTCACCAGTTTCAAAGTGGTTTCACTTTGTTAAAGGCAATACAATTCTTATTTACATGAGATCATAAAGGAGCCTTGAGATGAAGATCCAAGAGTTCAAAACCTCCAGAAACTGCATTTACTTTCATGTTGAATAATTATCAATCATCATTCATTCAGGAAACACAAAATGAGACGTGATGTTCATTTACACTGTACATTATGGTATGACTTCAAAAGATACAGACGACTCATATAAACAAAACCTTTGTGCCACACATCTTCTTCTGGGTTTCTTGGAAGATGTCAAATAAATGAAGCTCTGGAGGACATGAGAGTGAGTTCATCTTTCTGTTTTGGGTGAAGTGTTGCCTTAACAAAGTTCGAAATTCAATCCCTGAATCAGAGAAGCATTATCTCCTCTTCTACCATCCCGCCGTCTTCAACGTCCTGTTCTTCTGAGTTGAGTTGAGCCACTCCCAGTCGGTAGAGGCCGTCTCTGATCATCACCACCTCGCCAGGCTGACATGTGCTCAGGACCTCTGCGATCTGCTGATTCACGATCTCTCTGCTGCTCAGAAAGTCCACAAGCCTGTTGTAAAGGTAGTAATACGCTGCATTTTCAAACACGAGGGATTTACGTCGGACGGACGCCACTGCAAAAACGCTGTCGTATTCAGAGGCTTTGTTTTCAGATTCGTGGCACATCTCGCCCACCACGTCAACGTACGGTTCGAGTTCTTTGCACAGCGTCATGGCGTGATGAGCATCAGGGGAGTCGTCTGGCCGAACGATCCAGCGAGAGGCGGATTTGGTGAGGGGGTGAAGCTGTGGGTCTGATTCGATCACGGACAGATCCAGACTGTAGAGCTGATCCTGCAGTTCTGAGCAGGACACAAACTGAAAGAGGACAGAAATGTTACCAAACCAGAATAGCACAAATCATCAGTCTTGATGTCAAAATGTGGGCGTGGTCAACCATACTGACTTTTCCACAATGTACATACTTGGGGTTGGGGAAAAACCCATTCATATATGAATCACGTTTCAATCTCCTAACCCTATTTGTATCGACTCACCATTTTCAGCACCCGGACAGTTTAGAGAGCTCGTACCTCACGCACAGTTACACAGGAGAAGAATTATATTAAATGTATACAAGAAAAATGAATTCTCTGCATCTACTAATTGCAGTGAGACGTACTGCAGCTGACTCGTAAATGAATGAGTACAAAATAGCGTTTGCAAAAAACCCAAGTACTGTTAAGACACGCGACAAATTAAATATTGCCAAAATCACAGCTCTTTAATATAGGTGTATAATGATGTCAGGGTTTATAGATTAGAATTTTAGCAGTCAAGTGGAAACGGGTATTAATGGTTAGGGTTAATGAATCACGGGTGTGCACTTCTGACAACAGAAACAGAACATATTTCAACGAGAACTGCCTTGATTTGGCACCTTGTATTGAAACACAGTATATTATTGACGGTTTAAAGACACAAAAGCAATGACATCACACATATGCTAATCACTATAGCGAGAATTGATTTTGAATTGAATCGTGAGCATAAGAATAGAGGTGCCGTACGATTCCCACCCCTAATACATAAAGTCCAGCGTTTAAGTTACTATAAAAAGACCTTAAGTATTTTTATCTATTCAAATTTAAAAGGCATCCTATCCAACTCTGATCAATTCTGTTAACCGCAATACAATTTAAGGCACATGTCATACAGCCCAACCAAACTCTATCACCTGTGGAGCTGATGTAGGGTCAGAAAAACATCCCTGGTTCCTCCCCCACATCTGAGAGGTCAGTTCAGGGTACACAACGTCAGCACACAGCGCCACCTTCTGAGCGCAATCTGTCACGTACACCGGTGGCCAGAACCGTGTGGAGACCAGCAGGTCCACATGATCTCGTGCGCTTTCTCGGCGAACCACGTACTTTGAGCTGCACACCACCTGGCCGGAGAAAGATCAGTTAATCGGACCGAACGGCAACATTCACAGTCAAGAACGATCAGAGTCTCATGTACCTGATGAGGACACACTCGACTGATTCTGCCCGCCGTCACGTGAGCATCCGGTTCAGGTGCCGTCCAAAGGCCGTTTTGTATTTGCGAGTACAATAGAGAGACGGATGCCAGTAGTTGCTCCTGTAAGGAGACACCAGAACCAAATGTTTCAGCACTGCATGAACTTCATCACATAACACCAGACCTCCAAAGAGTTTTTACAGTTTAACTCTGACTCAACCAAATCATGTTTGTGAATGTGAGGAGGACCTTTGAACTGTCCACCGCAGCTGGACATCTACATTTCTCCAGCAGGTCCCTGAGGTCCTGCTCGCTGTGCTGCTCCATCTGATCTGATCTCAGCAGTCCGTCATGGATCAGACGCACCAGAACCGACGGATCCCCTGAAACACAGACAAGCGTTTGATATCTTGCCTGCTGCACGTCTCTGCTCAACACACTTCAGATCAGTGATGTGTGTACCGGCAAGAGAGTCCGAACAGATCTTGTCCTTCTCTGTGTTAATGACGGTCGTGCTCCTCATGAGAGGAGGAATAAAGGGAGCGATGATGGAAGCGTCGAAGCGCGTGATGGGGATGCTGCAGGGAAACGCTGCTTGTTCTAATGCCTCATTCTCCATCGTCAACCAAAACTCATCGACCTGCACCTTATCCGTCACCTCGACATCAGGCCATGTGAACTAGAGAGAGAGCAACACCTCATGAGAAAATATATCGTTGTCATCATGTGACTCAAAAATACAAATCTCTGTACCTCCACATTCTTGAGCAGGAGAACGTTGTTGGTGTTGCGTTGTGCGACCTCCAGTTTAGGAGCGATGCCACACACACCACAGATCATGTCATTATAGTCTCGAACCGTCAGACACTCAAAGGCCCAGTAACCACTGCAGAAGAGTTCCTGAACATGAGACATGGGCTCAGAGCCCAACACACCCTCTGAAAGAGAGACAGAGAGACACAGAGAGAGACAGAGAGAGATTATTGATTTAAAAAAAATTTAAATTTTAAATCAATAATCGAACCAATCATATTATATGGCAGTGAAGTGTGGGGTCCATCTATAAAATGTGATTTTGTAAAACTTTGCATTTGGAAATCTGTAAGAGAATACTTAAAGTCCAAAGGAAAACACCCAACAACGGATGCAGGGCAGAATTAGGCCAATACCCTCTCCTTCTAAACATTCAAAAAAGATCCATTAAATTCTGGAAACACTTAAAGACAAGTGAGCCAAACACATACCATTATAAAGCCCTGAAAGACCAAGAGCTACAATTAGCAAAGAGTCCTCTGTGTCAGCTGATACTGACCGACCTCACAGAGACAGACATCACACAACACCACAACACTCACACACTCACAAATATACGACCCAACCAGATTATAAACACACAAAAAGATCATTACATCACACACTGGAAAAACCCCATTCAAAACCAACACAAACTTGAATGTTATTCGGCAATAAATTTCTCTTACAGAGAGAGAAAGACAGAGACAGAGAGACAGAGACAGATAGACAGAGTGAGAGAGAGAGACAGAGAGAGACAGAGAGAGAGAGAGAGAGAGAGAGAGAGAGAGACAGAGAGAGACAGAGACAGAGAGAGACACAGACAGAGAGAGACAGAGAGAGAGAGAAAGAGAGACAGAGAGAGAGACAGAGAGAGAGAGAGAGAGAGAGAGAGAGAGAGAGAGAGAGAGAGAGAGAGAGAGAGAGAGAGAGAGAGAGAGAGAGAGAGAGAGAGAGAGAGAGAGAGAGAGAGAGAGAGAGAGAGAGAGAGAGAGAGAGAGAGAGAGAGAGAGAGAGAGAGAGAGAGAGAGAGAGAGAGAGAGAGAGAGAGAGAGAGAGAGAGAGAGAGAGAGAGAGAGAGAGAGAGAGAGAGAGAGAGAGAGAGAGAGAGAGAGAGAGAGAGAGAGAGAGAGAGAGAGAGAGAGAGAGAGAGAGAGAGAGAGAGAGAGAGAGAGAGAGAGAGAGAGAGAGAGAGAGAGAGAGAGAGAGAGAGAGAGAGAGAGAGAGAGAGAGAGAGAGAGAGTGATTCCAGTAAACTCCACAGCCATCCAGTCTGTGACAAGTACCTGTGTGTGAGTTTCTGATGATACTGAGAGCAGCGTCTGCAGGATCATCTCCTCGTCTGATCTGATGTCTCATCTTTAAGAACAAATCCAGGGTCACCAGCAATTGGTTGCCTACATTAAACAAACCTGACACACACACACACACACACACAGTTATGTCATAATACATCAATTAGTTTCATTAGTTGAATATACGTAGCAGAAGAGTTTCAACTACTGTCATGATAGACAATTAATGTGACATCTGCAGACACTATCGCCACCTTCAGGTTTGATCATACAACAGTAATGCAATAACACATGCCGGTATTTCTGCCCTTTTAAACGTGTATTTGCGTGTGTACGTGCACGTGTGCGTTTACCTGGATGCAGGTCTGTAAAACTATGAAGCGCCAGACACTGCAGATTTGAGCAGATTTTCACCTGTAGAGTGACCAGCTGAATGGCACCTTCAGTCAATAACCAGCACTTCTCCAAACCTGCAGCTGAACTACACAACACATGTACTGTCACCTCCTCGCACACTTAAACACTGTTCGGTTCTAATCTGTGAAGTGTTGGTGCTTGTCATTTTAAAGACTCTTCTAACATCTACTGTTTCACAGTCATACGAGGCAAATGATGACAGAATATTAAAACCTTCAGAGTGAAACCGACAACCTTCTGATTCAAATTTTCAGGTTTATGAACATGCATGCAACACAAACAAACAAAAACTCAACAATAATCCATTTACACGTGCATCTAATTAAAAACTATGTGCTCTTGGAACTTAATTATTGTATCCATCCGAAAATCTACGGACAAGACTAGAAGCCTAACTTGTGCAGAAGAGCCTTTATGAACATATGACATTTCCTTTATTGATCCAGAGAATGCCAACAGATCAAAAGCAATGATGAGCACACAAGCAAGTTTGTTATGAATAGATCCCGTCCAGCCTTTTGGGTAGATATAGACATGCATGAATATTAATGAAATCAACTGGTAAAAATGTGCTCTGAAGGACCTGTACGATGTGAGGTTTGTGTCTCACCTGTGCTCTCCTATAAGCAGTGGGAAATGACACAGACTGCAGCGTGTAGCAGCAGGTTCATAGAAGGTCGGCCAACCTTTCTCGCTCTCCTCACTTACTCGTGAGGCGTTGAGTTGTTGTATCAGTTTAAAGACGTCCTGCATTTCTGTCTCACTCTCTGGGAACTGCAGACAGCATCTGAGCACGCTCACTGTCGACTGACGCTGAAGTTCCTTCTGAGCTGCGCTTAGAGACTGAGATGGATCAATCAGAACCTCAGAACCCTCGTCTGATGCCTGGAGGCCACAAACACACACACACGCAGAGCAAATACGTAAAACAGAAGCTGTGAATGTGTAAAGAGCTGGGCGGGGGTACACTTGACTGGACTAACCGCAGGTTTGGTTTTCTTGGCAAATTTATTGCAGAGTTCCCATCCACAGGTTGGACAGTGTTGAGGTTTATGTCTGTTTTTATAGACGTAATCACACGAAGGGTTCTTACAATGACCCCTTCCTCTCGCTGTAGACAAACCCAGAGCCTGAACAACACACACATCACATGAACTGTGAGACCATAGAAACATTTCATTCCAGAAGTCATATTTCATGACTCACAAGAGAGGATCCAGATGTTTTCTTGATGGGTAGCATGGAGAGAATCTTCACACCGTTCTCTGTGATGATATACTGGTTACTGTTGACTGTGGTGGTGGGTTTCTGAAAGCACACCGAGATTTTACTCTTACATTCTAATGAAACAAATGAGAATGACGATGAGACGCTGGTCATCTCACCGGTTCTGGGATGATGTGTCCTAGCTGTTTGAGTGTACTGGGCTTCAGACCCACAATGTGCTCACTGGATGATTTCACTAAGAAGAACAACACAACTTATTATTCAACATGTTAAACACACAGAGGAGAATCACACATCATCTGATCTTACCGGCGTCTGTTTTCACTTCATCAGGACCGACAGCGATCCACTGCACAAGTGCAGACTGAATGGCCATATCTGTGAAGACACACCTCAACATCACACACATGACACATGATGTGAAAACGGTTGTGTGTGTCCTTATTGAGTTTAACTCACTGGACTGGGCAGGTGCTGGAAGAATGGCTCTTATACGGCGTTTCTGTACACCACTACTGCCATTTTCCTTCAGAGTGACCTGAATGGGACCATCACTCAATGATCTGAAATCACACACACATGAGCTGGAGAACATCTGCACGGTATTCACCAGAACAACTATGAGAGAACATGTTCATTTTCATCTGTAATTCAGTGTAAACACTTACAGGACAGCAGCGTCATGTAATGCTGCATTTGTCCTCTCTCTCCTCCTGCGGCCAGTCCTGCCAGCCGATGACGAGCGCCTGACCCGAGCTTCATCTTCAGAGGATTTCTGGGTAGTAACGCAAGAATCCGGTCGGTCGGTGGCGTCAGCGTTCCGAGTCGCTTCTGCATGTTTTGTTTCCGTCACGTGAGCTGAATGTGCCATTAGAAGCTTGGAGTCGTCACACGGTTTTCCTGGAGATGCTGCGTTTATTGATGTTGTTCTTTTTGGCTGTAATTAAGAGAAGGAACATCATCTGTGAGATATGAGATGAATATCTGATTCTCTGTCAGGATGCAGATGATGAATGACAGCAGAACAGGTTTCAGGACTTACAGGCGTCACCCACTTTCCCCCGAGATGCTGACCACAGTCTGGACACTGAGGCGGCTTGTGACGGGTGACGTATGAAAACACACAGCCAGGTGTGTTGCAGTTGCCCCGTCCTCTGCGCGTGTATCTGATGGGCTAAAGAGACATTATCAAGGAATATTGAGTGATTTAATCATTCATTCATAAAGAACTGACAACACATATGTTATCATCAAACAGAGACACAAATGTAAACCTATCCTTGTATAGAAACAAAGTTAACAGACCAGTTTAAAGGCGGGTTTGGGTTCTGCTTTCACAGACTTCACGAGTGGAAACATCATTACTGGACCTGCAGTACTGACCATTTTGTTTTCCAACCCAACCTACAAAAACATCAATAAAACACAGAATAAGTCAAGTCAACTTTATTTAAAAAGCGCTTTTTACAATTATCTTTGTTACAAAGCAGCTGTACAAGAAAACATTGACTATAAGCAAAACATATAAGGTGATGCAAGTCAAAACACAGGTCAAATATCAGACAGACTATAAATTCCTATATGCAGTGTTAATTAAATAAAACTATGAACTTATATTTTAATTTAATAAATGTTATTTAATAAAGCCAGTTCATTTCTTAATTTCATATGCATTAACTTTCATTTGCTTTCACCTGATGAGGAATTATCGCAACAAGATGAGTGCCGTCTGTTTTGATGGGAGGCTCCATCTCATTGTCTATCACAATGCCAACATCACCGCATGCCCCTCCCACCACTCTAGACTCCTCCCCCTTTAGATGAACAGCAGCAACGGAGGGTCCGAGAGCATCCCGGCCGAGACCCGATGCTCTTTGAATGGCACAGGAATTCTGGGACAGGACTCCACAGAGGGGTTCGGTTCGGCCCACTGCGGTGCTCTCGCCGAGGGCCTCGATGGCGAGTCGCTGCTCAGACAGCTCTACCTCACCGTCCACACAGACCTCCACCTGCCCGCTCTCTCCTCCCACTGAAGTCTTGGGAAGCAACACATAATTGGCCCTCGGGAGGATCTTGCGGAATCCTGGGATGTCTGGAGAGGACGCAGCTGATTGGCTGCTCTGGGAAAAGTGCGGGAAACGTTTATAATCGAGCGAACATGAATGAATCAGACATTTATGGGTCCTGATATTAGTGTCATTCATACATTGATGTAGTAGACTCAGATTCATACAGTGAAGGATCACTCACAGGTTCCACACCATCTCTCTCCATACGTGCTCTCTCCAGATAATAACCTCGATCGGCCACATTCAGTCTCTTCCAGCTGTCGCTGATGCATTTGTTGATCTCAGACTGCGGCAGCTCCGGGTTCTCCTGTTGCATGTTCTGACGCACGTCAAAGTAATAGAGCAGATACGCTGATCTGCGACAGAAACCAGCAGTACTTCATTCACACACTACAATTCCTCTCTTCTCTACAACTCAACAAGAGCTTGAAAAATGTGTATTCACTGGAGAAATGACACTTCATGACCCTAATATTCACAGCGTAAGAGAATAGGTCAGTGTTGTGTGAAGCTCTACCTGGGCTTTTTAGGTTTGTCTGTGTTTCCTGCACCATCTTTGCTCCTCCGTTTCTTCTTGGCAGTAGGAAGTTCAAGCAGCGTGTAGCAGCTCTCCACCTCCATCTCTCCATAGATCGCCTCCATTTCATTCAGGTGTTTCTATCGTTGTATTTATAACGCTTATCAGGTGCAAAATGTAATAAACTATTTACAATCAATACAGAAAATGCTGATTGTTTGTTTATTTTTATCACAATTACTCACATCCGAGTCATCTAACTTATCTTAATTTTACACACATCACCCCCACATCACTGGAAGTCCGGAGGCTTCCGGTGCCTCCGGACAAGAACCAGCAGACTAAGAAAAAGCTTTTTTCCCAGAGCTGTTTCATTATTGAACTCTGCCCCCCACTGATTCCACTACCTCTCTTACCTTTAACTCCAATGCTGCTATAACATTGTTTACATTGCACTACAGGGCTGCATGCATGACTGAACTGTACACACCAGTACTTCATGTATCTGCTCTACTGGATTGTTTACACACACACAGCATCATTTGCACTCTATACTGCTCACTTGCACACCAGGAATATTTAACTGAATGCTCATTTGCACTAATGGACCACTTCCATAACTGCACTAACCTATCTACTGCACTGTAATTCTACTAACTGCATCTAGTCATCTATTGCACTGTAACTTCAATAACTGCACTAACCTATCTACTGCACTGTAACTCTATTAACTGCATCTAGTCATCTATTGCACTGTAACTTCAATAACTGCATTAACTCATCTACTGCACTGTAACTCTATTAACTGCATCTACTCATCTACTGCACTGTAACTCTATTAACTGCATCTACTCATCTATTGCACGGTAACTTTAGTAACCGCATTAACTCATCTACTGCACTGTAACTCTATTAACTGCATCTACTCATCTATTGCACGGTAACTTCAGTAACTGCATTAACTCATCTACTGCACTGTAACTCTATTAACTGCATCTAGTCATCTATTGCACTGTAACTTCAATAACTGCATTAACTCATCTACTGCACTGTAACTCTATTAACTGCATCTACTCATCTATTGCAAGGTAACTTCAGTAACTGCATTAACTCATCTACTGCACTGTAACTCTATTAACTGCATCTACTCATCTACTGCACTGTAACTTCAATAACTGCATTAACTCATCTACTGCACTGTAACTCTATTAACTGCATCTACTCATCTATTGCACTGTAACTTCAATAACTGCATTAACTCATCTACTGCACGGTAACTCTATTAACTGCATTAACTCGTATACTCCACCGTAACTTTAATAACTGCATTAACTCATCCACTGCACTGTAACTTCAACTACTGCATTAACTCACCTATTGCACTGCAACTTTAATAGCTAATGTCAATAATCTATGCATACCTAAGTCACTTGCACTATTTTAGTTTAAATTATTATCTGTTCATATACACCTGTACATTAATGTTCATAGTACATAGTCATCTGTATATATTGTTCATAGTATATACCTACTGTCATATTTTCATAGAACATTCCTACTGCAAAATATTTCTATAGTCCATGCCCACTGTATTATATTCTCTCATATTGTATTCTGTATTTATTCTAACTGTATATCCTGCACTTGCTAACTGCACTTCTGGTTTGACCTAAACTACATTTCGTTACACTGTACTTCTATATGTGTAATGACAATAAAGTTGAATCTAATCTATCTAATCTAATCTCATTAACTGTATATGTTCAAACTATTATGGGCTATCAGCATAAATATAAGTCAATGTACACATCCATGATTACAGTAATGGGCATCTGGGGGAGTGTGTTTAAATGTTATGAAGATAATGTCACAATGTGAATCGTGTTTACACGCTGCTCCAAGTTTATGTGTGATGTGATGTTTAATACAGCAACAAACATTAATGCGATACATTCAAACCTCATCGCGAGACATACTTCACCGCTTTAACACAACATGAACACACACACACCGATTAAGTGCGTGTGTGGGTCTGATGTCAGATATTGTTGAGTTCTGATACTGATTGTTGCGGCCAATGAGCGCGTGTCTTATTGAACTCTTACCTTAAGTCTCGCTGCGCGAGCTCAGTCCAGATCCAGCCGAACTTCTCAGAAGCCGTCACGTCGCGGGACACTGACACGGATCATCCCTCTCTCTCTCTCTCTCTGTCTGTCTGTCTGTCTGTCTCTCGGTCTGTCTGTCTGTCTCTCTCTCTCTCTGTCTCTCTCTCTCTCGGTCTGTCTGGCTCTCTCTCTCTCTCTCTCTCTCTCTCTCGGTCTGTCTGTCTCTCTCTCTCTCTCTCTCTCTCTCTCTCTCTCTCTCTCTCTCTCTCTCTCTCTCTCTCTCTCTCTCTCTCTCTCTCTCTCTCTCTCTCTCTCTCTCTCTCTCTCTCTCTCTCTCTCTCTCTCTCTCTCTCTCTCTCTCTCTCTCTCTGTGTCTCTCTCTCTGTGTCTCTCTCTCTGTCTCTGTCTGTCTGTCTATGTGTGTGTGTGCTCGAGAAAGTGAGTTATAGCGCGTGGGGTTCCTGAAGCATCGCGCGATAAGATGGCGGCTCAGATGATTCGACGGAGGCTCAATAAAAGTCCTTTCACAACTGTTTTAAACTTTCTAAATACATTCACGGTGGTTTTATATGAAACAGTTATAGACGAATTCTTAGTTACCCGTTGTAAACGTTCGTTAAGTTTAATAATAGACAAGGTTTTTCTTCCAGGGGGCGCTCGGTGGCCCATATAGTCATATTCAACTCTTCACATATTTGTTAGTTTTTTACAAAACATATTATAGTTTATACAATAATTTCAATGATTGCTGTTGCATGATATACAAATTAAAACAAAGGTCTAGTCCTGAGATCGACCTATTCTAGGGCCAATTATTTAAACCAAAGATGATGGGAAGCCTGTGATCATCATTGTATTTATATTGCATTTGTTGCAAGTGTATGCAAATAATTGCATAATTATTTCTGAACTATATTCAAGTAATGAAATTAAACATAAACGCGTCACACAGCAGTTGATCGTTCATCGAGCGCAGATCGAATCGATCGTCACAACTCGAGCGCAGATTGAATCGATCGTCACAAATCGAGCGCAGATTGAATCGATCGTCACAAGTCGAGCGCAGATTGAATCGATCGTCACAAATCGAGCGCAGATTGAATCGATCGTCGAATCGATCACTTCTGCAGCATGGCGAAGGACAAGGTGAGTATCTGTTTATAAACTATTGAATGAACAACACATGCATATTAAAGGATGGTACGTTAGGTGTGATTTACTGAGCTGCGTAAAGTTGTGTTTGATTTCTACAAAGTCACTACAGTGTTCCTGAACTGTGACATTTGATAGATCTCGCGGACAACATAAAACAACACTGCATTTATAATTTCTTTGTCAGTTTACAATCCTGAATTATTTACACAGGTATTAACGCCACCTATTTTACATCTTGGTTTAATTGCAAAATTTTAAAGCATTTCATGTTTCTGGATTAATATAATCTCTTTATTTCTGAACTATTTTTATGTCTGTTCTAAAATATGTGTACTGTAAAGCTTCTGTGCAACAATGCATTATTGTAAGAAGACATGCTGTTGAAATGCTCTGTGGTCTCTTATGGTGTCAGTGGTTCTGTTTTAGGATCCGGTGACCGGGCTGAAGGATCTGGCACAACTCAGAGATCAACTGGAGGAGATTAAGAAGACGGTGGAGAATGAAGTTCAGGCTGGAATCCCACAGGTTCAACAACATCAGTCTGGCAACAGCATCTCTCTCTCTCTCTCTCTCTCTCTCTGCTCGCTCGCTCTGTCGCTCTTTCTCTTCTTCAGAGCTTTCATACCACTGTTACTCAGAGTACATATGTAAAGTGTTGGCTCATATATATTGAATCTGTGTATTACTTGTAAAAGATTACATGATTTTAATGTTACACATGTCTAATTTACGATGGTTAACATGCTCCTCAAATCTCCTCATCAGTGCTGCATTTAGTGTAAATGTTTGTTTTTCTCAGGGTGGATCATTATTGGCTTCTCCGTTCCTGAAAGGATTTCTGGCAGGGTATGTGGTTTCCAGACTGCGTTCTTCTGCCATCTTGGGAGTCGCTTTGGGAACCCTCACAGGAATCTACGCTGCTCAAAATTATCAGGTGCCTAACATTGAGGAGACCATACAAGACTTTCTGAGCTCTCTGAAGAAAGGACCCGGTAATTGACAGTGGACTTCATCAACACAACTTTGACTGAGAAGAAGAGCAGACAATTGTGTTTGTGTGAGCTGGTCATCCTGTGGCTTTGGACTCTTTTATTATGAAGATACAGGAATCAAACACACATGATATGTTATGAAGTGTTTATCATATCATTTACATTTAGTCATTTAGCAGACGCTTTTATCCAAAGCGACTTACAAATGAGGAAACATTGGAAGCAATTATAACAACAATGATATATGATGATATGACATGAAGAGTTTGTTTAAGGTCTATGATTTGGTTTGGCCGTTAAGATTTTATGTCCCTTTCAGAATCTGATGTTTCAGACGGAGCGGATTAGAATGATAGTGATAGAAAATGTGGACTCTATTGAAGCAGGATCCCCCTGCAGCAGAAGGTGGTCTGATGAGGTTGCCTGGACGATGTTGCTGGTTCTTCTGGTTCTTATTTAGAACCACATTCCCTTCAGCCCGTCCTCCTGTGTGCTTCTGATCGAATTTGCCAAGTTCCTCGTCTCTTTCGCTGCCCTGGTGGCGACCTTTCGCCGTTCCCGCTCTTCTTTACGCTTTCAATAACAACCTGGTGGTCATCATGCAGGTCTACATGGATCCCAGCTCCTTTCAGCTTCTTAGCAACCTGAAGATCGGCTGCACTGCGCTGCTGGTGGCTGCTGGGCTCTGTCGCAGTTACAGCAGTTTAGATTGGGAGTGGCAGAATGAGGAGAAAGTGACATCACTTCCCGGGGTCTGCTGCTGGTGCTGGTGTATTGCTTTGTGTCTGGAATGGCTGCCGTCTACACTGAGCGGGTGCTGAAAACCCAACGTCTGCCTCTGAGCCTCCAGAATCTCTTCCTGTATGCATTTGGGGTTGTGATAAATCTGGTTTCTCATCTGTCGGCCGGTGATGCAGGACAGCGGGGCTTTCTTGATGGATTCACAGCGCTAGTTTGGATCATTATTGCAGGACAGGTGATGAACGGTCTGCTCATGTCTGTCGTCATGAAACATGGAACAGGAATCACCAGACTCTTCGTCATCTCTTCTGCCATGCTGGTTAATGGTGTCCTCTCCTGGTGGCTTCTGGGAATACAGCTCACACCTAACTTCCTGTTTCCTGTGGTGCTTATTGGATGGGCGGTGTACCTGTATTACAGGTAGAGTCACAGAATCTCAGAGCCACTGCACAAATCTTTTTAACCCTTTAAATTCTGTCCAGTCTGTTTTTAGTTCATTTGTTTAGGATTTATTTTCTTCATCGTATTCCCACGAACATCTCTTCTGCCGTTATTATAATAAAGTGCATTATTGAATCAATATCATGCCATGAAGACTGAATGTCACACTTATTGTTGTTTTTATGCATCTGTATTTATTTCACTTAACTATTTGGAAACAAATGAAATGGGACATGAGATCTAAGCAAATAAATAAGTCATCTTTTGAAATGTCTTAAGTCTTTTATTACACAGATGCTGTGATCATGTGATGATGTATTTCTAGTGTTGATGTCATTGAGGCTGATGGTGTCTGTATGTTCAGTGCTACAGCGGTGTCCGGCTGGAGGAACGGCCTTGCTGCTCTAAGCTAAAGAGAGAGACAGATACTTTTGGTAGGTGTGATTTGATTTAAAAGTTAAAATGACTTTCCACATGTGACATGGACAGATGTGAAGAGTCTCACTGTTTCTCAGCTGCTGAAGTTTTTCTTGCAGCTGCAGGTTTTTATTGGACAGGTGAACTGCATCCTGAATAGCATCTATGAGCAGAGTTCTGTACCTGCCCTCAGACTTCCTCTTCTGTTCCTCTAGAACCTCACGAAATGCCCTGAACACCTGCAAACAACAGGTGCCAGAACAATGTATTTTTTTATTGACAAAACGTTCTGTATACCACTAGAGAACATCCTCAACACTGAAATAAAGATCCAGTTCTAGAATTCAGAACGTTTGTTTAGTCTTTTTTCAGTCAATTAAAACTTTGAAGGAGTGCACTGCATTGTGGGATGCCGTGTATTGGTATGTCGTTTGTCACCTGTAAGCTCTCTTCTCGGAGCGTGTTCAGTTGTTGTTGGTGTTGCCTGTACTGAGTCTCCAGGTCTTCGTGTGCCTGCTGGTTCTCTCTGCGCAAAGCCTCCATCTGAAGAACCAGAATGCATCTCTCTCTGCGCAGATAAAACATCTCGCCCTCCACACCTTCTACCTGCAACCAGAATTACATGATCAGAGAACACAGTGCACTGAATCCTAAAACTCATCTATACATTTAAAAGGCGTTTGTTATGAAGGGGGAAGACAAAGGAATTGTTAATCATGGTAATAATTTTTAATTATTCACTCAACATTCTAACAGTTTTTGCTTTATTTAGGACACAAAGTTTTATGATAATGTAATTCAAACCCTGATGCTAATCCTGAAGGTTAACAATTGTCTTCTGTTCTGAATCTGTTTGAGAGTCAAAGCTCTTTTTCTTACAGCACAGTGATTTTATATTTTCAGTGTTCATTGTGTTCCGTGTCAGTCGGCCATGCTGTCTTCTGTCTCACCTGCTGCTCCACCAGTTCTCGCTCCATCTTCATCAGTTCATCCTCTATTACTCTCTCATGAGTCTCTCTCAGTCTCCTTCTGCACTCCAGGAGTTTCTCATGCTCCACCTGATGCGCACACACACACTGAGATTTTGAGGGAATTCATAAAGGCAAACCATTTATAGTCCTTAAATTATAAGAAATTATACTGATCACCAGAATTCTAAATTTATGTCATTATCATTTGTTTTTATATAGCTTTGTCTGCTGATTGGCTTCTTACAGTGCTAGTGCTGCATCCTGATTGGTCTGATTCCTCATGAAGATGTTCTCTCAGCTGTCTGATGTGAGTCACCCGCTCCTGATTCTTCTGAACACTGACTCGACCCTCTGACATCATCAGGTTAGTAACAGCAGTATCCAAAATTCAATTCAATTCAATTTTATTTATATAGCGCTTTTCACAATTTGCATTGTTCCAAAGCAGCTTTACAGGGGAAAACAAAAAACCCAAGAAAGGGTAAAACACACTACATGGTGTGTTATATAGTAAATCCAATTATTCTAGTAAATAGTATCTAATGTCAGCATCTCCTGGTGGTTTATTAAGCATATTTGCTTTAAGTGAATGCTTGGCTGAAAAGATGTGTCTTTAATCTAGATTTAAATTGGGCGAGTGTGTCTGATCTTCTAATAGTGTCAGGAAGGCTATTCCAGAGTTTAGGTGCAACGTATGAGAAAGCTCGACCCCCTTTGGTGGATTTAGATATTCTAGGTATTATCAAAAGTCCTGCATTTTGAGATCTTAGAGAGCGCGATGGGTTGTAGTGTGATAGAAGAGAGTGAGAGACTCTCTTCTCTCTTCAAAAGACTATGTATCGTTCGTGCACACACACACACACCAGTAATATGCAGATCTACTTCCTGTCTCAGGAGGTTGTGTATGTCTGCTGACTCCCCCACCTCTTCATCTCTCTCTCCTAATGCCACCTACAACACGCACACACACACACACACACACACACACACACACACTGGTCAAAGTGGTTTACATGAACACAAAGATAACAGTGTGACACCTACTGATATTTCTGATAAATCATGTGATCATTCAGTGCGTGTGAAAGTGTGTTCGTAGGTACTCACAGGTGCGTCCATGTTTCTGGCTTAAGTTCTTAAACTGGTTCTCTCTCTGTCTCTCTCTCTGTCTGTCTCTCTCTCTGTCTCTCTCTCTGTCTCTGTGTCTCTGTCTCTCTCTCTCTGTCTGTCTTTCTCTCTCTCTGTCTGTCTCTCTGTGTCTGTCTCTCTCTGTCTCTCTCTCTCTCTGTCTCTCTGTGTCTGTCTCTCTGTGTCTGTCTCTCTCTCTGTGTCTCTGTCTCTCTCTCTCTCTGTCTCTCTCTCTCTCTCTCTGTCTCTCTGTCTCTCTCTCTCTCTCTCTCTCTCTCTCTCTCTCTCTCTCTCTCTCTCTCTCTCTCTCTCTCTCTCTCTCTCTCTCTCTCTCTCTCTCTCTCTCTCTCTCTCTCTCTCTCTCTCTCTCTCTCTCTCTCTCTCTCTCTCTCTCTCTCTCTCTCTCTCTCTCTCTCTCTCTCTCTCTCTGTCTCTCTCTGTCTCTCTGTGTCTCTCTCTGTCTCTCTCTCTCTCTCTCTCTCTCTCTCTCTCTCTCTCTCTCTCTCTCTCTCTCTCTCTCTCTCTCTCTGTGTCTGTCTCTCTGTCTCTCTCTCTCTGTCTCTCTCTCTCTGTCTCTCTGTGTCTGTCTCTGTGTCTCTCTCTCTCTCTGTCTCTGTGTCTGTCTCTGTGTCTCTCTCTCTCTCTCTCTCTCTCTCTCTCTCTCTCTCTCTCTCTCTCTCTCTCTCTCTCTCTCTCTCTCTCTCTCTCTCTCTCTCTCTCTCTCTCTCTCTCTCTCTCTCTCTCTCTCTCTCTCTCTCTCTCTCTCTCTCTCTCTCTCTGTCTCTCTCTCTCTGTCTCTGTCTCTCATCTCTCTCTCTCTCTCTCTCTCTCTCTCTGTCTCTCTCTCTCTCTCTCTCTCTCTCTCTCTCTCTCTCTCTCTCTCTCTCTCTCTCTCTCTCTCTCTCTGTGTCTCTCTCTCTGTCTCTCACTCTCGCTCTCGCTCTCTCTCTGTCTCTGTCTCTCTCTCTCTCTCTCTCTCTCTCTCTCTCTCTCTCTCTCTCTCTCTCTCTGTCTCTGTCTCTGTCTCTGTCTCTCTCTCTCGCTCTCTGCTCTCTCTCTCTCTCTCTCTCTCTCTCTCTCTCTCTCTCTCTCTCTCTCTCTCTCTCTCTCTCTCTCTCTGTGTCTCTGTCTCTGTGTCTCTCACTCTCTCTCTCTGTCTGTCTCTCTCTCTGTGTCTGTCTCTCTCTCTGTCTCTCTCTCTCTCTCTCTGTGTCTCTGTCTCTGTGTCTCTCACTCTCTCTCTCTGTCTGTCTCTCTCTCTGTGTCTGTCTCTCTCTCTCTCTCTGTGTCTCTGTCTCTGTGTCTCTCACTCTCTCTCTCTGTCTGTCTCTAGCTCTCTGTGTGTGTGGCTCTCTTACACATGAAATATTCATAGCTCACGGCTCACTTTCATTTGTGTGCATGTGATCATTACCTGAACTGGAGTCTCCATGTTTATGTGATGACAATCACGTTCTAGAATCCTTGGTTCACAGATGATTACTGCTTTTGCACAAACTTTTGTTTTATTGTTTAATGTATTAGAACATATTACACTTTTCAGATATATCTGAAATCAGCACAATATATTCAGATATATCTATATATATGAACAATGATTCATATACAGTTGTCACATTTGATTTTTCCATTGAATTAAAATGTTTTCATTTATGTGTGCAGATTGTCTGAATATTCAAACACACATGTACAGTTAGAAAAAGCATGTTTTATTGCTACCTTCATATTTACAGTCTCTCGGGTTCATAATCATTCTGATATTCACATTTTACAAACATGCAGAATTATTTCAAAACATACTGAGTCGATATGATCAGAACAAAGGGTTAGACATGTCTTAGAAATATTATAAATGTGTAAGTGTATTTCAGAAACTTGATAGAGGACTTGAGTAGAAGATATATTATTAATATCTATGTAAAGCAAAAATCATCAGGACAGAGATGTAAGTTATAAACTGAAAATGAACGACAGGATAATCTTCTCGTCTTGACTTAATAGTTGAAAATCTCACACCAATGTTGTCGGAGAAAAGGTTTCTTTACTCTGTAAAGAGAGAGAATGAGAGAGAGAGCGACGTGTACATTAACAGAAAGTCCCCCAGAATAACTTCTTGAGTGTTTGTAGTGCGTGTGACTGTTATTTCATGACTCACCGAGAACATCATCCTCTAGGAATAACTGAATAAGTCACAATTTTATCAAGTGGAAACGGTAAACACACCTGTATCACAGGTGGGCCTTCCACGGATGCGAGTGCCCTTGATCTCGTTGCCATCCTTGTCCACACACCAGCAGTAACCAGTGCTGTGCCAGCACTGCATGGGCAAGAAGTTACCCTGCCCGTCACACTGAGGCTGGTAGAATCCGGGTCTCACCTGCTTCATGGATGCCAGCTGACATCTGGTCTCAAGCTCGACAGCTGCAGAAACATGCAAATGTCATTTGGATAGTTGTGTGTGTGTCTCACCCTCATCAGGTGTGTGTGTGTCTCACCCGCAGCAGGTGTGTGTGTGTCTCACCCTCATCAGGTGTGTGTGTGTCTCACCCTCATCAGGTGTGTGTGTGTCTCACCCGCAGCAGGTGTGTGTGTGTCTCACCCTCATCAGGTGTGTGTGTGTCTCACCCGCAGCAGGTGTGTGTGTGTCTCACCCTCATCAGGTGTGTGTGTGTCTCACCCTCATCAGGTGTGTGTGTGTCTCACCCTCATCAGGTGTGTGTGTGTGTCTCACCCTCTCTGTGTGTGTGTGTGTGTGTGTGTGTGTGTCTCTCACCCTCATCAGGTGTGTGTGTGTGTGTGTCTCTCACCCTCATCAGGTGTGTGTGTGTGTGTGTCTCACCCTCATCAGGTGTGTGTGTGTGTGTGTGTGTGTGTCTCACCCTCATCAGGTGTGTGTTTGTGTGTGTCTCACCCTCATCAGGTGTGTGTGTAACTCACCCGCAGCGGGTGTGCTCTTCACATCAGTGTCTGGCTCCAGTGCCATACTTTTCATTGGGAGATGCATTTGCTTTGGCATCAGCCGAGAAGCTTCTGTTAGAATGTACAGATTTTGTCAGAAAAAAACAATTTTTACATTTATTGCAGTCAGTCGTCATGATAGACCACTGAACTGTTTGTGTTTTGTTGTGCATTGTAGCAACTTTAAATCAAATTAATTTAGGTATTTTAAAATTGAGTCTGAGTATGATGTTTTTTTGGCCTTTTGCTTTTAATTATACAGTGCAGTGGAAGAGAGAAGGGGTGAGGTCGGGAAAAGACATCGAATCCGGGAGTCTCTTCACTTCTCTCTGGTTCATCATGAATGTTAGTTAGTTTGTAAATATTTTAATTGGAAGAGCGTTTTTCCACCATCACCATTCTAAGCACAGTCTGGAAAGGTTACAGTTATGTTTTCACGTTCCATTCAAACTGTTCTTAGTCCGCAAACGTCGTCATGGTTGTCTAACTGTGCTGATAGAATGTGTGTTGTGCATGTGACACGTTTTTTGTCTGTGAATTTTTTTACATTGTTCCGTTATCAGCCCCGCAGTGGAAAAATGAAACCAAATCTGTACAGCCTGGACCGGATCGACATGGAGTGGAACGGTTAAGCAACGAGTACATTTTGGCGTGATGCTGGAAAAGACCTTGATGTGTCCTTTTCATCTTTTGCATGCTTTATAGTAATTATTTTTCCCACGTACCATCAAAAATTCCGCTTCCCTCTCTGGGGTTCAGGAAACTTGGCTGCAGTTTCTATGACAAGAAGAACCAAAAAAGGGCATTCATTGACTCTGAACAGTAAACAGATTTTTTTAGTATGTATCTGTGTAGACAGGCCGATGTCTGACCATGAGGGGAACACGGGGTTGTTTCTGATCGGTGGTCTCATCAGAGAAATCCTTCAACAGGGGCATGCTGTTCATGGGCAGACGCATCACCTTTGGAGCTCCAGCTGTCAATCAAAGACAAGCTGTCAATCTTTCACTTTTACTAATTTTCTGTTTGAGATTGTCAAGCCTGTTATTTTTTAAACACCTTTCAGACAAAAATATGAAGACAGTGATAAAAGACTAGTATCACATGCATTCAGTACTTCAGCATGTATAGATAATTTTTTTACTCTTTTGTTGCTAAATATGTTCAACGTTGAGATTTAATTTGGTGGAAAAAGAAGGTGAATGTAAAATCTGTGGTACCTGATGTTTTGCGGGTGAGCTCATTCTTCAGGTTCTCTTGGCCGTCAGTCAGAGCGTTGATGTGCTGTTTCTGACCCCAGACAAAGTAAGCCGTCAGAGCCTGACCCGCCAGCAGCAGACATGCCAGAACCGTGAGCCCAGCCACTTTCAGAGCTTTACCATTAGAGCTCCTGCAGGGCGAGACAAACACAGTACAGATTAATGCCAGTGTTTGTGGATGTTAGCACTCGTCACTTTCAATGTTTAAAATACATGTGTGACTCAACAAATGAGCAAACAAAACGCCCATCCAGTTCTTTTCGACTAAAATGTAATAAACATGTGTATCAAGCCTGTTGTTGAAAAATACTGGAGTTTGGCTTTCTAGCCATTTACTTACATTTTTGAGATCACCTAACAAAGTCAATATTCAAGATTTTGCTATATTTTCGCAGAATGTGTAGAAAACAGTAATTCACAAATGAGGACTTTTCACAGGCATAGTCACATTTAATTAAAATAATAAAACCAGTGCCTGCACTGAATAATAATAATAACAACTCGAAAATGTGTTAATTGTTTTATCTTAGAACATATGTATCTATCAACAACCAATCAGTAACGGGAATGGCTGTGACGTCACTTGTAAACAGATAGATTTTGATTTCCATCTGTGTGAAGTGGAACTTTCGCAAATGTGAAATAAAGTAATTTACCCTACTGAAATTAGTGGAGTAGCCTAATTCATTATTATAAACGATAAGCAGTTTAATTATATCCACAACACTGAAACCTCAAGTGTCCATCGAAACATGTCCTTATTGCACTAAAGAATAAGTGAATGAAAAAAAAGAAGAAAAAATGATAAATACAATTTTACATTTCAAGGTTTTTTGTCGTTCCAAAACACGCACAAGAAATGGAACGACATTTGTGCCGAGTTCTGGTTAAAACCCACTGATTAATAAATAGATAAAAAGACACTCGTGTATTTGTGGACTATATGTCATTTAATTCTATTCTTGAACAAATAAAAATGCAGTAGCCTAAAAATAATATCAATTGCAACAACAATCCAAGATAATAATTTTTAAAACTATAATCAATGCTGTAATTGATGGCTAAATGATGAATAATGATGACAATTTACCGGCTCGTGCTGTGGACGGTCTCCTCGCTCGGCACGCGCTCAAGAAGCGCCTCGTTGTATTGCTCTGCCATCAGGAGCGTGTTTGTGTTTCTCTGTGCTTCTCTGTGCTTCTCTGTGCTGCTGGAATCAATAATATCCACAGACTCTGCAGGGTTTTAAACAGACCCATAACCCGCTTTTCGGATCCTTTTGGTCCTGTGTGGAAAGTCCCTTCATCTTCACATCTGAACGGTGATTGGCTGATGTTAAGAGCGTCATTAGTTGATGGAGAGACTCAAACTTCTACGATTTTAAGTTTATAGTAACTTTATGTTCACGTTTATGGCTTTTTTATGATCTAAAAATCTCGTTTGAAAGTAGATAAGGAGAGATATAAAGAAAAATGACTTTAACATTTAAAAGGTAGTGTACATTATTTAACATAAAAATACATTTTAATTCACATGCAAGATCTGTTAAACATTGTAGTTGTTACTACGAAAATAAGTTATTAGTTTTAAGTTATTATAAATAAGTGTACTGTGTTTTGCTGAAATATTGTGTAAACTAATTCAAACTCTAGCAGGATACTCATGATTCACAATTCTAATTTCTCTGATTGGACACTGAAAAGGTTGAATATGCCCACAATATTTCTAGGAATAGTCTTTGCCTTTAAAAAATAAAAAAGGAGACCTGAGAAAGACCTGAAAGTCCGCTGCAAAACAACCGTTTCCAGATCTGAAAATTGTGCCTGATTATTGGATGAGGGGACAAACCGATACACATGTTTACAGTCATATGGTTGGGGTGAATCAGTATGGGAAGAAACTGCTCTGGTCTTTTGTGTCTGCTTTAGAAATTCTTTATTTTCTGTCATTAAGGCAGTCAAATTACTTGAAAGATTTTAAAATGATTTATTTCGCAATTTATTTTATCTGAGGCAATTTACATGAGTAACAATACAAGTCATTTATATTACAAGCTGAGATACAAGCTTTATACTGCTATATCCAAGATTAATTCAGAACAACAGCGAGGCTGGAACAGTTCAAACATGAATTACTCTATAAAATAGTTTAAAATGCCATTTTATTACAATCAACAGAATTAATTGATCTTCGGTCATGTGTGATATGATGTTGAGGACAAACTTTCCCTCAATATGCCTACAGATGCAGGACTTCTCTTCTTCAGTATACTTCCTCATTTCTGTTTGATCTCATCAGTTTCCGAGTCTCTGTGTAAAGATAATCTATACATCATCAGATCAAGAGCTGAAGTCCTTAACCCTAAACACAAACATTCATAGAGATTCACAAAGACCCACATTAATAGTGCCCAACAAATTATGGGGTAGTCTGCATAATAGATTACCTGTGTTACCTTCTCTTCTTTTATCTTCTGTTAATTTTCAATTTCAAGGTACTTTATCGGGATGGTTGAGTGATCTTACAATATTGCCAAAGCATTGAACATCTAATAATATAGGCCTAATATATTCTGTCTCTATCTGATAGAACAGCAGAAGGAAACCAAGGAGAGGATCCACGTGCAGTACAAACGGGCCAAAAGTAACATCAAATCCAAAGAACCACGAGGGAGAACCTACAATAACGATTCACACCACACAACTGAAAACAAGGGATATACACACACAGATGACGGGATAAACAGGGAATGACAGGTGAAACCAATACACGCTAACGAAACAAAGCATGATGGGATCAAAACAGACAGAACACTGAGTTGCATGGCGCCCTCAGGTGGCGAACTGAGGCACCAGCAACACGGCGTGACTGTGTCTCTCTCTCTCTCATAGGGGAATGTGACGTGTGATTGACTGGAATTGGAGTCCAGTAGGGGAATTTAGTATGGCTTTTAAAAGGCAAAGATTTGTAGAATCCAATCTTATATCTAAACCATATAACATCCTTCTCTATAACACTTATCACAGACTTTTTCTTGTTTTCATAAACATTTCATCCATATTTTGCTTGAAAAAAAGTTGTCCTCCACCTGTTAACATCTAGGGTTTGAGGATACTGAAAGCGCATTGGCTGGAAAAATTGCCTCTGAAAATGATTGGTTATGGAAGCAGGAGGCAGGTTTTAGACGGATTTAAAAAGGCCTGCATTTGATTGTTTTGATTGTGTGAGGAGAAGATTTCAAATGTCAAAAATGATGGCGATGTGTGATGATTATTTCCAGCTGCCGGTAGCTTCTGGGTCACTACGAGGGTCGTCTCAGACTGACCTGACGTGACGGTCATGTTGTAAAACAAGGCCTGCATCTGATTGTATGTAAGTGTTGGCGTCACTTTTTGACTATTGCATGTTTGAAACATGACTGAATTCTCAGCAGCCCTACTTTGTCCCCTCAGTTTACAATTCATAAAGGGAATTTCATCTATGATCGTTTCAAGTATGTTCTCTCGTTCAAGAATAGTTAAATTAGTTTTTATGGTTTCTGGATTTCATCAAGTTTTGATGACTATAAACCGATGGTTCAACCTAATTGTAAGTATGTTCTGTTTAAATTTGACATTTTAACTGTAAATGTCTTGTCTTGTAGACTGGAATTGGTTAGTGTATCTGTTCTTGTACTGAAGTTATAAGTGGCACCAATGCAAGGTTGAATGTATTTGTTTAAAAGCCTAACTTTATTTTGCGTGCTACTGCTCAAACTATTTTCGAAGATTTCTACCTAAAATATTTTGTGTACTGCTGTTCCTAATACTTTTGTTTAGTTTTGTTGTCTGTGTTCGGGCATGCCTATAATTCAAATATGTTAATGTATTGCAAAGTTTAATTCGCTCATGTTCATAATTCTCTAACAAGAACTGTTTATTCATTTAGTGTTTACTGTCTGCAGTTTTGAAATGTCTGATTTGAAAAGAGATTTCTACAGGTGTGCTCCGTGAGTGGAGATGTTTCTACAGGTCCGATGAGGAAGTTGGGGGTGCTTTTACAGGTCCTGTGAGCATTTGTAGGTGTTTCAACAAGTCCAGTTATGAATCGGTTGGCTAAGTGTATAAAGTGGGCCAGTGCACAGCACTACTGTTGGTTCACTACTGTTGGACAGCTTTTGGTAGATGTAGACCAAGAAACACCCCACAAGTGAGCTGTAGCTGCAGTTTTGTAGATGTTCTGGCCTTTGTCAAACTTGCTGGTGTTTTAATGCTGTTTGTTCCGGAGAAGCATTTTGTCTGACTTAACAAAAGCTGTATTAATTAAATTAATTACATTTTATTTATTTATCTGTCCTACTGAGTTTTGTTTTGGGATTTCCCTAAGCACATATTCGTTGAGGTTGTATAAGCAGGAGGCCATTTACCTGCTAAGCTAGTAGCACATGACTGAGCAGAGGGTTCAAAAGGTTAAAACATACATATGCTTATATATATATATAATAATAAAGGTGTGAGTTTGCGAGTACTCAACAATTTAGACTATGAAATTTTTTTCCCCCCGACGCCCCCCTTTTTTAAAACAAATACACTTCTTTTAGGATATTTTCACTACTTTTTTAAATAAAAATGTGCATTTTTTTTAGGAAAAATTAACCAGCTTAATGGTTATCGGCTTATCTACACGTTTCAGGCCATTTGGAGTCGATCTGTATAGTTTTCGAGAGACACTTTTTGTAAAAGGTTCAAGGGGTTGTACTTGGCTGAAAACACGCTCTAAACAGTAGAATTTGTAGTCGACGTAACTCGGGCCGCGAAGATCGTAGAACCTAGTGCCAGGTGCCGTTCGAAAGGGGAGGTCCAGGCCTTTCCAACGACACCAAGGACGCGTCGCTGCGACCTTCCTAAGCCGAGCTAGACCCCCGAACAGAAAGGCGTCTGAAAAGCGTATCTCTGGCCAGGAAGGTCGCAGCAGGACGAGGTCGGACGCGTCTTAAAGGACTCGCCGAGACCTTTCCAACGACACCAAGCACTCGTCGCTGCGACCTTCCTAGGCCGAGATATTTTTTCTAGAGCCGTTTCTGTTTGGCTCCCCCTATCCGTCACGGAAGGTCGCACCGCGTCGGTCGACGGCTCGTTGGAAAGGTGTCATTCAGACCTTTCCGACAACACCCGTCTCGCGTTTCTAGTCCATTCCTACACGGAGTTATAACGTTTGTCCGCCAGGCGGCGCTATTTTTTGAATAAGTGGGCATAACTCTGCGTAGGAAGGTCGTAGAGAGACGAACGTAGGCTCGTCGGAAAGGCCTGGCCCAGGCCTTTCGAACGGAACGCGGTCCGACAATTGTTTCCGAGCCTTTCGATGAGATATCTTGCAATTCGTGTCCATTTCAGAGGGTTCCTGACCTTAGGTTTAGAGTTTGGTTGGGGTGGGGGTTAGATGAATTTCGCCTAATTGTCCAACGACCAGAAGGTGCCTGACCTTAGGGTAAGAGTTTGGTTCGGATGGGGGATAGATGAGATATCAGATTAGGGTTACAGTAGGTTGTAGGGTTAGGGTTAGGGTTAGGGTTAGGGGCAAAAAATCCAAGATCTAGGGCCCTGAGGCCCCAGAAATGGCTGTGCACTGGCCCACCCTCTACTGACCACCCAAGGTCACCCGAGGCCAAGAGGAGAAAACGATGCCGCACACGAGTGTCCCCACAATTCCTGTAATATTTTATTTGTGTATGTAAATGCTGACCAAATTGTGTTGTGTTATGTTATATTCCATAAATGTGTGTGTGTGTGTGTGTGTGTATATAGAGGCAACCCAACAACCTTTATGCATCAGCGACCGGCCAAAACTTGGTCTTTTAAATGGCGTGTTGACCAGGATTGGATTCCAGGAGGTGAGGTAAGTGTTTGAAAGGTAAGTAGGCTCCTTGTTATTTTTGTTTTAGGTTTAAGACGCCCAGGGTTACTAATGTTAGGTGTGAGGAGTGGGGTTGTGGTGAGGTCTTAGGCGTAATACACGAGGGGGTCCTGATATTAGGTGTTAGGAGAGGGTTAGGAAAGGGGATAAGGGTGTGCCCTCAGGTGTGATACACGAGGGGATAGTGACATTAGGTGTTAGGGATGAGGTAGGGTTAGGGGCAAAAAATCCAAGATCTAGGGCCCTGAGGCCCCAGAAATGGTTGTGCACTGGCCCACTTCCTACTGAACACCTAAGGTCACCCAAGGCCAAGAAGAGAAAACGATGCCGTACCCAAATATCCCCATGATTTGTGTGAGTATTTAGTTTATGTATGTAGATGCTGACCAAATTGGGTTATGTTATTTAACCAATATGTGTGTGTATATAGTGTGTGTAGGCATCCCAACAACCTATATGTCTCAGTAACCGGTCAACCCTTTGCCTGTTAAATGGCGTGTTGACCAGGACTGGATTCCAGGAGGATGAGGTAAGTGTTTTAAAAGGTAAGTACGATCATTGTAATTTTTGTTTTAGGGTTAGGTTTAGTTAGGGGTGTACGTATAGGGTTCCTGATGTTAGGTGTAAGGATTGAGGTTAGGGTGAGGTCTAAGATGTAATACACGAGGGGGTCCTGATATTAGGTTTAGGAAGAGGATGAGGGTGTACCCTCAGGTGTAATCCACGAGGGGATAGTGACATTAGGTGTTAGGGATGAGGTGTGGGTGGCCATCAAATGTTATAACACACCCAGATGAGAGGAGCAGTGTGAAAGGAACTTAGGTTTAGGCCTCGTTCAGGCCTCTAGGGTACACCGTGTCCAGGCGCTTAATCCAGACGCTCTCGGCTCTAAGTCTCTCCCTTAGAGACCATGCTGGATTTGACTGGAGACCGGTTACCCTGAATGCAGGTAGACCGTGGGTAAGGAAATGTTGAACCAGATGTCTTCGCTTATCAATCTTGTGTAAAATGTTGTGTGCGTGTTGATAAGCTCTGACTCTGAGTTCATTCTTCGTCTGTCCCACGTATTGTCTGCGACACCTAGTGCAGAAGGCCAGGTAAATACAGTTGGTGATTTCATGCGTCAGAGGTCGGGAAATCTTGAAGATCTTTTTGTTGTACCTGCTCATCACCCATTGTTTCTGTACAAAGTACTTGCAACGGCCTACTCGGCCCGACGGGGTTGCAGTACGAAGCTTGCTACAGACGAGCCTGTCCTGTAGATTGTCGTTGCGTTTATACGCAGCAATGGGCCTGTGGTGCTGCAGGAATTTTGTGGGTCCAAGGAACTTCAAGAAATTTTCTTTAATAGACGAGTTGAGTGAGACACATTGTTTTGAATAAAGGGCCGTGAGTGGGATGATTTTATGTCTGTTTTGTATTTCAACCCCAGGTGTATTCCTTGGCTTATCAAATGTTTTTAATATTTTCCTAAGGAACGATCTGCTGTACCCGCGGTTTCTGAGGGCCCGGAAGAGGATGTTCGTGGCCTCAAGAAAGGACGAAGACTGCGAGCAGATCCTTTTGAATCTGAGGAGTTGTGATTTGATGATACCCTTGAAGGTGTGTTTTGGGTGGAAACTGTTTTTGTGTAGCAACGAATGTGTGTCTGTGTCTTTAAAGTAGACTCTAAAGTCCAATCGTCCCGTCTCCAGGAACTCGGGCCCCTTGTATGATACCACATCTAAAAAGTTGACCTCTGACCTGTCCAAGCTGTATTTTACACTGATGGATGCCTGATGTGAATTCAGGTGTGCAATAAAAGCAAGAAAATCATCCTCAGTGTGGGTCCAAACACCCCAGATGTCATCCAAGAACCTGAAATAAGCAAACGGTTTCAGGGCACACGCTGAAAGAGCCGTTTGTTCCCAGTCTGCCATGAAAATGTTTGCATAAGAGGGCGCAAACTTCTTGCCCATGGCCGTACCCTTGACCTGTAGATAAAATTTGGAGTCGAATTCAAAGTCATTTTTGGTCAAATTTATTTCCAGCAGTTTTAACAGATGTTCGTCTGGTCTGTGAGAATCAGGGTATTTGAGCATGAATTTTTTCACTGCTTCAAGGCCGGTCGGGGTGTCAATATTAGTGTACAGACTGTCAATGTCAATCGTGAAAAGAAATGAATTTTGTGGAACTTTGAGTTTACGAATTTTTGAAATAAAATCGTACGTGTCTTTCAGGTAGCTTGGATGTCTGGTGGAGAGAGGATTGAGAAAGTGTTCTATATATTCTGCCGTGAAATATGTCTCGCTGTTGCAGTCGGAAACGATTGGTCTGCCCGGTGGGACCTCAAAAGGTACGCTCCACTTTTCTGGCTCCTTATGAATTTTTGGCAACAGGTAAAGTCTCCTGGGCCGGGGTGGTCCTTCCCCCGTGAGGTAATCTTTTTGTTTAGAGCTTATGATTTTTCTAGAACACATATCATCCAAAATATCCTCTATCTCCTTGATAGTGTCGGTGTAAATAGGCCTCTCGAGTGGACGGTAATGTTCCTCGACCGAAAGTTGCCTCAGTCCTTCCGCAATGTATTGCGCTCTGTCTAAAATAACTGTGGCGTTACCTTTGTCAGCTGGTTTAATAACTATGCCGGTGTTATTGCCTAGCTCTCTGAGGGCTTTCTTTTCACCCAAGGTCAAATTGTGAGTAGCCCCCAAACCCCAATGTAATTTTTTGAACGCAAAATTGTCAGCTCTAATTGTTTTCTCGATTTCTTTAGGTAGGCTGGACAACGATGGTTCCCAACCGGAGGGGTGAGTAAACGGTATCTTAGGTTTGTTGTGCTTCTTGCCCTCAAAAAACGCCTCCAGTTTAAGTCTGCGGTGATATGCCTGCATGTCCGCTAACAATTCCTTCTTTTTGCAACTCGAAGGGGTGGGGATATAAGAAAGGCCTTTCTTAAGGACTGAGTTTTGGTCGTCTGTTAGCACGAGGGACTTTGATAAGTTGACGACGAGCTTATGTGTACCACGATTTGGGTTGACGGGAATTAGGAGTTTAAATGGGAGAGCCAATGTGTTTGGAGTGCCCTTGCCGTGGCAGGTTTCCAATGGATACCGTCCGTTTCAACCTGGAAATGTGTGGAAGCCAGCAGAGGGATGAAGGTCAGATTCTGTTTGATGAAGTCATTCATGCTTTCCAACATTTCCTGCTCTGGCGGCGGCAATGCTCTCGAGAAATTGATCAGCGGGACCAAAATATCTGTTGCTGGTAAAATGTCTTCCGCTTTTTTGTAGGCCTTCTGGATTTCTGTTATAGCCGTATCAATGTACCTCTGGCTCCGGTTGTTCAAACCGAATGAGAGTATTAATTTCTGTGGCACTATGGGCCATTTACCCCTTTCCAACAGGCCGATTGCGTGACAAAACTTCGCCCCAGGGTAGCTGTCCATCTGGAGATCAGGGTCATCAGATTCGGGGAACCTGGAGACGTTCGAGTCCCCAATGATGAGCCATCTTTTTCTACAGGTAAGGCTCCAATGCGTTTTGTCTGTGTTAGTGTGACGAAATGGCATGTTAGGAGTCGTGGAGGGTGGGCTGCTGATCATTTGGGGCTCAATATTAGTGTTGTCCCTCAGTAACGGTATTATTGGAGATAGCGCAGGTGGTGCGACCCCATGTTCCCCACGCTCTAAGCCCACTCCATTGTCCTGCTGTGGGACCGGGTCCTCAAGGAGGTCGTATTCCTGGAGGATCTCTGTAAGCGGGGACGGTGAGTCGTCTGAGAAAATACCGCTATGTCGGGAATCCTCCGAGGGAGCAATCGGGGTTGACATTTGTGGAATAGGGGCCCATCCAACATCCTGGTCTACCGCCGGAGGGTTAGGTGAGGTAGGGTTATCCTCAGGTGGGGCCTCCAAAACAGAGATTAACGGCTCTGGCGTTTCGGGGCGGCTCTGGGGTGGCGGAATCGCTAGAGAGGGTTCGGTTCGAGGCCTAGGTGGGGTCTTTTGTAATGGTTAGGGGAAAAGAAATCCAAGATCTAGGGCCCTAAGGCCCCAAAAATGGCTGTGCACTGGCCCACGTACTACTGACCACCAACGGTCACCCAAGGTCCAGAAGAGGAAACGACGCTGCACCCAAATGTCCCTGCAATTCCCGTGAACAATTAGAATTGTAAAATGTTTGTGTATATTATATCCATGTATGTGTGTGTGTATGTGTGTATACACCTCCCAACCACCTTCGTGCCTCAGTAACCACCCGAACCTTTATATGTTAGAGGCGTGTAGACCAGGATTGGATTCCCGAAAAACGAGGTAAAGGTTTTTAGAGGTACGTGGAAAAATTGTAATTTATGTTTGTTTTTATATTTGTTACAGGGGTCAAGCACCATGGGCCGTGTGAAAGAAGTCCATCAACGTCCAGCGTGCACTGCAGATGGCTGTCAGGACCAGGTAAACAGGTAAGTGGGGTAGATGCTATAGGGCTCTCTTGCATTAGGGTTATGTGCACTCAGGTGTGACATGCCCAGGGTTACTGACGGTAGGTGTTAGGAAAAGGGCTGGGGTTAGGGTGTGGTCTCATGTGTAACATGCACAGGGTTACTAATATTAGGTGTTAGGTTTGAGGTAGGGATGTGCCCTCACGTGTAATACATGAGGGGATACTGATGTTAGGTGTTAGGTTGAAGTGTGGGTGGCCATTCCAAGTGTGTGTAGGGTTAGGCACACGAATTTGAAGAGCAATGTGAGAGGAAATAGGTTCAAAACTCGTTCGGGCCCCTTGGATACCTTGTGTAACGGCGCTTATTAACGACACCCAGGGCTCTACGTTTCTGCCTCAGAGGCGATCGTGGAGCGTGTTGTGTTAAGGGGAAACGGCCGTGAATGACCTTTGGCTTTTCTACCTGAAGCAGAGGGACTGACAGCTGAGCTTTTATCTTCCTTTGCTCGGAGGGTTGAGGCGTTTCAGCCTGTATGGGCCGAAGGGCCTCCGGCAGGCCCGGGGGAGGAAGTTCCTTCTCAAAAGACCAATCTCCTCTGCATGGAGGAGTGGCCAAATTACCCTGTTCGGTGAGCATAGGAGAAGTTTGTATTTCAATGTGTCTTTGATTCATCATGTGTTTTTCAGAAGCAGAGTTAACAGGGGTAATGGGCGGCAATGGCGTTAGAGCCTGTATGGCGGCTGGGCCGGAGGGTGAAGCGGCGGTTCGATTAGAGGAGGCGCCGGCGGCCACAGCAGCGTGAGTAGGCAGGGGTACATTTTTGGGTTTAATTAGAGCCTCTACCCGCATCATAGTTTTCACATTCATCATACCCCTGTAGTTTCTGTCAGCCCAACGTGAAGCCACCCCATATGCCTCAGGCCAATCAGCTTGATTGGTCTGGTCGTTTATGCTTTGTTTTGTGGTTGCAATCGCCGAATCGTAGTGCTGTTCGAGTATCAGCTGTGTGTTGCGTGACCAATCTAAGGCGTTACCCTGTAATTTCTGTGCAACACTCTCGTTTGCACTCGCTGGTCTCACCGTCTCTATAAGGAGGTCAGTGAGTCTTTGGAATGTTTTTGGCTGATTACCTGGCACTTTTGTGGTAACCTTTCCTTTGTGGTGTACCAGTCGGATAAGCTCATAAAACAATTTGATTGTTGTTTTGAGCTGAGGTGGTGCCGGTGTGTAGTCAGGATTTTGTTTGACCTGGCGTCTGTTTTCTCCTACAGGTGTGTCCCTCATTCTGTTATTTGAGGTAGGGTTGTACTGTCGGTCCCTGTCCCTGTTTGTGAGGTAAGTGTCATGTGGGGGAAAGTTCACATCATCTTGTCTACCTCCGTGAAAAGTGGGAGAAACCTTTCTGGGTCTCTGATTGGAGGAGGTGTGTGTGCGGTGGATTCCCACGTATTGTCTGTTACGTTGGGAGTCAGGGCGTTGTGGCCGAGGAAACTCAAAGCCTTCCCTAGTCTCTGCATCCCCATGTATGTTAACAGGAGGCCTGTATGGGCCTGCGACTGTTTCCAAACGGACACCACCACGGGGAGATCTGTATGGATCTCTATGCCCGCAGTAATGTCTGCCCTGCCAATCAGGGGTATGTTGGGAGGGTCCAGGCCTGGACGTCTCCCTGAAAGTGACACCGTAAAATTCCCTGTCTTGATACCTCATGCTATTTTTGTTATAATTTATTACAGGACGGGACTGTGGAGCTGTATCTCTTGGTCTCCTGTATGGGAAACCCTGCTCCTGGGTACGGGGACGTGCTGAATTGTTCTGAGGTATATATTTAAAGCGTCTGAAATCAGGAGCCACGCTGTTGTGTCTGATTTTTAAATGTGGTGTGGTCCTCTGCCCAGACCCACAATGAAACATCTCCATTTTGTGTAGAATATGTTTGTATTTTTTTGTATTTTTGATATTTTTAGATTTTTTTGTTGTTTTGGAACTTTTATGTTAATAAAGAATATATGTACACACCAAACTCGGTTTCTTTTGTTCTGAACAGAACTGGAACAAAAGTAAATGAAATAGAATTAAATGGCCAAACTGTTCAAGTCAATCGCGACGTTTCGGTAAACAATTATTACCTTCTTCAGGCTGACTTGAACTAGATAAATAAGTGTTTCTAAACAATGTCTTTATGGTCAAAACAAGCAGATAAATACAATATTAGTTTTTATAGTGGAGGAGCGAAATGGCTGCGACCCTTTGTCTTCAGAGAAGAGCGTGAATGAGAGCACGCTGGAACGTGCGTCCGCTATATAGCCTAGCGTCTGAAAAAAACAGTTTTTTCGAATGGAGTTTTAAAGCCTTTCCAGACGAGATAAATTCAAAACTCGATCAAGGGAGGTAAGTAAAGTGTCCTACAGTCGGGTAAAGAATAATAATAGGGGATAAAACATAAATTAGAGTGAGAAAATATTATAAAACGAACATGAGCGTAAGTACGTCAGTGATGACGTCATCGCGTTCAAACCCGGAAGTAACGAAAAAGTCATTGAAAGTGTTTATTAAGGTAAGTAAAGTTCTTAAAATTGAAATATCCGACTCGAATATTCCCTTTAAGTGTCCTAAAGAGAATCGTTTAGCTGAAAAGAGCTTTAAAGTAATCAAATTAGATCGGTTTTGTCCACGGGTGTAAATCGACCTCGGATGACGTCACGCCCATCGAATAGAGCGTAAAACAATAAAAGGGGTTAAAAATGGTTATAAAAACGCGTGAAAATTCCAAAAGGAAAACATATGAGCCAAAAATGAGGTTAACTCCTTACATAAGGAACGTTTTTCCGAAAAAATCGAACTATTTATTCAGGGCATGTGTAAATGGACATATTTAATCCATTGACCTACCCACCTTTTGTGCGTATGTAAAATTGTTATTAAATTATTTCCCTTTTCCCCAACCTGTGTAGTACGGAGTGTGTTCATGATAACGTGTATTATTGTAATAATTTGGGTGACAGGGGTCAAATGGGCACAACAAACGAAGACCCATCCAGACCAAGGGCTATCCAAAGGCTCAGAGGTAGTGGCACGGGCTTGGTTAGGGGAAAAGAAATCCAAGATCTAGGGCCCTAAGGCCCCAAAAATGGCTGTGCACTGGCCCACGTACTACTGACCACCAACGGTCACCCAAGGTCCAGAAGAGGAAACGACGCTGCACCCAAATGTCCCTGCAATTCCCGTGAACAATTAGAATTGTAAAATGTTTGTGTATATTATATCCATGTATGTGTGTGTGTATGTGTGTATACACCTCCCAACCACCTTCGTGCCTCAGTAACCACCCGAACCTTTATATGTTAGAGGCGTGTAGACCAGGATTGGATTCCCGAAAAACGAGGTAAAGGTTTTTAGAGGTACGTGGAAAAATTGTAATTTATGTTTGTTTTTATATTTGTTACAGGGGTCAAGCACCATGGGCCGTGTGAAAGAAGTCCATCAACGTCCAGCGTGCACTGCAGATGGCTGTCAGGACCAGGTAAACAGGTAAGTGGGGTAGATGCTATAGGGCTCTCTTGCATTAGGGTTATGTGCACTCAGGTGTGACATGCCCAGGGTTACTGACGGTAGGTGTTAGGAAAAGGGCTGGGGTTAGGGTGTGGTCTCATGTGTAACATGCACAGGGTTACTAATATTAGGTGTTAGGTTTGAGGTAGGGATGTGCCCTCACGTGTAATACATGAGGGGATACTGATGTTAGGTGTTAGGTTGAAGTGTGGGTGGCCATTCCAAGTGTGTGTAGGGTTAGGCACACGAATTTGAAGAGCAATGTGAGAGGAAATAGGTTCAAAACTCGTTCGGGCCCCTTGGATACCTTGTGTAACGGCGCTTATTAACGACACCCAGGGCTCTACGTTTCTGCCTCAGAGGCGATCGTGGAGCGTGTTGTGTTAAGGGGAAACGGCCGTGAATGACCTTTGGCTTTTCTACCTGAAGCAGAGGGACTGACAGCTGAGCTTTTATCTTCCTTTGCTCGGAGGGTTGAGGCGTTTCAGCCTGTATGGGCCGAAGGGCCTCCGGCAGGCCCGGGGGAGGAAGTTCCTTCTCAAAAGACCAATCTCCTCTGCATGGAGGAGTGGCCAAATTACCCTGTTCGGTGAGCATAGGAGAAGTTTGTATTTCAATGTGTCTTTGATTCATCATGTGTTTTTCAGAAGCAGAGTTAACAGGGGTAATGGGCGGCAATGGCGTTAGAGCCTGTATGGCGGCTGGGCCGGAGGGTGAAGCGGCGGTTCGATTAGAGGAGGCGCCGGCGGCCACAGCAGCGTGAGTAGGCAGGGGTACATTTTTGGGTTTAATTAGAGCCTCTACCCGCATCATAGTTTTCACATTCATCATACCCCTGTAGTTTCTGTCAGCCCAACGTGAAGCCACCCCATATGCCTCAGGCCAATCAGCTTGATTGGTCTGGTCGTTTATGCTTTGTTTTGTGGTTGCAATCGCCGAATCGTAGTGCTGTTCGAGTATCAGCTGTGTGTTGCGTGACCAATCTAAGGCGTTACCCTGTAATTTCTGTGCAACACTCTCGTTTGCACTCGCTGGTCTCACCGTCTCTATAAGGAGGTCAGTGAGTCTTTGGAATGTTTTTGGCTGATTACCTGGCACTTTTGTGGTAACCTTTCCTTTGTGGTGTACCAGTCGGATAAGCTCATAAAACAATTTGATTGTTGTTTTGAGCTGAGGTGGTGCCGGTGTGTAGTCAGGATTTTGTTTGACCTGGCGTCTGTTTTCTCCTACAGGTGTGTCCCTCATTCTGTTATTTGAGGTAGGGTTGTACTGTCGGTCCCTGTCCCTGTTTGTGAGGTAAGTGTCATGTGGGGGAAAGTTCACATCATCTTGTCTACCTCCGTGAAAAGTGGGAGAAACCTTTCTGGGTCTCTGATTGGAGGAGGTGTGTGTGCGGTGGATTCCCACGTATTGTCTGTTACGTTGGGAGTCAGGGCGTTGTGGCCGAGGAAACTCAAAGCCTTCCCTAGTCTCTGCATCCCCATGTATGTTAACAGGAGGCCTGTATGGGCCTGCGACTGTTTCCAAACGGACACCACCACGGGGAGATCTGTATGGATCTCTATGCCCGCAGTAATGTCTGCCCTGCCAATCAGGGGTATGTTGGGAGGGTCCAGGCCTGGACGTCTCCCTGAAAGTGACACCGTAAAATTCCCTGTCTTGATACCTCATGCTATTTTTGTTATAATTTATTACAGGACGGGACTGTGGAGCTGTATCTCTTGGTCTCCTGTATGGGAAACCCTGCTCCTGGGTACGGGGACGTGCTGAATTGTTCTGAGGTATATATTTAAAGCGTCTGAAATCAGGAGCCACGCTGTTGTGTCTGATTTTTAAATGTGGTGTGGTCCTCTGCCCAGACCCACAATGAAACATCTCCATTTTGTGTAGAATATGTTTGTATTTTTTTGTATTTTTGATATTTTTAGATTTTTTTGTTGTTTTGGAACTTTTATGTTAATAAAGAATATATGTACACACCAAACTCGGTTTCTTTTGTTCTGAACAGAACTGGAACAAAAGTAAATGAAATAGAATTAAATGGCCAAACTGTTCAAGTCAATCGCGACGTTTCGGTAAACAATTATTACCTTCTTCAGGCTGACTTGAACTAGATAAATAAGTGTTTCTAAACAATGTCTTTATGGTCAAAACAAGCAGATAAATACAATATTAGTTTTTATAGTGGAGGAGCGAAATGGCTGCGACCCTTTGTCTTCAGAGAAGAGCGTGAATGAGAGCACGCTGGAACGTGCGTCCGCTATATAGCCTAGCGTCTGAAAAAAACAGTTTTTTCGAATGGAGTTTTAAAGCCTTTCCAGACGAGATAAATTCAAAACTCGATCAAGGGAGGTAAGTAAAGTGTCCTACAGTCGGGTAAAGAATAATAATAGGGGATAAAACATAAATTAGAGTGAGAAAATATTATAAAACGAACATGAGCGTAAGTACGTCAGTGATGACGTCATCGCGTTCAAACCCGGAAGTAACGAAAAAGTCATTGAAAGTGTTTATTAAGGTAAGTAAAGTTCTTAAAATTGAAATATCCGACTCGAATATTCCCTTTAAGTGTCCTAAAGAGAATCGTTTAGCTGAAAAGAGCTTTAAAGTAATCAAATTAGATCGGTTTTGTCCACGGGTGTAAATCGACCTCGGATGACGTCACGCCCATCGAATAGAGCGTAAAACAATAAAAGGGGTTAAAAATGGTTATAAAAACGCGTGAAAATTCCAAAAGGAAAACATATGAGCCAAAAATGAGGTTAACTCCTTACATAAGGAACGTTTTTCCGAAAAAATCGAACTATTTATTCAGGGCATGTGTAAATGGACATATTTAATCCATTGACCTACCCACCTTTTGTGCGTATGTAAAATTGTTATTAAATTATTTCCCTTTTCCCCAACCTGTGTAGTACGGAGTGTGTTCATGATAACGTGTATTATTGTAATAATTTGGGTGACAGGGGTCAAATGGGCACAACAAACGAAGACCCATCCAGACCAAGGGCTATCCAAAGGCTCAGAGGTAGTGGCACGGGCTTGGTTAGGGGAAAAGAAATCCAAGATCTAGGGCCCTAAGGCCCCAAAAATGGCTGTGCACTGGCCCACGTACTACTGACCACCAACGGTCACCCAAGGTCCAGAAGAGGAAACGACGCTGCACCCAAATGTCCCTGCAATTCCCGTGAACAATTAGAATTGTAAAATGTTTGTGTATATTATATCCATGTATGTGTGTGTGTATGTGTGTATACACCTCCCAACCACCTTCGTGCCTCAGTAACCACCCGAACCTTTATATGTTAGAGGCGTGTAGACCAGGATTGGATTCCCGAAAAACGAGGTAAAGGTTTTTAGAGGTACGTGGAAAAATTGTAATTTATGTTTGTTTTTATATTTGTTACAGGGGTCAAGCACCATGGGCCGTGTGAAAGAAGTCCATCAACGTCCAGCGTGCACTGCAGATGGCTGTCAGGACCAGGTAAACAGGTAAGTGGGGTAGATGCTATAGGGCTCTCTTGCATTAGGGTTATGTGCACTCAGGTGTGACATGCCCAGGGTTACTGACGGTAGGTGTTAGGAAAAGGGCTGGGGTTAGGGTGTGGTCTCATGTGTAACATGCACAGGGTTACTAATATTAGGTGTTAGGTTTGAGGTAGGGATGTGCCCTCACGTGTAATACATGAGGGGATACTGATGTTAGGTGTTAGGTTGAAGTGTGGGTGGCCATTCCAAGTGTGTGTAGGGTTAGGCACACGAATTTGAAGAGCAATGTGAGAGGAAATAGGTTCAAAACTCGTTCGGGCCCCTTGGATACCTTGTGTAACGGCGCTTATTAACGACACCCAGGGCTCTACGTTTCTGCCTCAGAGGCGATCGTGGAGCGTGTTGTGTTAAGGGGAAACGGCCGTGAATGACCTTTGGCTTTTCTACCTGAAGCAGAGGGACTGACAGCTGAGCTTTTATCTTCCTTTGCTCGGAGGGTTGAGGCGTTTCAGCCTGTATGGGCCGAAGGGCCTCCGGCAGGCCCGGGGGAGGAAGTTCCTTCTCAAAAGACCAATCTCCTCTGCATGGAGGAGTGGCCAAATTACCCTGTTCGGTGAGCATAGGAGAAGTTTGTATTTCAATGTGTCTTTGATTCATCATGTGTTTTTCAGAAGCAGAGTTAACAGGGGTAATGGGCGGCAATGGCGTTAGAGCCTGTATGGCGGCTGGGCCGGAGGGTGAAGCGGCGGTTCGATTAGAGGAGGCGCCGGCGGCCACAGCAGCGTGAGTAGGCAGGGGTACATTTTTGGGTTTAATTAGAGCCTCTACCCGCATCATAGTTTTCACATTCATCATACCCCTGTAGTTTCTGTCAGCCCAACGTGAAGCCACCCCATATGCCTCAGGCCAATCAGCTTGATTGGTCTGGTCGTTTATGCTTTGTTTTGTGGTTGCAATCGCCGAATCGTAGTGCTGTTCGAGTATCAGCTGTGTGTTGCGTGACCAATCTAAGGCGTTACCCTGTAATTTCTGTGCAACACTCTCGTTTGCACTCGCTGGTCTCACCGTCTCTATAAGGAGGTCAGTGAGTCTTTGGAATGTTTTTGGCTGATTACCTGGCACTTTTGTGGTAACCTTTCCTTTGTGGTGTACCAGTCGGATAAGCTCATAAAACAATTTGATTGTTGTTTTGAGCTGAGGTGGTGCCGGTGTGTAGTCAGGATTTTGTTTGACCTGGCGTCTGTTTTCTCCTACAGGTGTGTCCCTCATTCTGTTATTTGAGGTAGGGTTGTACTGTCGGTCCCTGTCCCTGTTTGTGAGGTAAGTGTCATGTGGGGGAAAGTTCACATCATCTTGTCTACCTCCGTGAAAAGTGGGAGAAACCTTTCTGGGTCTCTGATTGGAGGAGGTGTGTGTGCGGTGGATTCCCACGTATTGTCTGTTACGTTGGGAGTCAGGGCGTTGTGGCCGAGGAAACTCAAAGCCTTCCCTAGTCTCTGCATCCCCATGTATGTTAACAGGAGGCCTGTATGGGCCTGCGACTGTTTCCAAACGGACACCACCACGGGGAGATCTGTATGGATCTCTATGCCCGCAGTAATGTCTGCCCTGCCAATCAGGGGTATGTTGGGAGGGTCCAGGCCTGGACGTCTCCCTGAAAGTGACACCGTAAAATTCCCTGTCTTGATACCTCATGCTATTTTTGTTATAATTTATTACAGGACGGGACTGTGGAGCTGTATCTCTTGGTCTCCTGTATGGGAAACCCTGCTCCTGGGTACGGGGACGTGCTGAATTGTTCTGAGGTATATATTTAAAGCGTCTGAAATCAGGAGCCACGCTGTTGTGTCTGATTTTTAAATGTGGTGTGGTCCTCTGCCCAGACCCACAATGAAACATCTCCATTTTGTGTAGAATATGTTTGTATTTTTTTGTATTTTTGATATTTTTAGATTTTTTTGTTGTTTTGGAACTTTTATGTTAATAAAGAATATATGTACACACCAAACTCGGTTTCTTTTGTTCTGAACAGAACTGGAACAAAAGTAAATGAAATAGAATTAAATGGCCAAACTGTTCAAGTCAATCGCGACGTTTCGGTAAACAATTATTACCTTCTTCAGGCTGACTTGAACTAGATAAATAAGTGTTTCTAAACAATGTCTTTATGGTCAAAACAAGCAGATAAATACAATATTAGTTTTTATAGTGGAGGAGCGAAATGGCTGCGACCCTTTGTCTTCAGAGAAGAGCGTGAATGAGAGCACGCTGGAACGTGCGTCCGCTATATAGCCTAGCGTCTGAAAAAAACAGTTTTTTCGAATGGAGTTTTAAAGCCTTTCCAGACGAGATAAATTCAAAACTCGATCAAGGGAGGTAAGTAAAGTGTCCTACAGTCGGGTAAAGAATGATAATAGGGGATAAAACATAAATTAGAGTGAGAAAATATTATAAAACGAACATGAGCGTAAGTACGTCAGTGATGACGTCATCGCGTTCAAACCCGGAAGTAACGAAAAAGTCATTGAAAGTGTTTATTAAGGTAAGTAAAGTTCTTAAAATTGAAATATCCGACTCGAATATTCCCTTTAAGTGTCCTAAAGAGAATCGTTTAGCTGAAAAGAGCTTTAAAGTAATCAAATTAGATCGGTTTTGTCCACGGGTGTAAATCGACCTCGGATGACGTCACGCCCATCGAATAGAGCGTAAAACAATAAAAGGGGTTAAAAATGGTTATAAAAACGCGTGAAAATTCCAAAAGGAAAACATATGAGCCAAAAATGAGGTTAACTCCTTACATAAGGAACGTTTTTCCGAAAAAAATCGAACTATTTATTCAGGGCATGTGTAAATGGACATATTTAATCCATTGACCTACCCACCTTTTGTGCGTATGTAAAATTGTTATTAAATTATTTCCCTTTTCCCCAACCTGTGTAGTACGGAGTGTGTTCATGATAACGTGTATTATTGTAATAATTTGGGTGACAGGGGTCAAATGGGCACAACAAACGAAGACCCATCCAGACCAAGGGCTATCCAAAGGCTCAGAGGTAGTGGCACGGGCTTGGTTAGGGGAAAAGAAATCCAAGATCTAGGGCCCTAAGGCCCCAAAAATGGCTGTGCACTGGCCCACGTACTACTGACCACCAACGGTCACCCAAGGTCCAGAAGAGGAAACGACGCTGCACCCAAATGTCCCTGCAATTCCCGTGAACAATTAGAATTGTAAAATGTTTGTGTATATTATATCCATGTATGTGTGTGTGTATGTGTGTATACACCTCCCAACCACCTTCGTGCCTCAGTAACCACCCGAACCTTTATATGTTAGAGGCGTGTAGACCAGGATTGGATTCCCGAAAAACGAGGTAAAGGTTTTTAGAGGTACGTGGAAAAATTGTAATTTATGTTTGTTTTTATATTTGTTACAGGGGTCAAGCACCATGGGCCGTGTGAAAGAAGTCCATCAACGTCCAGCGTGCACTGCAGATGGCTGTCAGGACCAGGTAAACAGGTAAGTGGGGTAGATGCTATAGGGCTCTCTTGCATTAGGGTTATGTGCACTCAGGTGTGACATGCCCAGGGTTACTGACGGTAGGTGTTAGGAAAAGGGCTGGGGTTAGGGTGTGGTCTCATGTGTAACATGCACAGGGTTACTAATATTAGGTGTTAGGTTTGAGGTAGGGATGTGCCCTCACGTGTAATACATGAGGGGATACTGATGTTAGGTGTTAGGTTGAAGTGTGGGTGGCCATTCCAAGTGTGTGTAGGGTTAGGCACACGAATTTGAAGAGCAATGTGAGAGGAAATAGGTTCAAAACTCGTTCGGGCCCCTTGGATACCTTGTGTAACGGCGCTTATTAACGACACCCAGGGCTCTACGTTTCTGCCTCAGAGGCGATCGTGGAGCGTGTTGTGTTAAGGGGAAACGGCCGTGAATGACCTTTGGCTTTTCTACCTGAAGCAGAGGGACTGACAGCTGAGCTTTTATCTTCCTTTGCTCGGAGGGTTGAGGCGTTTCAGCCTGTATGGGCCGAAGGGCCTCCGGCAGGCCCGGGGGAGGAAGTTCCTTCTCAAAAGACCAATCTCCTCTGCATGGAGGAGTGGCCAAATTACCCTGTTCGGTGAGCATAGGAGAAGTTTGTATTTCAATGTGTCTTTGATTCATCATGTGTTTTTCAGAAGCAGAGTTAACAGGGGTAATGGGCGGCAATGGCGTTAGAGCCTGTATGGCGGCTGGGCCGGAGGGTGAAGCGGCGGTTCGATTAGAGGAGGCGCCGGCGGCCACAGCAGCGTGAGTAGGCAGGGGTACATTTTTGGGTTTAATTAGAGCCTCTACCCGCATCATAGTTTTCACATTCATCATACCCCTGTAGTTTCTGTCAGCCCAACGTGAAGCCACCCCATATGCCTCAGGCCAATCAGCTTGATTGGTCTGGTCGTTTATGCTTTGTTTTGTGGTTGCAATCGCCGAATCGTAGTGCTGTTCGAGTATCAGCTGTGTGTTGCGTGACCAATCTAAGGCGTTACCCTGTAATTTCTGTGCAACACTCTCGTTTGCACTCGCTGGTCTCACCGTCTCTATAAGGAGGTCAGTGAGTCTTTGGAATGTTTTTGGCTGATTACCTGGCACTTTTGTGGTAACCTTTCCTTTGTGGTGTACCAGTCGGATAAGCTCATAAAACAATTTGATTGTTGTTTTGAGCTGAGGTGGTGCCGGTGTGTAGTCAGGATTTTGTTTGACCTGGCGTCTGTTTTCTCCTACAGGTGTGTCCCTCATTCTGTTATTTGAGGTAGGGTTGTACTGTCGGTCCCTGTCCCTGTTTGTGAGGTAAGTGTCATGTGGGGGAAAGTTCACATCATCTTGTCTACCTCCGTGAAAAGTGGGAGAAACCTTTCTGGGTCTCTGATTGGAGGAGGTGTGTGTGCGGTGGATTCCCACGTATTGTCTGTTACGTTGGGAGTCAGGGCGTTGTGGCCGAGGAAACTCAAAGCCTTCCCTAGTCTCTGCATCCCCATGTATGTTAACAGGAGGCCTGTATGGGCCTGCGACTGTTTCCAAACGGACACCACCACGGGGAGATCTGTATGGATCTCTATGCCCGCAGTAATGTCTGCCCTGCCAATCAGGGGTATGTTGGGAGGGTCCAGGCCTGGACGTCTCCCTGAAAGTGACACCGTAAAATTCCCTGTCTTGATACCTCATGCTATTTTTGTTATAATTTATTACAGGACGGGACTGTGGAGCTGTATCTCTTGGTCTCCTGTATGGGAAACCCTGCTCCTGGGTACGGGGACGTGCTGAATTGTTCTGAGGTATATATTTAAAGCGTCTGAAATCAGGAGCCACGCTGTTGTGTCTGATTTTTAAATGTGGTGTGGTCCTCTGCCCAGACCCACAATGAAACATCTCCATTTTGTGTAGAATATGTTTGTATTTTTTTGTATTTTTGATATTTTTAGATTTTTTTGTTGTTTTGGAACTTTTATGTTAATAAAGAATATATGTACACACCAAACTCGGTTTCTTTTGTTCTGAACAGAACTGGAACAAAAGTAAATGAAATAGAATTAAATGGCCAAACTGTTCAAGTCAATCGCGACGTTTCGGTAAACAATTATTACCTTCTTCAGGCTGACTTGAACTAGATAAATAAGTGTTTCTAAACAATGTCTTTATGGTCAAAACAAGCAGATAAATACAATATTAGTTTTTATAGTGGAGGAGCGAAATGGCTGCGACCCTTTGTCTTCAGAGAAGAGCGTGAATGAGAGCACGCTGGAACGTGCGTCCGCTATATAGCCTAGCGTCTGAAAAAAACAGTTTTTTCGAATGGAGTTTTAAAGCCTTTCCAGACGAGATAAATTCAAAACTCGATCAAGGGAGGTAAGTAAAGTGTCCTACAGTCGGGTAAAGAATGATAATAGGGGATAAAACATAAATTAGAGTGAGAAAATATTATAAAACGAACATGAGCGTAAGTACGTCAGTGATGACGTCATCGCGTTCAAACCCGGAAGTAACGAAAAAGTCATTGAAAGTGTTTATTAAGGTAAGTAAAGTTCTTAAAATTGAAATATCCGACTCGAATATTCCCTTTAAGTGTCCTAAAGAGAATCGTTTAGCTGAAAAGAGCTTTAAAGTAATCAAATTAGATCGGTTTTGTCCACGGGTGTAAATCGACCTCGGATGACGTCACGCCCATCGAATAGAGCGTAAAACAATAAAAGGGGTTAAAAATGGTTATAAAAACGCGTGAAAATTCCAAAAGGAAAACATATGAGCCAAAAATGAGGTTAACTCCTTACATAAGGAACGTTTTTCCGAAAAAATCGAACTATTTATTCAGGGCATGTGTAAATGGACATATTTAATCCATTGACCTACCCACCTTTTGTGCGTATGTAAAATTGTTATTAAATTATTTCCCTTTTCCCCAACCTGTGTAGTACGGAGTGTGTTCATGATAACGTGTATTATTGTAATAATTTGGGTGACAGGGGTCAAATGGGCACAACAAACGAAGACCCATCCAGACCAAGGGCTATCCAAAGGCTCAGAGGTAGTGGCACGGGCTTGGTTAGGGGAAAAGAAATCCAAGATCTAGGGCCCTAAGGCCCCAAAAATGGCTGTGCACTGGCCCACGTACTACTGACCACCAACGGTCACCCAAGGTCCAGAAGAGGAAACGACGCTGCACCCAAATGTCCCTGCAATTCCCGTGAACAATTAGAATTGTAAAATGTTTGTGTATATTATATCCATGTATGTGTGTGTGTATGTGTGTATACACCTCCCAACCACCTTCGTGCCTCAGTAACCACCCGAACCTTTATATGTTAGAGGCGTGTAGACCAGGATTGGATTCCCGAAAAACGAGGTAAAGGTTTTTAGAGGTACGTGGAAAAATTGTAATTTATGTTTGTTTTTATATTTGTTACAGGGGTCAAGCACCATGGGCCGTGTGAAAGAAGTCCATCAACGTCCAGCGTGCACTGCAGATGGCTGTCAGGACCAGGTAAACAGGTAAGTGGGGTAGATGCTATAGGGCTCTCTTGCATTAGGGTTATGTGCACTCAGGTGTGACATGCCCAGGGTTACTGACGGTAGGTGTTAGGAAAAGGGCTGGGGTTAGGGTGTGGTCTCATGTGTAACATGCACAGGGTTACTAATATTAGGTGTTAGGTTTGAGGTAGGGATGTGCCCTCACGTGTAATACATGAGGGGATACTGATGTTAGGTGTTAGGTTGAAGTGTGGGTGGCCATTCCAAGTGTGTGTAGGGTTAGGCACACGAATTTGAAGAGCAATGTGAGAGGAAATAGGTTCAAAACTCGTTCGGGCCCCTTGGATACCTTGTGTAACGGCGCTTATTAACGACACCCAGGGCTCTACGTTTCTGCCTCAGAGGCGATCGTGGAGCGTGTTGTGTTAAGGGGAAACGGCCGTGAATGACCTTTGGCTTTTCTACCTGAAGCAGAGGGACTGACAGCTGAGCTTTTATCTTCCTTTGCTCGGAGGGTTGAGGCGTTTCAGCCTGTATGGGCCGAAGGGCCTCCGGCAGGCCCGGGGGAGGAAGTTCCTTCTCAAAAGACCAATCTCCTCTGCATGGAGGAGTGGCCAAATTACCCTGTTCGGTGAGCATAGGAGAAGTTTGTATTTCAATGTGTCTTTGATTCATCATGTGTTTTTCAGAAGCAGAGTTAACAGGGGTAATGGGCGGCAATGGCGTTAGAGCCTGTATGGCGGCTGGGCCGGAGGGTGAAGCGGCGGTTCGATTAGAGGAGGCGCCGGCGGCCACAGCAGCGTGAGTAGGCAGGGGTACATTTTTGGGTTTAATTAGAGCCTCTACCCGCATCATAGTTTTCACATTCATCATACCCCTGTAGTTTCTGTCAGCCCAACGTGAAGCCACCCCATATGCCTCAGGCCAATCAGCTTGATTGGTCTGGTCGTTTATGCTTTGTTTTGTGGTTGCAATCGCCGAATCGTAGTGCTGTTCGAGTATCAGCTGTGTGTTGCGTGACCAATCTAAGGCGTTACCCTGTAATTTCTGTGCAACACTCTCGTTTGCACTCGCTGGTCTCACCGTCTCTATAAGGAGGTCAGTGAGTCTTTGGAATGTTTTTGGCTGATTACCTGGCACTTTTGTGGTAACCTTTCCTTTGTGGTGTACCAGTCGGATAAGCTCATAAAACAATTTGATTGTTGTTTTGAGCTGAGGTGGTGCCGGTGTGTAGTCAGGATTTTGTTTGACCTGGCGTCTGTTTTCTCCTACAGGTGTGTCCCTCATTCTGTTATTTGAGGTAGGGTTGTACTGTCGGTCCCTGTCCCTGTTTGTGAGGTAAGTGTCATGTGGGGGAAAGTTCACATCATCTTGTCTACCTCCGTGAAAAGTGGGAGAAACCTTTCTGGGTCTCTGATTGGAGGAGGTGTGTGTGCGGTGGATTCCCACGTATTGTCTGTTACGTTGGGAGTCAGGGCGTTGTGGCCGAGGAAACTCAAAGCCTTCCCTAGTCTCTGCATCCCCATGTATGTTAACAGGAGGCCTGTATGGGCCTGCGACTGTTTCCAAACGGACACCACCACGGGGAGATCTGTATGGATCTCTATGCCCGCAGTAATGTCTGCCCTGCCAATCAGGGGTATGTTGGGAGGGTCCAGGCCTGGACGTCTCCCTGAAAGTGACACCGTAAAATTCCCTGTCTTGATACCTCATGCTATTTTTGTTATAATTTATTACAGGACGGGACTGTGGAGCTGTATCTCTTGGTCTCCTGTATGGGAAACCCTGCTCCTGGGTACGGGGACGTGCTGAATTGTTCTGAGGTATATATTTAAAGCGTCTGAAATCAGGAGCCACGCTGTTGTGTCTGATTTTTAAATGTGGTGTGGTCCTCTGCCCAGACCCACAATGAAACATCTCCATTTTGTGTAGAATATGTTTGTATTTTTTTGTATTTTTGATATTTTTAGATTTTTTTGTTGTTTTGGAACTTTTATGTTAATAAAGAATATATGTACACACCAAACTCGGTTTCTTTTGTTCTGAACAGAACTGGAACAAAAGTAAATGAAATAGAATTAAATGGCCAAACTGTTCAAGTCAATCGCGACGTTTCGGTAAACAATTATTACCTTCTTCAGGCTGACTTGAACTAGATAAATAAGTGTTTCTAAACAATGTCTTTATGGTCAAAACAAGCAGATAAATACAATATTAGTTTTTATAGTGGAGGAGCGAAATGGCTGCGACCCTTTGTCTTCAGAGAAGAGCGTGAATGAGAGCACGCTGGAACGTGCGTCCGCTATATAGCCTAGCGTCTGAAAAAAACAGTTTTTTCGAATGGAGTTTTAAAGCCTTTCCAGACGAGATAAATTCAAAACTCGATCAAGGGAGGTAAGTAAAGTGTCCTACAGTCGGGTAAAGAATGATAATAGGGGATAAAACATAAATTAGAGTGAGAAAATATTATAAAACGAACATGAGCGTAAGTACGTCAGTGATGACGTCATCGCGTTCAAACCCGGAAGTAACGAAAAAGTCATTGAAAGTGTTTATTAAGGTAAGTAAAGTTCTTAAAATTGAAATATCCGACTCGAATATTCCCTTTAAGTGTCCTAAAGAGAATCGTTTAGCTGAAAAGAGCTTTAAAGTAATCAAATTAGATCGGTTTTGTCCACGGGTGTAAATCGACCTCGGATGACGTCACGCCCATCGAATAGAGCGTAAAACAATAAAAGGGGTTAAAAATGGTTATAAAAACGCGTGAAAATTCCAAAAGGAAAACATATGAGCCAAAAATGAGGTTAACTCCTTACATAAGGAACGTTTTTCCGAAAAAATCGAACTATTTATTCAGGGCATGTGTAAATGGACATATTTAATCCATTGACCTACCCACCTTTTGTGCGTATGTAAAATTGTTATTAAATTATTTCCCTTTTCCCCAACCTGTGTAGTACGGAGTGTGTTCATGATAACGTGTATTATTGTAATAATTTGGGTGACAGGGGTCAAATGGGCACAACAAACGAAGACCCATCCAGACCAAGGGCTATCCAAAGGCTCAGAGGTAGTGGCACGGGCTTGGTTAGGGGAAAAGAAATCCAAGATCTAGGGCCCTAAGGCCCCAAAAATGGCTGTGCACTGGCCCACGTACTACTGACCACCAACGGTCACCCAAGGTCCAGAAGAGGAAACGACGCTGCACCCAAATGTCCCTGCAATTCCCGTGAACAATTAGAATTGTAAAATGTTTGTGTATATTATATCCATGTATGTGTGTGTGTATGTGTGTATACACCTCCCAACCACCTTCGTGCCTCAGTAACCACCCGAACCTTTATATGTTAGAGGCGTGTAGACCAGGATTGGATTCCCGAAAAACGAGGTAAAGGTTTTTAGAGGTACGTGGAAAAATTGTAATTTATGTTTGTTTTTATATTTGTTACAGGGGTCAAGCACCATGGGCCGTGTGAAAGAAGTCCATCAACGTCCAGCGTGCACTGCAGATGGCTGTCAGGACCAGGTAAACAGGTAAGTGGGGTAGATGCTATAGGGCTCTCTTGCATTAGGGTTATGTGCACTCAGGTGTGACATGCCCAGGGTTACTGACGGTAGGTGTTAGGAAAAGGGCTGGGGTTAGGGTGTGGTCTCATGTGTAACATGCACAGGGTTACTAATATTAGGTGTTAGGTTTGAGGTAGGGATGTGCCCTCACGTGTAATACATGAGGGGATACTGATGTTAGGTGTTAGGTTGAAGTGTGGGTGGCCATTCCAAGTGTGTGTAGGGTTAGGCACACGAATTTGAAGAGCAATGTGAGAGGAAATAGGTTCAAAACTCGTTCGGGCCCCTTGGATACCTTGTGTAACGGCGCTTAGGTTAACGACACCCAGGGCTCTACGTTTCTGCCTCAGAGGCGATCGTGGAGCGTGTTTTTGGATTAGAGATGAACACCATGATTATACAGCAGAGGATCATACACTAGCCCCAGAATGCTTCTCTGAAGGCGATTATCTCTGTCGTTTCGTGCAGCAGAAACTTGAAACTTTGCACACACACTATTTGGAGGACGCCCTTTCCAATGCACTTTATTTAAACTCTATAGCGCCACCACCAGCCGAGATACGCCATTGAGCCCCCCTTATATAAAGTCTAAATTGAAAATGAGACACGTCCATGTATAGTTTCGAGGCCGCCGAACACGACGGCGAAGGTTTGGAATCGATCCGAGCTTTCGTTTTCGAATGAGCCCCCTGGTGAAGTTTTCGAAAAGGTTCCTAAGTCCAAAAGTGAAAAAGATGTTTTATATATATTTTTTCGAATAATATTGAATAATACTATTTATATTTAAGGGGAGAGGGGATATATAATTAACAAAGGTCAAAGGTCGGTGTCTTTAAGGTTTATATTAGACCGTAAACGTTCGTCTCGTTGTGTTTTGCATGAATGTGGTTATGGCATGACCTACCCCGGACCTAGGGGGACCTGTCATTAGGGCTATAATTGCACGGGTTGCCTGACCTTAGGTGTTAGGGTGAGTTTGAAGTAGGTATCGTCCCTCAGACACTGTCGCGTGTCCCTTGTGTGTGTGTGATCATATGGTTAGGGACTTGTGAGAGCAAAAGCCATTATCAGCATATATATGTGTGTATATATATATATATATATATATATATATATATATATATATATATATGTGTGTGTGTGTGTGTGTGTGTGTGTATATATATATATATATATATATATATATATATATATATATATATATATATATATATATATATATATATATATATATATATATCCGATGTTCCTGGTGGACTGCAATTCCATAACACCGTTTTCTTTTAGGAATAATATTCTAAAAACTATTTTTTTATTTAGCCCAATGAGGATAGTGTTCCAATTATGTATACGCAATGTCCTTAGGTGTTTCCGATAGAAGAATAATCCTAAACAAATCACAGTTGAGCAATTTGATATTCATACCTTCTCAGTAGACAAATGCAATTATGCAACAAGAAGACCTGCGCGACAGTCTCCCTCTGGTGGGCAAACAACGGAATAGTCCTCATTAAATGAAATGCCTAAGGGGATTCTATTTTGTAATTTTTTGACCGAATAACGTGATAAACCTGTAGTTTCTATGCAAAATCGTGATTCCTAAATTAGTAATTCATCAAAGGGGATGTACATCTGGAGTGAAATGTCACTGTAAAGTGTTGAGACTGTAAAGAATCACAGTCTAACTACAGTCTGCACAGCAGCAGTTCATGTGGACCAAACTCTAGTTCGTTTTTCATTGCTCGGACACAGTTTTCAAAACTCTACACACTTATCCCACGACTTTAACCACGACCTACACAACACTGTGGATTTACAGCACTTTGTTCACATGCTAACACACTGCTGTCAAAACTGTGAACCACACATTCAAAACAGAATAGACAGAATAGCCTTGTGCCTTTCAAACACTGCTGGTTGCAATTTCAGCTGAAAGGCTAAGCAGGTGTCTTGTTTTAGATTTGTGAGTGAACACACAGACATATATATATATATATATATATATATATATATATACACATGAGAATTCACACTGGAGAGAAACCTCATGCATGTCTACAGTGTGGAAAGAGTTTTACAGATACAAGTAGCCTTAAGACACACATGAGAATTCACTGGAGAGAAACCTTTTGCGGGTCATCAGTGTAGTCATCAGTCTTTTGCATGACTTCAGTGTGGAAAGATTTATGAGTAACCTCAAGAAGCATACGAGAACTCAGAGCGGAGAGAAACCTTTCACAGTTGCAGAAACACAAGATAACACTTACTGTTCTAGTTGCGTTGGTCTTTAATCTGTACTGTATCATCATACATGTTTTACAGGAGACTGCATGAAAGAAATGCATCAGTTCAAGCCTTAAAACGTGTTTTGTAATGTATTTAAGTTCTAGTTGTTTAAACCATAAACACTTAGATTCAATTTTCTCTTGGGAGGTGTTCATCTTATATGGCAAACACTTTTATCCGATGCAATACTCTGCACTGCACTGAATGACGCAATTATGCAACAAGACCTGCGCGACAGTCTCCCTCTGGTGGGCAAACAACGGAATAGTCCTCATTAAATGAAATGCCTAAGGGGATTCTATTTTGTAACTTTTTGACCGAATAACGTGATAAACCTGTAGTTTCTATGCAAAATCGTGATTCCTAAATTATTAATTCATTAGTTCACACACACACACACACACACACACACACACACACACACACACACACACACACACACACACACACACACACACAAAGAGAGGGATCGCCCAATCAGGTGAGTATTTATCCAATAATATATTGTTTTAATATGTATTTTTTCTAATAATATTGAATAATACTATTTATATTTGAGGGGAGAGGGGATATATAATTAACAAAGGCCAAAGGTCGGTGTCTTTAATGTTTATATTAGACCTAAACGTTCGTCTCGTCGTGTTTTGCACAAGAATTTGAACATCAACTGTGAGATTCTGCTAAAATGTGTCACTTCTTAGCGGTTTCTCACATCAACGCAACCCTTTTCCAGCAGAGGGCGCAAGAGCGCCCGGGGTTAGGGACGGGGTTAGTGGTTAGGGCCAGATAGGATTAGAGATGAACACCATGATTATACAGCAGAGGATCATACACTAGCCCCAGAATGCTTCTCTGAAGGCGATTATCTCTGTCGTTTCGTGCAGCAGAAACTTGAAACTTTGCACACACACTATTTGGAGGACGCCCTTTCCAATGCACTTTATTTAAACTCTATAGCGCCACCACCAGCCGAGATACGCCATTGAGCCCCCCTTATATAAAGTCTAAATTGAAAATGAGACACGTCCATGTATAGTTTCGAGGCCGCCGAACACGACGGCGAAGGTTTGGAATCGATCCGAGCTTTCGTTTTCGAATGAGCCCCCTGGTGAAGTTTTCGAAAAGGTTCCTAAGTCCAAAAGTGAAAAAGATGTTTTATATATATTTTTTCTAATAATATTGAATAATAATATTTATATTTGAGGGGAGAGGGGACATATAATTAACAAAGGCCAAAGGTCGGTGTCTTTAAGGTTTATATTAGACCGTAAACGTTCGTCTCGGTGTGTTTTGCATGAATGTGGTTATGGCATGAACTACCCTGGACCTAGGGGGACCTCTCATTAGGGCTATAATTGCACGGGTTGCCTGACCTTAGGTGTTAGGGTGAGTTTGAAGTAGGTATCGTCCCTCAGACACTGTCGCGTGTCCCTCGTGTGTGTGATCATATGGTTAGGGACTTGTGAGAGCCAAAGCCATTATCAGCATATATATGTGTATATATCAGGTGAGTATTAATCCAATGATATTTTTTTATATGTATTTTTTCTAATAATATTGAATAATAATATTTATATTTGAGGGGAGAGGGGATATATAATTAACAAAGGCCAAAGGTCGGTGTCTTTAGGGTTTATATTAGACCTAAACGTTCGTCTCGTCGTGTTTTGCACAAGAATTTGAACATCAACTGTGAGTCTGCTAAAATGTGTCACTCTTAGCCGTTTCTCACATCAACGCAACCCTCTTCCAGCAGAGGGCGCAAGAGATTCGGGGGCATTGTAGGCTAAGTTTAAAGACCTTAGGTTTAGAATTTGATTCGGATAGGGAGATCTTTTTCGCCCCCCGCATCCCTGCTTGCCTCAAGGTTACCTGACATTAGGTGTTTGACATTTAGGTTTTTGGTAATCTAAGTTTTCTGACCTTAGGTGTTAGGAACTTGTGAGAGCCAAAGCCAAATGTCAAAAGACAGAGCTCGGTGTGCACTGGCCACAAACCAGCTGACCACCCCAAACGCCTCCGGTCCGATCCCAGAGACAGTCACGGTCCCCACCCCATGGGGGAATCAATCATAAAAGGCTCACATGGCAGTCAAAATGTATTCAACATATCCCAATGTCAGACACCCTATAATTCTGAACCATTACCTTCACCGAAAATCCCACGAGCACAGGTTGAGTAGGGTTTGGTTACTGGAAGTATATAATAACAATAATAGCAATAGCAATAATATAACACACACACACACACACACACACACACACAAGAGAGGGATCGCCCAATCAGGTGAGTATTTATCCAATAATATATTGTTTTAATATGTATTTTTTCTAATAATATTGAATAATACTATTTATATTTGAGGGGAGAGGGGATATATAATTAACAAAGGCCAAAGGTCGGCGTCTTTAATGTTTATATTAGACCTAAACCGTCGTCTCGTCGTGTTTTGCACAAGAATTTGAACATCAACTGTGAGATTCTGCTAAAATGTGTCACTTCTTAGCGGTTTCTCACATCAACGCAACCCTTTTCCAGCAGAGGGCGCAAGAGCGCCCGGGGTTAGGGACGGGGTTAGTGGTTAGGGCCAGATAGGATTAGAGATGAACACCATGATTATACAGCAGAGGATCATACACTAGCCCCAGAATGCTTCTCTGAAGGCGATTATCTCTGTCGTTTCGTGCAGCAGAAACTTGAAACTTTGCACACACACTATTTGGAGGACGCCCTTTCCAATGCACTTTATTTAAACTCTATAGCGCCACCACCAGCCGAGATACGCCATTGAGCCCCCCTTATATAAAGTCTAAATTGAAAATGAGACACGTCCATGTATAGTTTCGAGGCCGCCGAACACGACGGCGAAGGTTTGGAATCGATCCGAGCTTTCGTTTTCGAATGAGCCCCCTGGTGAAGTTTTCGAAAAGGTTCCTAAGTCCAAAAGTGAAAAAGATGTTTTATATATATTTTTTCGAATAATATTGAATAATACTATTTATATTTAAGGGGAGAGGGGATATATAATTAACAAAGGTCAAAGGTCGGTGTCTTTAAGGTTTATATTAGACCGTAAACGTTCGTCTCGTTGTGTTTTGCATGAATGTGGTTATGGCATGACCTACCCCGGACCTAGGGGGACCTGTCATTAGGGCTATAATTGCACGGGTTGCCTGACCTTAGGTGTTAGGGTGAGTTTGAAGTAGGTATCGTCCCTCAGACACTGTCGCGTGTCCCTTGTGTGTGTGTGATCATATGGTTAGGGACTTGTGAGAGCAAAAGCCATTATCAGCATATATATGTGTGTATATATATATATATATATATATATATATATATATATATATATGTGTGTGTGTGTGTGTGTGTGTGTGTGTGTGTATATATATATATATATATATATATATATATATATATATATATATATATATATATAATATCGATGTTCCTGGTGGACTGCAATTCCATAACACCGTTTTCTTTTAGGAATAATATTCTAAAAACTATTTTTTTATTTAGCCCAATGAGGATAGTGTTCCAATTATGTATACGCAATGTCCTTAGGTGTTTCCGATAGAAGAATAATCCTAAACAAATCACAGTTGAGCAATTTGATATTCATACCTTCTCAGTAGACAAATGCAATTATGCAACAAGAAGACCTGCGCGACAGTCTCCCTCTGGTGGGCAAACAACGGAATAGTCCTCATTAAATGAAATGCCTAAGGGGATTCTATTTTGTAATTTTTTGACCGAATAACGTGATAAACCTGTAGTTTCTATGCAAAATCGTGATTCCTAAATTAGTAATTCATCAAAGGGGATGTACATCTGGAGTGAAATGTCACTGTAAAGTGTTGAGACTGTAAAGAATCACAGTCTAACTACAGTCTGCACAGCAGCAGTTCATGTGGACCAAACTCTAGTTCGTTTTTCATTGCTCGGACACAGTTTTCAAAACTCTACACACTTATCCCACGACTTTAACCACGACCTACACAACACTGTGGATTTACAGCACTTTGTTCACATGCTAACACACTGCTGTCAAAACTGTGAACCACACATTCAAAACAGAATAGACAGAATAGCCTTGTGCCTTTCAAACACTGCTGGTTGCAATTTCAGCTGAAAGGCTAAGCAGGTGTCTTGTTTTAGATTTGTGAGTGAACACACAGACATATATATATATATATATATATATATATATATATATAACACATGAGAATTCACACTGGAGAGAAACCTCATGCATGTCTACAGTGTGGAAAGAGTTTTACAGATACAAGTAGCCTTAAGACACACATGAGAATTCACTGGAGAGAAACCTTTTGCGGGTCATCAGTGTAGTCATCAGTCTTTTGCATGACTTCAGTGTGGAAAGATTTATGAGTAACCTCAAGAAGCATACGAGAACTCAGAGCGGAGAGAAACCTTTCACAGTTGCAGAAACACAAGATAACACTTACTGTTCTAGTTGCGTTGGTCTTTAATCTGTACTGTATCATCATACATGTTTTACAGGAGACTGCATGAAAGAAATGCATCAGTTCAAGCCTTAAAACGTGTTTTGTAATGTATTTAAGTTCTAGTTGTTTAAACCATAAACACTTAGATTCAATTTTCTCTTGGGAGGTGTTCATCTTATATGGCAAACACTTTTATCCGATGCAATACTCTGCACTGCACTGAATGACGCAATTATGCAACAAGACCTGCGCGACAGTCTCCCTCTGGTGGGCAAACAACGGAATAGTCCTCATTAAATGAAATGCCTAAGGGGATTCTATTTTGTAACTTTTTGACCGAATAACGTGATAAACCTGTAGTTTCTATGCAAAATCGTGATTCCTAAATTATTAATTCATTAGTTCACACACACACACACACACACACACACACACACACACACACACACACACACACACACACACACACACACACACAAAGAGAGGGATCGCCCAATCAGGTGAGTATTTATCCAATAATATATTGTTTTAATATGTATTTTTTCTAATAATATTGAATAATACTATTTATATTTGAGGGGAGAGGGGATATATAATTAACAAAGGCCAAAGGTCGGTGTCTTTAATGTTTATATTAGACCTAAACGTTCGTCTCGTCGTGTTTTGCACAAGAATTTGAACATCAACTGTGAGATTCTGCTAAAATGTGTCACTTCTTAGCGGTTTCTCACATCAACGCAACCCTTTTCCAGCAGAGGGCGCAAGAGCGCCCGGGGTTAGGGACGGGGTTAGTGGTTAGGGCCAGATAGGATTAGAGATGAACACCATGATTATACAGCAGAGGATCATACACTAGCCCCAGAATGCTTCTCTGAAGGCGATTATCTCTGTCGTTTCGTGCAGCAGAAACTTGAAACTTTGCACACACACTATTTGGAGGACGCCCTTTCCAATGCACTTTATTTAAACTCTATAGCGCCACCACCAGCCGAGATACGCCATTGAGCCCCCCTTATATAAAGTCTAAATTGAAAATGAGACACGTCCATGTATAGTTTCGAGGCCGCCGAACACGACGGCGAAGGTTTGGAATCGATCCGAGCTTTCGTTTTCGAATGAGCCCCCTGGTGAAGTTTTCGAAAAGGTTCCTAAGTCCAAAAGTGAAAAAGATGTTTTATATATATTTTTTCTAATAATATTGAATAATAATATTTATATTTGAGGGGAGAGGGGACATATAATTAACAAAGGCCAAAGGTCGGTGTCTTTAAGGTTTATATTAGACCGTAAACGTTCGTCTCGGTGTGTTTTGCATGAATGTGGTTATGGCATGAACTACCCTGGACCTAGGGGGACCTCTCATTAGGGCTATAATTGCACGGGTTGCCTGACCTTAGGTGTTAGGGTGAGTTTGAAGTAGGTATCGTCCCTCAGACACTGTCGCGTGTCCCTCGTGTGTGTGATCATATGGTTAGGGACTTGTGAGAGCCAAAGCCATTATCAGCATATATATGTGTATATATCAGGTGAGTATTAATCCAATGATATTTTTTTATATGTATTTTTTCTAATAATATTGAATAATAATATTTATATTTGAGGGGAGAGGGGATATATAATTAACAAAGGCCAAAGGTCGGTGTCTTTAGGGTTTATATTAGACCTAAACGTTCGTCTCGTCGTGTTTTGCACAAGAATTTGAACATCAACTGTGAGTCTGCTAAAATGTGTCACTCTTAGCCGTTTCTCACATCAACGCAACCCTCTTCCAGCAGAGGGCGCAAGAGATTCGGGGGCATTGTAGGCTAAGTTTAAAGACCTTAGGTTTAGAATTTGATTCGGATAGGGAGATCTTTTTCGCCCCCCGCATCCCTGCTTGCCTCAAGGTTACCTGACATTAGGTGTTTGACATTTAGGTTTTTGGTAATCTAAGTTTTCTGACCTTAGGTGTTAGGAACTTGTGAGAGCCAAAGCCAAATGTCAAAAGACAGAGCTCGGTGTGCACTGGCCACAAACCAGCTGACCACCCCAAACGCCTCCGGTCCGATCCCAGAGACAGTCACGGTCCCCACCCCATGGGGGAATCAATCATAAAAGGCTCACATGGCAGTCAAAATGTATTCAACATATCCCAATGTCAGACACCCTATAATTCTGAACCATTACCTTCACCGAAAATCCCACGAGCACAGGTTGAGTAGGGTTTGGTTACTGGAAGTATATAATAACAATAATAGCAATAGCAATAATATAACACACACACACACACACACACACACACACGAGAGGGATCGCCCAATCAGGTGAGTATTTATCCAATAATATATTGTTTTAATATGTATTTTTTCTAATAATATTGAATAATACTATTTATATTTGAGGGGAGAGGGGATATATAATTAACAAAGGCCAAAGGTCGGCGTCTTTAATGTTTATATTAGACCTAAACCGTCGTCTCGTCGTGTTTTGCACAAGAATTTGAACATCAACTGTGAGATTCTGCTAAAATGTGTCACTTCTTAGCGGTTTCTCACATCAACGCAACCCTTTTCCAGCAGAGGGCGCAAGAGCGCCCGGGGTTAGGGACGGGGTTAGTGGTTAGGGCCAGATAGGATTAGAGATGAACACCATGATTATACAGCAGAGGATCATACACTAGCCCCAGAATGCTTCTCTGAAGGCGATTATCTCTGTCGTTTCGTGCAGCAGAAACTTGAAACTTTGCACACACACTATTTGGAGGACGCCCTTTCCAATGCACTTTATTTAAACTCTATAGCGCCACCACCAGCCGAGATACGCCATTGAGCCCCCCTTATATAAAGTCTAAATTGAAAATGAGACACGTCCATGTATAGTTTCGAGGCCGCCGAACACGACGGCGAAGGTTTGGAATCGATCCGAGCTTTCGTTTTCGAATGAGCCCCCTGGTGAAGTTTTCGAAAAGGTTCCTAAGTCCAAAAGTGAAAAAGATGTTTTATATATATTTTTTCGAATAATATTGAATAATACTATTTATATTTAAGGGGAGAGGGGATATATAATTAACAAAGGTCAAAGGTCGGTGTCTTTAAGGTTTATATTAGACCGTAAACGTTCGTCTCGTTGTGTTTTGCATGAATGTGGTTATGGCATGACCTACCCCGGACCTAGGGGGACCTGTCATTAGGGCTATAATTGCACGGGTTGCCTGACCTTAGGTGTTAGGGTGAGTTTGAAGTAGGTATCGTCCCTCAGACACTGTCGCGTGTCCCTTGTGTGTGTGTGAT
>CM074076.1:0-2500 GCA_037178815.1 Barbatula barbatula | reverse complement strand
TAAACGTTCGTCTCGGTGTGTTTTGCATGAATGTGGTTATGGCATGAACTACCCTGGACCTAGGGGGACCTCTCATTAGGGCTATAATTGCACGGGTTGCCTGACCTTAGGTGTTAGGGTGAGTTTGAAGTAGGTATCGTCCCTCAGACACTGTCGCGTGTCCCTCGTGTGTGTGATCATATGGTTAGGGACTTGTGAGAGCCAAAGCCATTATCAGCATATATATGTGTATATATCAGGTGAGTATTAATCCAATGATATTTTTTTATATGTATTTTTTCTAATAATATTGAATAATAATATTTATATTTGAGGGGAGAGGGGATATATAATTAACAAAGGCCAAAGGTCGGTGTCTTTAGGGTTTATATTAGACCTAAACGTTCGTCTCGTCGTGTTTTGCACAAGAATTTGAACATCAACTGTGAGTCTGCTAAAATGTGTCACTCTTAGCCGTTTCTCACATCAACGCAACCCTCTTCCAGCAGAGGGCGCAAGAGATTCGGGGGCATTGTAGGCTAAGTTTAAAGACCTTAGGTTTAGAATTTGATTCGGATAGGGAGATCTTTTTCGCCCCCCGCATCCCTGCTTGCCTCAAGGTTACCTGACATTAGGTGTTTGACATTTAGGTTTTTGGTAATCTAAGTTTTCTGACCTTAGGTGTTAGGAACTTGTGAGAGCCAAAGCCAAATGTCAAAAGACAGAGCTCGGTGTGCACTGGCCACAAACCAGCTGACCACCCCAAACGCCTCCGGTCCGATCCCAGAGACAGTCACGGTCCCCACCCCATGGGGGAATCAATCATAAAAGGCTCACATGGCAGTCAAAATGTATTCAACATATCCCAATGTCAGACACCCTATAATTCTGAACCATTACCTTCACCGAAAATCCCACGAGCACAGGTTGAGTAGGGTTTGGTTACTGGAAGTATATAATAACAATAATAGCAATAGCAATAATATAACACACACACACACACACACACACACACACAAAGAGGGATCGCCCAATCAGGTGAGTATTTATCCAATAATATATTGTTTTAATATGTATTTTTTCTAATAATATTGAATAATACTATTTATATTTGAGGGGAGAGGGGATATATAATTAACAAAGGCCAAAGGTCGGCGTCTTTAATGTTTATATTAGACCTAAACCGTCGTCTCGTCGTGTTTTGCACAAGAATTTGAACATCAACTGTGAGATTCTGCTAAAATGTGTCACTTCTTAGCGGTTTCTCACATCAACGCAACCCTTTTCCAGCAGAGGGCGCAAGAGCGCCCGGGGTTAGGGACGGGGTTAGTGGTTAGGGCCAGATAGGGATTAGAGATGAACACCATGATTATACAGCAGAGGATCATACACTAGCCCCAGAATGCTTCTCTGAAGGCGATTATCTCTGTCGTTTCGTGCAGCAGAAACTTGAAACTTTGCACACACACTATTTGGAGGACGCCCTTTCCAATGCACTTTATTTAAACTCTATAGCGCCACCACCAGCCGAGATACGCCATTGAGCCCCCCTTATATAAAGTCTAAATTGAAAATGAGACACGTCCATGTATAGTTTCGAGGCCGCCGAACACGACGGCGAAGGTTTGGAATCGATCCGAGCTTTCGTTTTCGAATGAGCCCCCTGGTGAAGTTTTCGAAAAGGTTCCTAAGTCCAAAAGTGAAAAAGATGTTTTATATATATTTTTTCTAATAATATTGAATAATAATATTTATATTTGAGGGGAGAGGGGACATATAATTAACAAAGGCCAAAGGTCGGTGTCTTTAAGGTTTATATTAGACCGTAAACGTTCGTCTCGGTGTGTTTTGCATGAATGTGGTTATGGCATGAACTACCCTGGACCTAGGGGGACCTCTCATTAGGGCTATAATTGCACGGGTTGCCTGACCTTAGGTGTTAGGGTGAGTTTGAAGTAGGTATCGTCCCTCAGACACTGTCGCGTGTCCCTCGTGTGTGTGTGTGATCATATGGTTAGGGACTTGTGAGAGCCAAAGCCATTATCAGCATATATATTGTCTACGTTTATCAATCTTGTGCAAAATGTTGTGTGCATGTTGATAAGCTCTGACTCTGAGTTCATTCTTCGTCTGACCCACGTATTGTCTGCGACATCTAGTGCAGAAGACTAGATAAATGCAGTTGGTGGTTTCATGTGTCAGAGGTCGGGAAATCTTGAAGATTTTTTTTGTTGTACCTGCTCATAACCCATTGTTTTTCTACGAAATACTTGCAACGGCCTACTTCAACCCGACGGGGTCGGAGTACGAAGCTTGCTACAGACGAGCCTGTCCTGTAGATTGCTCAGTCCCGTTTGTACGCTGCAATGGGTCTGTGGTGCTGCAGGAATTTTGTAGGTCCAAGGAACTTCAAGAAATTTTCTTTGATAGCCGAATTGAGTGAGACACATTGTTTTGAATAGAGGGCCGTGAGTGGGATGATTTTATGTCTGTTTTGTAATGCAATCCCCGGTGTATTCCT